>MU619744.1:0-238930 GCA_025201785.1 Xylaria longipes
TTTATATATATTTATTTAATAATTAATTATTATTTATTTATATTAAAATATTAAATATAACTATATATATATAATAAAAGCTAATAATTATAAAAAAGTTTTTTAAATAAAAAAATAAAATTTTTTATTTAAGCAACTAAGAATTTCCCAGCTAAAATTTTAAACTAAAAAAACTTTCGTTTCACTTAGTCGTACCTCCTTCGTTAAAAACTCAGGCATAGGGCTAAGAAAATAGCCCTTTAAAAAGCGTATAATTGAGGTGGCTGGGGTGGCCCGTGAGGGGCCGGCCCGTAAGGGGGCCACTAATCTTACGGAATTCTTCTCGTCCATCACTATACGCATGTGTTAGCACATGACGTGCCAGCCCAAGAACATTGCCCCCGAGAGAGCGGTAAGCCACCAGGCCACTTACTTGGGTGACTTTCCCATGCCCTGCAGCTTCTTCAAATCGTCCTCCATTCTGGCGGCTAGACGTAACTGCTGGTCGTATGCTCTTCTTTGAGGGAGGGCCTCCGGCACTGTGATCTCATACGCGTCACCGAAGTCGATAAGTTTGAGGATAGGTACTAAATGATGCTCGGTATTGGGCAGCTGCTCTGCTGATATGGACTGGTCGAATTCGTCACCAAACATCACTGGATTTAGGTAAATTTGCTAATCGCAACCATGAAGATACAACATGCTTTCCCCAGGAGACGACGGCGAACTCACGTACAATTGCCAAGATTCATGTCACTGTGTATTAAGTCCCCAATAGCCCGATCACCAGCATCTATAGATAATGTCTCCCGCGTCTTGTCTTTCGGAGTCCTGGGATTCGGTATCGGGGGAGGTGGATTGGCCATCGCCACACATGCTCTAACAACTTCGCGAATGGTCAGCTGTGGGAAAAGGGCGGTCTTATTCATTCGCATTGGGGCCCAATTGAACTAGGCTGACTTACGGCACAAGAATAGAGCCCACAAGACACGATTTGGAAGACGCCCCAACCCAGCAGCCCTACGTTTGTACAAGAAGGCCTCGAGCGTCCCATTCTTTAAATATTCAATAATCAAGTATGGCTTTTGAAATAAATCCCCTAACGGATCGGGATCAAGATTTATCGATGCGACTATATGTTCTGCCCATTGTAGCCTCTGTTCCATCGTTAGTATAGCCCCGTCTGAACATACTGGTTGTGAATGCACTTTTAACCATCTTATTTCATTGGTGATCTCTCTGTCGATTCCCAACACCACAGTCTTAACAATGAAGCGAGAAAATCCGTTCGGTCCTGCCTCTTTGTCTTGGAAGCATAGAGCAATTCCTGATCCACCCTGACCTGCTACCTTCTCAAACTCATGCCGTGGTTGGCTACGAAAGAATTGTTTTATCTCATCGGTGATCTTTTCGGCCATCTTCATAGGGATGGCATGCAATAATTGCTGTCGATTGTATGAGCCGAGGGGCGTATTGTCTGGTTTCACATGGGGTAATACCTTAATTTTGACTTAGGCTCTTTGTTGAATAGATACCATTGTTGAGGACAGGTGACTGTTTTTCCAGCTGTTTCCGTCAATCGACTGTGTCGAAGGAGCTTCTGGCTTAGCACAAAGAGACTGCGAAACGACAATAAGTCCTGGGCCTGGGGAAACATGGTTCAAAGTAGTAAAATATCCAGGCAGTGTTATCCGATTCCTTAAAGAACAAGTCAAATCTTAATTAGCATCATACTTACTCTGTTCATTTATCTGTCTCGCTAAATTCTCAGTGCCAAGAACTACCCTGCTTAACAGTGTTACTCCGGAAGTTTTCAAGCTCTTCAATGCTCGGCTTTTATGCAGATTGAATCCCGTCGACAATTACCAATACAACGCAACGCCCTTTTTAACTTGATATATGCCGACTCAACGCCGCGGACGTCAAATCAGATAGATACTGAGTTGATAGACCTAAACACTTTTAGTGGAATCAACAGCCCCCCCCCCATCATCAAGTCGCAGATCGAAAGGTCAAGAGATACCACCATGGGTCCTCCTTTGATCCGGCACGTCCCCAACAACCCTTCGTCGACGCCACGGCACGATTCATTGATCTTGATAGACAACTCCGTACCCGTCTTGGGACCTAAAGCTTAAAACCCCATCCATATAGAGTTTTCACGGGTCTCTAAAGAACTTGATACCAGAACGGTCGCTATGCAGCTAAAATGCTCGAAGAAGAATATATGCGTTGCCTGGATCGCCGTGGAAGGCCCGCATCTGCTCAATAGTCAACAGAGCCCATCGAACGTCCTTTTTGTGATTGATACGCGCCTTGTCGATCTGGTTCTGGCTTACTAAGAACGACTGGCTGCTATTGCCGGGAGTAGACTTAACCTCTAAGTGGAATGTAGTGTTGTTGACCATTCGGTGTCAGGTTCTACGCCACCTGCGCAGAGCGCTTCCCTCATTTACCCAGAACTATCCAGATGTGTGAAATCCGAAAATTCCTTCTCATTTCCCGCGAAGAATGGATATCCGTCTTCAACTCGCATGCTGCTGATCCAAATTTTCAACGTCCAATCATTAACATGCCGCTCAAACAGCTCGTAGACATGTACATGTTCGTTAGTAAGCGATTTCCCAGCAGCTAGAATATTTTAGAGCCAGTTACAAAGCGCTCTCTAAGAAATCCAATCTGTATATGCCTCATTTCTCTCTCTGATAACATGTTGTCTTGTTGTTCAAATGGTATGGGATCTGGGAACGAAATGGATGTCAAGCGGCGGCGCTTTCGTGGTCTGAAGTTTCATGCGATATTAGCCGCCCAGACCAGGAGCCACTTCCGCCACCGTAATTAGTGCTCCTAGTCTCTGACCCCCGATGCTGTGTAGGGCTGATTGCTTCCGCGTGGCGTGATAATCGAAATTAGGTCGCTCTCTAAACAATGCTCTCAACTTCTGATCCATGTGAAGGAATTAATGCCCCTAGCGATTGAGAAGTGTTGGGTTCACTACTGTGCGGCATCTCGATTTGATCCATCATATTTACGTCGCTATCCCCCGAGTCGTTCTCTTCATAGCTAGGTTCTCGGTCGTTGGATTCTTCCTCCAGAGAAACATCTTTAGAGTGGTATATCCCAGACAAGGCAACTCTTCAGTCTTCATTTAGAGGCTAAAGTTTACTTTAATTCTTATATAAATTAAGTAAAGATCGGAGCAGTTAAAAGTTTAGCGGGCATAGTTGCCCAAAAGGCTAGTTTTATATCTACAGTAGATAGTAGAATTTCATGTCCGCGGATCTGGTTAGGCACTTAATCCCTCAGTGAGGATTATGACAGCTGTACTGCATAGAGAGCATATCATCAAGCCCCTCGATATATTTGGGGAATAAAATGCACAGGTTCGTGTTGGATTCCTATTCTTCCATATGTGGCAGGCTACAACTAACAACATCGTCCCAAGTATGTTGGGTGCTATGAAGGTGGCAAGAAACCACAGTTTGCTTATAATTATTATGTTCCAAAAACATCGTTGATATTGAAGATTACGCGGTAAAACGAAATAAACCCAAGATTCGAGCAGCTCTCTTAAATATGTTAATTACCTACTCACTAGAGAGTAGGTATATGAAAGTCGTCGCTTCGAATACTGTCAGTTGATATATTCTTAGACTCCCCACACGAACGAATTCCTCGGGCTTACCCAATACCGATCCAATCACTACTGCTCGATGTTGCTTCTCCAGTGACCAGGAATTTCGTCTTCGGTTTCATCACCCTCAATGTATGGTGGTCTCACATATACGTCATCCCAATCCCAATATCCCAGAGCATCGTATCTGTCGAGGTAGTAGCGTACTGGCATATACATCCAGCCCACATCCTCCTCGTAGTACTCAGTCTGACCGTCATGAAAACCCGGATAGATAGGCGCCTGTCTTTCATCCTGATCCAACGGCCCCCATCTGCGCCATACTAGCTTAACAACGGGCGAGTTCATGTTGGGATAGTCAAGTGACTCCAGGCACAAGTCGTCGATGAGGACACAGCATTCGTATCTGGGGCAACTGGTCGCGCCTGTCAATTCGAGGTCCTCAACGCTAGCCTTTGAGCTCTCGGAAAGCCTTGATTGTAGGTCTTTGGGGACCCATTGAAGAAAATGATCTCGGACAGCATGCGTTGTTGCTCCGCTGTATTCGTAGAATCGGTTAGTTCGCAAGTTTCCTGCATCAGTCTTTAATTTTTAATTTTAACAAGAGCGGCATACTAATAATACCAAACGGTCAGCAGAAGAATTACAATAGTATGAGATTTTCTGAGTTTTGGGTCTTGAACACACACCTAAAGTGACTCGTCGTCAATGATATGTAGTTTGTGGTACGGAAGAAGGTCTTCCCTGTTTTCGCCTTTTAATTCTTTCGCCACAGTGTCGTTCATATGTGCAATCATACGCTGCCAGGCAGTCTCATTGCGCCCTGTGCAGCGGTAAACCTGCCAACGTCAAGTAAGCAACGTCAAGGCGAAGCCAGGGCATAACCACCTACAACGAACCCCCAAACGTTGTTTCGAAGCTCTGGTCTTGTCATTTGAGCCTTGATGCGCTCAGAATCACGGTTTAGAGCCGGAGCAGGAATGTGAGGTGCTGATCCAGCCATGGTGGCAGATATGTTCGCCCTCGCGTCCCTAGTAGAGTAGAAATTGATGTGCGGTTGTTTGGGCTGCGTTTTGTAAAGTAGATACGTTTTGCGAACAGAAAGGCCACTCGACCACTTAATAAAAGATGGTGCGTGGCATAGCGCAAAAGGCCATGGTTGAGACGATGACAGCCTCAATATGGCTACGCGTTTCATTTGGTAGCGTATCGAGATGAATGAACAAGTAAACGGGGCGGGGTTTGAATTGGGCTGGAAAGTTGAAAAGGATGCGTGGTATGGTAGGGAGATTGAACGTCGCAATATATGCGCACACGCGAAAGGGTGTGTGGTTCGTGCATGGGTCCTTTTTGGTGAGCTAACATGTGTGTTTGGTTTACCCCTTGATTAAACATGTAGCCGAGAATACCACGACAACAAGTCTGCTTCGACGTCATGTTCGAAAAAGACTCTGCGGGGGTAATTTATGTCTAAAAAAAGGAAACCTATAAGACTGTCACGCGTAGCCGAGACCAGATCATATGAGTACGCGTATACGAGGGCTCCTACGCGCTCTATAGAAGGCTTATTTTCAGCTTAGTTCTGTTTACCTGCTCTCAACCTGACCCGTCTGAGACAGGCGAATGGGACAGGAGCAGAAGCTTCAAACCCCTTTATTGCAGACCAACAGGAAGGGTATGAGAGGGCTGAAAGTCTCGTGTGATTTTCCTTAATTATATCCTTGGTCGTGTAATAGCGTTCAATATCCATGCATTGACTCAACATTCAAATAGCTATTATACATTTGTTACAGAGGTATCGTATGTTTTTCGCCAAAAGCTATTCGCCAACCTCTCGGTAACATCTACTGACCATCCTGATAATTTTATTTTTCATACTGGGCACACAATCCGATCTTTCTTCTTTGCTAGTTGTACTGTCTCGTAAACTAATTTAGCGACAGCCGGGTTGACTGTTGTGCCGCCGTTTGGAAACTTGTCAAGAATGTAGTTAGATCGCGAGGCAAGTCAGCTGGTGGCACTCCTCACGGCATTGTCATAGTAATCCGGCTCCCATTCACCCCAAGCTTTGACAATACCCTTAAGCTGCGGTATGAACTCTTCGGCATACTCCAGCTCCTTAACTAGAAGCCTGCCTGATTCGGAGAATCCGATCTACAGAACGTTATCATTAAGATAGTTAAAAACCCCAATTGTCTAATTATAGTCTTCGTGTTAGTGGCTTCAAAGAAAAAATGAAAAAGGTAACAAGCTGTGATAATATGTTGCTCACCTTCTGCAATGTGCCAATAAGCTTCTCAGTTGATACCGTGTCTCCTGTATTGCCGACGTTATTCGCTAGACTTTTCCAGTTTGTGAGTGAGCCCAGCGGGTTGTTTCTTGCCAATATTGTTCGTTTAAGAAGATTCATGTCACCTGGCAAGAAATAAAGGCCGCCTTTGTGGGCGTATGAGCCAATGATTTCGAATATGCGATCATTGGGAGTTACCTGCTCAATAAAATATTTCGCATCTCGGACTATTGCCCCAATTCGTGGTAGAGAGACTTTGTATACTTGGTTCCAACCATTGACGATGTCTAGTGAGTCAAACAAAGTCTTTATCGGTTCACCTGAGTATTTGATTCCCGTGATCAAGCTCTCCACGAACTTAGATATCATGTTGACCTATTCCATGGTTAAACCATTAGTAAAACTGTAAAACTCAGCAGTCCGCGCATACCTCTCTCATGTGTTCGAGCTGGAAGCCTTTCGTTGGCAAGTTCACGCGGGGAATATATTTGATTCCAGTTGCAGCGCAGGTATCTTTGAGCATGCTGGTCTCATTAGTTAGCACTTTCTCTCATAAGCACACCTTATAATCATATAAGAGTAGCGAATACAGAAACATGAAATTCTGCTGACCTAAACCCTCCTTGTAGTGTCAGGGTGTTTGAACCATCTCCTGAAAGACTCTTTAAGGCAGCCCAGTAAGGCCGGCTTGTGACAGCGACTTCCTTTCCCTTGTAGATTACCGCGCCGAGAAGCCGTGATAATCTAAGTATCTTTGGCCGTGCCTGGCCAGGAAGAGCACGACTATAAAGCTCACTGTCCTGTTTTTCTTGGTCAAATGCGTCGTAGCTCCAAAGCGTCTTTCCATATAGGTCCACATACGAGCGTTTCCTAAACGATGATGAGTAGTCTTCTGCATCATTGTAACCGGCTTCGTCCTCACATGCAGCAGCGTATTGGTATTCTCGACATATATCATAGTCGCATGTAAGAGTCTGAACCACGTCGTCATTCAGCTCACAGCAGAGAGACTTCTGACGATCCCCTACATAGCAAATCCATTAGAATGAATCGCCAGGACTTGGCAGTCGGGAACATCGCAACCTATCCAGGATATGTAGTGACAACATCTTCGACGACCTTCACAAAGCCCGCGTCCTCCACCATCTTTGTGCCCAGTCCAGTGGCAACTCCTCCCTTGAACTCTAGAGCACCCGGCACCATTAGCGGCTGCTTCCTCTACAAAAGCGCATTTACTTCCACCGCTACTAATCAGTCCTTGGAAGATGCCAACTCGTGTCAGAATTGGGTCCAGTTAGCCGAGGTTAGCGTTGACAGCTTAAGGGAATGGAACCCAAGTTTATCAGCCGACAAATGCGTGTTGAAGACGGGACTTAGCTACTGCGTTCGTTTGCATGAGAACACCCCTGAGCTTATCCTGACCCAAGACAAAAGGCCTTGGTGAGATATTATTGAGGTCAAAAATGATAATACTTACCTTCAGCAAATGTCACATATCCGCATGACTACTGCATCCGTCCGGATGACGCGGCTACCTGATGGTACAATCCAACCTTCGAACTGCCAATGCTACACCCAATTTAGAGAAATCGATAAAAGTGAGTCCCTTTTTTGACTTGACGCCTGCCACACCACCAAACGCTTATGTCCCTTTCGTGACACTTAGAGAATTTCAATTGTAATATGGTACCCGACCTCCTCGGCATGACTATCGAGGACCTCGTTGGCCTGAATCCTTGGATCGGGTCAAACTGCGATGCTGGCATCTGGAGTCATCTCAACTGCGAAGACTACGTACAGCTGTGCGTCGAGTCAGGCACCACAGGTCCAAGCACGACCCAGGCGCCTCCGTCTTCAACCACGCCAAGTGGGACGCCTACGGCGACAGCTGTTGGAGTATCGCAAACCAATACGCAATCACAACAGATGAATTCTAGAGGCGCAATTAGGGAGTGGGCACTGACTGTGGTGCACTCTGGCTTGGCTACGCTGTTTGCGTGGGTAAGGATTTGGAGATTCAAGCTGGTTTGTCTCCGAAATGCACGCGGCTGCACAAGGTCGTCTCCGGCGATGCCTGTTGGGACATTTCGAACGACTATGGCATCACCCTGGACGAGTTTTACAGACTTAATCCTAATGTTGGCATCGGAGTAGCGTTGAAGAGCTGGCCCGGTCGGGGATTTGCTGAGAGCACATGTGGAGTCAATAACTTATAGGGCTGCTGCACTGCTATAATGAGTTAGCAGATGCCTTCCATGTTTGTACCGAGTGTTTATAAAGCACTGGATAAAGTCATAAATAAACCTACTTACTTAGGTAATTGGCAACTGCCTACCTAAGTACCTAGGTACACGGTACGTTGGTACACGCATAGAGCTACCTAGGTATTACCTCCAGGTGTCAGTGGGGCTGTGGGGCCCGTGCGCTGCTACCACGCTCAAAGATTTCCAATGGGGTAAGGGGAAGCTTTTCTGGTGCTGCACTTGACTCCAGTCTAAGCACTTGGCGGCAGAGGAAAGCGACTGGGTGCTCCTCACAGACGCATACTTACACATCCGGCCAGCATCACCACTGCACTCACCACTCACCACCACCGAGTCCCATCACCCGCTGCGCGTCGCCCTGCGCACCCCGTCCGCGTTGCCCATCACGTGTCCGCCCGAATTCCGATGCGCAGACAATTGGACTAGTTGTTGCATGATCCCGGTCCGCGAGAACAGGAGGGAGAACCGGTACACTACTGCTGCTGCTGCGGCCTCGTCGTCGTTGCTGTGGATGGGTGTTGTGCAGACCAGCGTAACAGGCTGCATGCCTGTGCCTGTGCCCGTGGCCTGTTCCTAGTCTCTCAGCCCCAGATCTGGAAGGCGTTGATTTTATCCGAGCGCCTCTGCAGCAGTAAACCTACATCGATACCTCCTGGCGCTTTTCGCTTTTCCGTGCCCAAACCTGCACAGCACCGCACCGCACCGCGCTCTTGATCGCCCACCGCGCTCTTGATCGCCCAGCGCAGCAACCAGGCCACCAAGAAACCATCGCACAACGCGACTGCCGCCGCCGCTGTACCGTCTCTACACCCACACGGATCGATTCCATCACCCATCTCCATCTCCCATCCCGCAATCCTTGCGTCACTCACTCAACATGTCGCATTCTCAGCCGAGCCTCACCCAGAGGCAGTTCTCGTCGCCTCAAGCATCTTCGCCATCTCCAAGCAATACAACAGCCGCCGCTGGTTATTCGCTCCCACCACCCCCCAAGCGGCCGAAGATGTCTCCTGCGCCTCCACACTCACAGCCGAACCCGCCATATGGAACCTCGACCGCCTACGCGGCAAGCCCGACATCTGGGACTGCAACACCGATAACGTCCACTGGGCTCCCATCACCCTCGCTCCCGGCTCCTATGGCGGCGGCTGCTACTACTCCCGCTACTCAGATTCCTCAGGGTTCATACAATTCCTCGCACCAGACCAACGGTCGCTTCGCGCCGATGGCACCCGCGCAGCCCTCACTAGCGCAGAGCCCTATACCCACGCCTTCGCAACCGCCAGCTCAGTCGATGCATCAACCTTATCAATCCACTCAGTCACCCCACCAACCATATCCATCCGCTCAGTCGCCGCACCAGACGCCGACTCCTACCACCGCCCATATACAATCCTCATACGGCCACTCCCAGGCTCAGCTTGTGCCGAACTCTGCGGCCCCTATGTCAGCGACTGGCAACATGGGTCCCCCGTCAATACATCCCTCTTCCTTTTCAGGCGTGAACGATGTGGCCAAGCAACCATCGCGACCCGCCCCCTCGAAGACCACCGCATACGAGATGAATGATATGCTGATGGGCACTGGGATCGATTTGGAAGAAGAGGCAGAATATATGAACAACCTAGAAACGAGAACAGGCTTCCCGGACTTGCCCGCCGGCGGAAGAGATAGTTTCTACGGAGCTGGCCCGGCTAACCAACCGGCTGAGCCGACTAATGTCAAATCTCAAGAGGAGTATGCCGCCCTCGCTGCAGATCTTGCCTGGAACAAGGCAGCCCAGCGGTTAGCTATGACTAGGAGTCAAGAAATACGCCATTACTTGCTGGAGCCGGGCTTCCTTCATAAGCGGATGTACGAAGTGGCCCATAAGTTCGGTCTTGGCCTTAATTTGGATATGAAACCAGATGGGCGGAGCCAGTACATGGGAAAGTTTCCTCAGCCTGCCGATTTCCCCAAGCCGGAGTTGAAGATAGGGTTTCAAACCGGCGCGGACGGCACAAGCTCAACGGTCAAGACGTGCGGATCATTTATCCCTAAGGAGGCATACTTGGTCGACCAGATTGCGCTGCTTTCATTGGGAACGAAGGAGCGCCTACGAGACTTACTGGGCGACGCAAATAAGATTGCTGGGACGCGGCAGAAGAGCTCGCATGGCGTTGTGCCTACGGAATGGGCTGATGTAGCGGCATCACCCTCGCCGAAACCGAATGGTGCACATGCTGAGGATTTGCGGACGGGGGCAGGGAGTGCAGTTAGCCCCCGCACTAATCCGCTCAAACGTATGCAAGCGTTGCTTTGAACGTGGTAGCTCACTTTCACTGACATGTATTCTAGGACCATTAGACGAGATCAGCAACAACGGGCTTCCTACGCCAGTCTCCGAGGCACCTCCGCCAAATCCTGTCGTCGATAGTCTACTAGAAATGGTAAAGCAAACACAGAGCGCGGAAGAAGGTCGCTTAAAGAAACGACAAAAGAGACTTGAGAAATTGGCCGAGAAGGAAAAGGAAGGAGCAGAAGCTGGTTCACGCAGTGGTTCCGTTGCCCCTGGTACTCCAGGTTCTATCGCACCTGATGGGGGAGATACCAAGGCTTTGTCCAAGAAAGAAGGCAAGAAGGCGGCAGCGAAGGCGGCGGAAAGCAGCAGCGGTACCACGGTGAATGCGACCCTCAGCCTATTCACCGGAGGCAAAAAGAAGAAGTATTCATGGATGAGTGCCGGCAGTGGAGCCAGCACGCCGAGGCCTCAAGGTATACCCGGAGCTCCTGCCGGCACGGGGGGCAGCGCTGCCAGAGCTGGGCGTGGCCCTCTCACCAAGGCTGGTGTTCAACATGTTGGACAGGTCCATGAGGATTCAGAGAAGGGCAAGAACATCCAACTTCGAGACTGGATCGTCGTCCTAGAGGACCGGGGCATGGATCCGCGAAGCTTACAGGTGATCTACGGCAATATTGACAAATCGGACCATGGCGACAAAGTGGCGACAGAGAAAGCATAGTCAGGGACGCTCTTCTCGATCGAGGAGCCTAAATATGAGGAGGGGGACTGTAGCATCGACAGCCAGTCCCACAATGAGTCCCGATGGTGGATGACCATCAGCTCCCCAAATGGAGTACACGGCACACATATCTTGCTGAACTGTATTGAATAATTGTTTCTTCCCATCCAGCCAGGCGTTGATATCACGGGGCACAGGGAGGCAGGGTTCTTGGCTTCTGCATGTTGATTTATCTGGCTTCACTCGACGTCAAGAGAGCGGCGAGCGAGGACACACTGTTATGTCGGACGTCTTGCCAGGGCGTTGAAAAGGAATCTCCCGCGCTGATCTACGGCCTACCAACTAGTTGTTTGACTGCCGCCGGCTTCCAAGGGTTTGAATTGCCACTCAAACCCAGCCAGGGTTACAGCGCTGCGTTTTCTGATTGCGACCATAGAATTAGAAGGTCACGGACATTCGGTCAATGCAGAAATATAATAAGTGAAACCAAAAACTTCTGTCTGGTGCCATTGCTGTGATGTACCGTGAAATTGTCTCCTAATCCTGTAGACTCCGCGGGGGTGTCTGCCTTTAGTGTTATACTCTCGTGCCGTTGACACGAACGACGGCATAGAGGCTTAGCAGTATTGAATTGGCCATAAATCTAGCGTTCAAGTTACCCCTACGTATGTAGGGCTAAGCCAGTTCGTGGAAACCCACCTCTTGTTGTTATGTCCTAGATACTATCTGGTAGTCTAAGTATCTAGGTGGGTTAGGTACTTAGATAGAATAGGTATGTAGATAGGTAGGTAGCAACGAATGTCGGACCGAAGTGGAGTCGATGTCGACATCGCATCGGAGAGTCCCGACTTGCCCGAACATTTGATACCATGCATTGCTAATCCAATTCGATCACGTCTATCATACAGTAAGTCACGGCTACGTGTATGACATGACATGACAAGAGATATTGACACGCTAATACAGCACTGACCTCGAGTGCATAGCTCGCTTCACATATTTTCAACTTTGGTTTTTGAGGTATCTCATCTCATCTCATCTCACAGTGACCTACGACTCATCGCGCGACGAGGATATTCGATAAAGTGGTCGAGATGGCGAAGGCGGTGAGTTTATTGGATGATGGAACGTGCCTTGGACTAGCTGTCTACGCTTGGTGTTATAAGAGGAATGAATGACGGAGACTAATTCAATGGGAACTGTTCCGTGAGCAACAGGCCATCGGGCAGATATGCTCTTCCAATTCGATGGCGGCGAACCTCGCCCAGTGCGTGAAGCTCGTGGGTCAGGCTGCGAGCGCTGGCGCTAAGGTGAGGATCAATTTTTCTTGTCTCTGTTGGCCGTCATAGTCGAGACGATCTCATTGTATAGCGCCAGGCCTGTCTTTGGGAGGCATGGTCGCAGGAGAGAACCTAAGTGGCATCCATTTGGTACATGGTTACCCAGAGCTTTGCGCGGCAGCATCGTGGGCTCTTCATGAGAAGACTTGATCTGAGTCAGGTCTTCAGAGCGGCATAACGCCTGGGATAAAGAAACCCGCGTTTTATGAGAGTTTCTGATGGTAGTATTGGAGTGTTGAAAACCATACCTCGGTAAAAGCCGATCATATATGACGACGCAGTAATAGGGGAATTCGGATCACTTGTTTGCTATTTCCTCTATGTAAGAAGACTAATATATTAACACCGTCCAGATCCTCTTCCTACCAGAAGCATCCGACTACATCGGGACATCAGCGCAGGAGTCTCTATCGCTCGCGCGTCCCGTAGCCAGCTCCCCGTTCGTCACAGGTCTGCAGGCGGCAGCGGCAAAGCACTCGATCGGGGTGCACGTCGGGATCCACGTGCCGGTGACGGTGAAGCCCATTGATAACACATCTTCGACAACCCCTAAAACAACAAATCCAGTCATATCATCAATCCCGCAATCCGAAGCGGAGGACGTCTCCAACACCAACACCAACACCAACTCCAACACCACCAACACAGACACAACAACAAAGCTCTACAACCGCACAATCTACATAACCCCCACCGGGACCCTGCACCCCTCAGGATCCTACGACAAGCTGCACCTCTTCGACTACGCCTCGCTGCGGGAATCGGCCAGCACGCAGGCAGGGTCACGTCTGATCGCGCCGATCCCATCGCCCATCGGGCGGCTCGGGAGTCTGATCTGCTTCGATCTCCGCTTCCCGGAGCCCGCGCTCCATCTCGCAACAACAACAACAACAACACCAACAACAACAACAACAACAACAACAACAACAACAACAACAACAACAACACATCCCGACGGGGGCGACAGCGGGCCGGCCCAGATCCTCCTGTACCCCTCGGCCTTCACGGTCCCGACGGGCCGCGCGCACTGGGAGGTCCTGCTGCGCTCGCGCGCCATCGAGACGCAGAGCTACGTCGTGGCCGCGGCGCAGGCCGGCGCCCACAACGACGTCGATGCCTCTTCCTCTACCTCTACTTCTTCTTCCGAGGGTGACGAGGAGAAGAAGAAGAAGAAGAAGCCCCGCGTCTCCTACGGCCACAGCATGGTGGTCGATCCGTGGGGCCGCGTGATCCTGAAGTTGAAGGGCGTGCGCCCGGATTGGGACGGCGAAGATAGCGGCGACGCCGTCGAACCGGGTGCCGTTGGGGAGCTGGGCGTTGTCGATATTGATCTTGAAGAATGGGAGCGTGTAAGGGAGAAGATGCCGTTGATTCGGAGGACGTAAGTGCCCTTTGTCCTTGCCTTTTGCACGATTCTATCATGATTGGAGTAACCGCCGAGTTACCAAGTCTTCTGCCATGATAATTACTAATCATGTGTTAGTGATGTATACCCAGAAATATAGACATACGTCCTAGATCAAGAAGTCGTGGCAATGTTAGGTTGTCACGGGGCAAATATCAAGATGAGAAGAGATAGGCTTGATGTATCATGTATTATGGCATGGCTTCAATATATGAGCATTTCATATAAAGTCACACACCATCCTATACGAGTATTCCCGATTCAAGCCCAACTTGTTGTTATTCTCTTGGTTTGGTACCATCGAGACCCAATTGCACAGTTCTTTATCCTTTCCCCCATGCTATGTAGATGAGCCCCTTTCACTGGATGTCTCCACGACACCACTCGGATATTTCTTGAACTAAACCAGCCTCTGCTGGGCCATCCTGATATGCACGCAGATCGTACTCGGAATCATGCTAGAAATGACGATACCTAACGCCGTGGCCATGACCACTACGCCAATTTTGCCTCAACCGCCCCAGCCGTTGTGTTGGCTATTTAGATATTGCAGAACCCGCTTGCTTAAGAACCCACTCCTGACTATGAAAATGAAAACGGAATTGTGCGACTCTCGTACCAATACAATTGTACAGTTATCGCGGGAGAGATTGTCGTTACTTGTTCGTTGTGTAAGGAACTAGATCCCTAGACCATTTAGGTCTAAGAGTAGAGTCCAACAACTAAGAGGAGAGTCAAACGAATAAAAGTAAAGTCCGACGACTGAGGGTAGTCCGACGACTGAGTGTAGTCCCGACACGAGTAGGCCGTTACGAGCGAAGAAAAAGCTCGTTACAGTTTCCAGGACGCCTAGAAACTTTATTATGAAATCGAAGGTTCGAGGCGTATGCATCATCGGCCTAGCCTGTGCTCGGAGAATAACGAGGCCAGCCGAAATTATTGCACGGGGTTGGGCTGAGTAAAGCCACCCCGGCCGCGAGGGCCACCACGGCCACGGTTGCCACGTCCTCGGCCACGACCCCGGCCACGGTAGCCACCTCGATAGCCACCATCAACACTTCCTTGTCCGAATGTTTCCATGTTTTTGCGTTGCTCCTCTCCGCGCCACTCTCGCCCACCAGGCTTCTGACCGCCATTCTCGGCTCGCTCTCTAGCCTCGCTGCTGATATTGTCGAAGAACGACCTGGTTTTATTGTAAGCACCATCTTCGGGCTCAGGAGTTTCAGAGGCTTCGCCGTTAGGAGCATCGCCTAAGGGCGAGCTACTGATAGCTTCTCTCGCTAGTTCTTGCTTGTTAAACTTTGCGTTGGCTGTCTGGAAATCAAAGTCGGCGTCAGGAACTTCAACCTTAGACTGAGCACCACCACGGCCTCCACGACCACGACCCCTGCCGGAGCCGCCTCTCGTGGCAGCGTTTACTCTCATCTCATTTACTTTTTTGGTGAGGTTATCCATAGCGTTGTTTGCCGTGCCTGGGCCAACAGTACCCACGGCGGCATTGGGATTATCCAATTTAGCCATAGCTACAGCAACAGCTGCCTTGGCAGCTTGCGTGGCATCTTTAAGCGCAGCAGCACTCGGAGGACCGTTCGATGAATCAACAGCAGGTCTAACAGACGCGGTAGCAGCTATGGCCTGAGGACCAGACCTCGACAAGATAGCTGCAGGGATTGGTATGGCGGGAGTGATACGGTTACTCTTGGGGCCAGTTGGAACGCTCTTCGGCTCGCCATTGTTCGTGGCGGGTTTATTCGCTACAAGAGAATCGGCGGTAGCCTTTACTTCTGCAGCAGTAGGCTTTGATTCAACAGGTGGGGTGGGCGCTGCGTCTTTCGAAATAGGCTGTGATGAAGGCTGTCCAAACGTCTTAGGTTCCGTAGGTAACTCAACCGCAGGGATACCTACCGGCTTTTGCTTGTCGACACCAGCACCAATGGGAGCTGGTTTGTTGTCCTGCTGTGGGGTGGTTCTCATGCCTGGGCCAGGCGTACCTGGGGCTGGGGGGCCTGGGGGTCCTGGAGGATACCCGAAGTTATTCCAGGGACCAGGGCCACCAGGAGGGAACCCTTGACCAGGAGGAAACCATCCGGGAGGTGGTGGATATGGCATTCCATTAAAGCCTTGGCCTGGTCCCGGAACGAGGCCGGGGCCGCCGCGTCCCCATTGGCCCGGAGGCGGAGGATAGAAGTTCGGCGGGTACGGGCCCCGGGCGAAGCCAGCAGGGACTTGACCTGGTAGGCCAGGAGGAACTGCACCGACTGGACGCGTGCGAGCCTAAAATTCGAGATTGGTGGTTAGCAATGACCAGATATGGGGCGTATTGGCGTGCTAAACGAAAGTCTCAATGCAGGATAGATCAGAAGGAAGGCAACGGAAATATCAACACGGGGTTGTTTGCGCAATTCAGTAAACTTGTTTGTTTACATCCGAAATGTTTCATCATAGAAGATTGAGGACCGCTCTTTCTCAAGAAAATACAGAGCCGAGAGGAACTTACGCCAACAATTGCGGGATCGTCAGGAACCGGAGGAGGTTGGTTCTCTTTGGGGGGAGCAGGAGCTTGTTCGATACGCAGGTCTTTCACGTCGCTACCTCGAAAAACGATGTATTCGTAGATTTGCTCCGAAGCTGCCACCTCGTCCGAGGGGTTCCCTCGCCGTCCCTCCGTGCCGTATGACTTGACACTCTCGAGGGAGACTGTTGATTCTTCACTATTTATCTCGTGGAGAATACCTGAATAGCTTGTCGAGGTAAGTCAGCAGCTGCAGCGAGAGCAACCAGCATCCGAAGCGCTTACCGAATATCGCTCTTGGATATCAAAGATATCCGCGAACTACGTCAAGATACATTAGCAAAGCCAGCTACAGCTAGATCCAATGGATGATGCGTGGCCACACTCACCCGAGGAATTCGGACATGGCTAGAAAGTTGTGCGCGTCAAGCGCAGGAGAAGCAGAAAGTAAGGAATAGACAAGAGGAGGAAGGATGAGTGGCGTCGCAATTAAAGACGGAGAGGGCGCAAGCACCGATTGGTGTGGTGGTTGGTAAGATGCATAGGTGGGAGGAGAGGTGTGTGGGATGGGAAAAGCCAGAAGAAGCTGTTGGTGGAGGAGAAAGAAGGCTGAAAATCGCCAAATCACCAGCCATTCAAATTGTGGCACTAGCGCCAGACTAAGCGTGGAACCTTGGAAGCTGCACGCTGACTCACCGCCCGGCAGAAACAGCTCTCTGCTCTGCAGGCCAACGCTTACGTAAGTTACCAGGTCACATGGATCTTAGGTACTACCTAAACCTACACCTTACCTTAGTTACAGTTTCCGGGCGAAGGCTCTACGACAGGTACGAATATGCATGTGTGCTAGGTAGGTAGGTAGCTAGGTAATGACGGGATATTTGGTCTTCCAAGTTGCAATAGCATGTACACATTAACTTCACCAACTCGGCTAGTCTTATCTACTTCTGTAGAATGCAGCACTTGGCCATGTTCTCATATAGTCAAAGATGGGTATTACAGTTGATTTTGTCTTGACTAGGCTGCGAGCACCGTCACTAGCGTAGTATCGTAGCACAGCTCAGTAGACATGCTAGTCAGACATGTCGGTATCGGATCCAGAGCTACTCGTAGGATCATCCGAAGTCTCTGCCTCGGCGGCATCTTGTTCCATAACTTGACCATCCTCCTCCTCAAATGATTCCGCACCCGATTCATAATTAACAAGGGCTGATGCCTTCCGCTTTTTTACCGAGTTCTTCGTGTCCTCTTTTTCTATTATATACCCCTCTCCTAAACTAGTCGTGTTTGCCGACATGACGTAAATTGTCGGGAATTCGACAATCTCTCGGCCGGGCAGAAGAGTGGCTAGACTTTCGGACGGATTCAGTGGCAGTAGCCTCTGGGGTTCCTTGGATGGATTCTTTGGCTTCAGGAAGCAGAAGCGATACTTATTCTCTGCTGTACAGAGATCGTCCACACCCGCTAAGCTGCTCCAGCAGCCGTTCGTATAATTTTGCATCAGGCATGGGGAATCTCGCCACGTGCTTGTTGTTGGATCTTGCGACCGCTGTCCCGATACTTTCCGGTCTCGAAGTGCCCTCTTCTCTTCGACTCGCTCGCGATCGGTCAATCGTCGTTGCCGGTCACATTCCAATGCTTCAGCAAAAGCGGCGCAAAGCGGTGTCTCATCGAGGGCCTTATGTAGCATACGCTTGGGCTGAGGTAGATTTTCTGTAGCGGCAGAGCACTCTGTGTCGAAAAACAGCCATTCTATTTGCCAGTTGATCGTTCTAGTTCGTCTATTCCAGCTGGATTTGTTCTCCTTGGCACGTGTCATGCCATAGGGTAGCGAAGACACATGTATTCCGAGCTGGCGCAATCTGTGTATCGCATTCCTATCCCACTTCCGCGGGCCATCGTCAACGGTGGTCCTGCCTCGGCTTTGGCCCTTGTTTAAGCGAGTTTTCTTGTGTGGCGGGGGTTGGGAGCCTTCTTGGGGAAGAATCTCCCTGTCCTCCCGCAGTACCCGTTCGGCTCGTTCGACAGATCTCTCGATCTTGGTGAGGAAGTTATAATCGTGGTCGATACCAGCATCGGTCTTGAGCTTGTCCAGTGTGACAAAGACGGTAGCATCGCGTTCGCCGTTACATGAGGACCAAGTCTTATGTTTCTTTACACATGATAGCGAGCAGGTTCGCGCTGCACATCGTGGGCATTTATACTTGGGTTCTTGAATGCGACAAATGGTACAGAGGGAAGTCAGTAACGGATCCGCCATGGTCGGCGGCCGAGTGCGATGTGTCGCAGGGAAGGATCGAGGTTACGGCTGGTGGTGACGCGTAGGCCTTTCCACTGTGTTTTCCGGGTAGAAAAACTACCGCAGTAATAGTACCCGCTTTGACTAGATATCCAAGGTACAACAAGGATATGACAGAAAGGGAAAATAAGAGAAACCTTGAGCGGGTATGTAGAGTTTGATGTTAAGATCGACGATCGGAGAAGGAAGTCTAATTTGATGCTGGCATAATGCTGCGAATAGTCAATATGACAACTTAGACCTGTCAGTGATGGTTAGATCTGTTCAAAGATTTGAGATTCCGCGACAATGAGCAGATGGAGGTATCGACATCATTTTCGAGAGATCAAGTTCTTATCTTATCGATTGGACAACGGGGCTTAGCGGATATCGAGCTGCAGTAGACTCGCATTTTGGTTCGGGACGGGACGGGGTGTGGAGACCCACCGGGTCTCGCAAGGGGGATGCCGCCGAATCGGTCCCTAACGGGGTATCTGCAGCAGTGATTGATGTGATTGCATGCTTTCAGAAGTAAATGGGCCATTAAAGGGATACCTAGTGTATATAGACTCTAGCAAAAGTAGTTGTCTATTATTTGCAGGTGTTATGTAAATAATTGTAAAATCTAGTGTAATAAGTCAGGGCAAAAGTATATAGACTTTGCCGTAATTTATGTGGCAGATTATATACTATTGTTGTTGCAAATTAAAGACCCATACGTGAGTGATGGGAGTGACGAGGTGGAGTCCATACGCCTGAGGCATCCCCTATATCTAACGGAACACCGCTCAGCCCGTCAGAGCTCATCTCGTCGCTCATCCTCCACGTCCCTTTCCACCTGGTTCATCCTCCCTTCCTCCTTGTTATACTTGGAAAATAGCACGTAAAAGACGATTGCCAAGACAAACATAATGCCGCTGAGACTGGCGAATTGGTACAGCACTTTGTTGTAAGTGGACGTTGGGGAAAGGGCTATCCCTAGGGCGGATCCTACCGCGCACAATAATAGGTTTATAGATGCAACCAAACTCTTCATCGATTTAGGTGCCTTCGTGTATGCGTATTCCATGCTGCTGAGGAAGGCGAGGATCTCGGCCAGCGCTGTCAGGACGTAGATCGGTAGGATGGAGAAGAAGTTGACCTGGTGTGTTAGCGTGGGTTTCAAACTTGAACATATATGACTTACTGAATGCGGAGGAGTCTTGTAGACGACTTCAAGATGTCAGCATCTTGGAAGCCTTTCAAATGGGGACGGGGTACATACGGGATTGTAAGCCGGCGGCGAGCGCAGTGGCTGCGGACATGCCGAAAAACCCGCATGCGATTCTAGTCACCGGTAGGAACGCAAAACCCATTCGCCGCAGGGCTGGGTACAAGACACGATCCCTGATAGAACAGTCTCAGCTACTCAATTCGCTAAAAGCTAGAATCCGATGGGAATTTACTGACAAGAATGGGAGAAGCACGAGAATGCTGACCGGGTTTACGCTTCCGGCCACTGGCCACGCACAATTAGCGCTTGAAGGGGTTCGGGAGGGGACGAACAGACTTACAGAAATCATTAGGAAGACCTAGCGTATCCATCTCGGCAGCCAAGCTGATCACGTTGCCAACTGTATTGCCATAGCATAGCCAGAAGAATGGGCAATTGGGTTGTCAGCCCTGCTTCACAAACGATTGGACACAGCAACACTCACAATAGCGATCTATTTATTCTCATTAGCAGATGCGCAGTTACAAACATCCGGACTGATACTCACAAAACACGGCATGCTGTCAACGCCACTTTAAGCTCATCCACAAATTGATCATCCCATGGTAGGTCCGCGGTCCCGTGTTGCTGCAGTTGGTATGATGGTTTAGCTGCGTCCATGTTCCTGTTGTTTCTCAGGCCAATCCAGAGAGCATGGGCAGCCCGAGCGACGATGGATCCCTGAGGTCGATGCGTGACTGCGAGCCTAGTGTCAGTCAAAACGAGGTAGACATGGAAGGCGGTTTGCGTACGGTACTTAGTGCGGCCAAGCACTAACACGACGACAGCAAATGCATAGACCGAGAGCGAAATGAGAAATACCGCCCAAAAGCCAACTTTGAGCTCTACCCACTAGATAAGTTCAGCCTGGTATTATCTGGAGCCTAGCATCCTTTGCGACATACCACTGCGATCAGTCCTGATGCGGATCCAATGTTCATAACCCTGAAAGCATGTCAGTTTTCGCGGGGGCGCCTGAATCAGACAGAGCTCCTGACCAGTAGTAACGGTTGAATATCGTCTGAACAGTGATGTCTGGATCGACAATCACACGCTCGCCATCGGCATTCATACGCACAAATGCCTTCTTGCCGGCATATTGTTCCGCAACCAGTGGGCCCACATTGCTTTTGATTCCTCCAGCACTGCCTATCATCAGTACACATGGTGTGTAAGTCCAGGCCGCCCGACTCACCCGAGCCCAATGACTATGAGACCGACAAGTAGGCCCGGAAACCCTGCGCCTCGCTCGAGGAAGGCCGGTATCGAGGTAATGAAGAGGATTGTGATGCCAAGAAGCGCAGTGCTAGCAAGGTTAGCGGCTGTATGAAAGGTGGTCGTTGGGCGCACTCACACAGTACCAAGAAAGATGGTCTTGAAGCGCCCTAACCAGGCGTCTGCAATGAAGGCCCCCAGGAGCGGCGTAAGGTAACACCAAAGCTGGAAGAAGTAGCCGATAGCGGTGGCTACAGACTGTCCCTGATGATTGTCGGTGGTATTAGTCACGAGTTCCTCTTTCTCGTAAAGCGCGGGTAGGGGATGTCGCACTTTGCCTAGAGCGCCTGGGCGGAATGAGTTGTGAAGTGGATTTTGGATATAGTTCTCTAGCGTCAGATTAGCATCCGAGGATGGTGACAAGATGTAGCAGTGAATATACGTAGCGGGCCGGTGAGAGAGCGGTATGTGAATCTTTCGGCCACTTCGGCGACGACGACGAAGAAAATGGTGAATGGAATCGTGTCGCATACACGCCGAAGTGAACCGAGATCCTCTTCTGTGGGTTCAGCGTCGCTGGCGGGGAGCTGAGTGACAGGAGATCCGACTGTATATTCCGGATCGGGTTTCTCCTTTCCAAGGCTATTATTAGGTGTTAGTTAGATTTTACAATTGTATCCTATTGATTTTGAGGCATACGAAGTGCGGTTGCTAGAGTCTGCCATGCTAGCTTCGCGAAACCGGACCACTGCCCGTTGAAACTCGCTGTCTATGGTTCAGGGCAATAGCATCATTTGAAATAGCCACGGTAGTTACGGATAAGATCGGTAATTGTTGAGCTGGAAGTGTGGATGGTGTTGATTGATAAAGCGAGTCTACAGAACTTGGATCACTTAACAAATGGAAAAGATGCGACTTGAGAGCTTCAACAAGCGGTCTGAGGCCTGTTAGCAATGCACTGTGACTGTACCCCAGTAGGTCATAATAGGTAACTTACGCTGTTGTGTACAGTAGGTTAATTTTAGTAGGTATTGTTTGGGCACTCACAACCAGGGTTGGCAAAGTAGTATGTATTAGTAAGTATACTGAACCATGTCGACTGGAACATCTCTGGCATCGCCTTTGCAGGAAGGCCATGGCCCTTTCAAGCATTATCTTACATTCCTCGGTGTTTGCAGATTAGAGCCAGTAGGAAAATCTTTTCGAGCATCTTTCTTCCGAGCCATGCAAGCCGTATCCCACATCGACAAGCCAAGATCAGAGCTTGACAAACATTACCGTATTACAAAAGATATGTTGCAATTCCCCTCAAGTCTTGCGAGTCCGGCCCGGCCCCGTTGCCCCATGTCACCGTATGGGGTTGGCATGTAGATAGCGATTCAGAGGTATCCGGCCGGGGTCTTGGGTGAGTTGAAAGTAACTATCCAGGAGTCCACGTTAGTATTCCGGGGGCCTGCTACAAATATTTTGCTTGGTTGGTAGAATATGGGCTAAGTAACAAGATATCCAGGAGGAGGCGTACAATTCAGACTCAATTGCTCGGGACTACCGTACTGTATTCTTCTTAGCTATGTTACACGCTCATCCGCAAACCCATTCATACTCTTCCGAACTTCGGCCTTGAAGGCCTCATGTCCATTAACATTCTGGCATGTTCCGAAAGGCGTCAGTGGCAGAAGGCGGAACACCTCGGGCCTTCCATGCGTCTGTCCTGCCTTTTGTGGTAGTGCGAAAGGTAGCTCATCGTCATTAAAGAGTGTTTGGTGAAACGGTTGCAAGAGCACCGGCCTCGATTTCCCCACAGAACGCTGTTTGCATATCGTGTGAAAGTCCTCTTCCTGGACGATTAGTGCCGGGGTGTGTTGCACTGTACTAAATTTGCGTAACAGCGGGCTTTGAGATGTCAGCTGACACCGGAGTCGGCCATAGTGATCAGTGTATAGCTCTTTGAGAACGTCTGAGAGGTCGATCTGCCACTTCTTCCCAAGCCCGTGATCCGTGCAATAGCCAAGAAGACGCTGTCCCATAACCATACTGTTAGTAAGCAGGGGTTGGCTAGCCAGAAACCTAAGCAATAGAGCTGCAGTAGCACGGTGGTTGCCATCGATGATCGGAGTAAGATATTGCCCCTTCTTCGAGAACACAGGTCGTGTCGTTACTAGGATGGGCACGATGGGACACGCAACCCCCTCATTAGACGCGGCCGCCAGCACCATCTCCTCGACAACATCCAGTACGTGCGAAGGTACCGAAAACTCTGCACGGGCAAGTGTATCAAGCGGAACACTTGCATACGTGAGTTGATGATGCGCGACGAAATGAATGAGGGATACTCTGACCAGCAGTGGACTCATCAAGAACGCTGACTCTTGTGCCCCCTGGGCAGCTAGTCGTTTGAGCGCCTCCGTGTTCAATGAAGTTATTGGCATGATCTCTTCAAGATCCTTAAACAACCGTTCAAAAAGCTTCGCTTGGTTCTTCACTGGCTTTTGAAACCCGTAGATGGGATCTTTCAGGAACGCGTGAACCTGAAGAAACTGCTCAGCGTACGCTGAGCACCCGTTCGCGAGTTGTGAGGCTATTTCTTCCAAAGAACGGTGCCAGAGCCTGAGCGATAACACCGAAGCGCGTTCACCGGTCACATAGTCGGCTGGCAGCATAGCGTAGTCAGCTTTGGTCTTACACTCCCGTTCATAATTGCCGTTTTGTTGTTGCCGGCAGACATCCTGCAGTGCTGCCATCGCATGAGTCCCCAATAGAGGAGCAACATTCCACCATCCAGAAAGGACGCTGTGTTGCTCGAGCAGTTGATGTAAGATAGGCTCACATGCTGCTGGCGGCCCGCGCTCGGGGTATCGAGTAACCGTATAAGCGAGTCTTCCGTATTCACTCTCCAGGTCCCCAAACTCGTCCCAGTCGTCTTGTGTAAAAAATTCCCAGCGCATGCTCTCTGCTAAAGGAAAGATAATGGGCTGTGGCTCCGTCTCGGCTGGGTTAATCACATACCGCATTCTTTGTATTGCCAAATTCACAAAATCCGCCAACACCGGATCGTGGATTTCTGCCCGAGGAGAGCGTTGAAGTGGTTGTTTGATGGCCATTTTTGGAACTCGACACAAATGACTTGGTCGGTCTCCAAGTGAAAAGATGAGTTATGATGCGAATACAAATTTGTAGTGTGGATGCAAGACCCAATCGTGGGGCTCTGCACGATAACGACAAGAAGGTTGAACACAGGGGGGGCATGCGACTCGAGAGAGCTCATGGGTGAGAAACGACTGAACAGATTTTCTCAGAATAGCTATGTTGCCTTCAATCTATTAGTCTTGGCTATTAGTCTACTTGTCCATATCACATGTAGCAGAAAGTCGGCCGACCGAGATCAACTCATTAGTGATACTTAGAATCGGGATTTGCGGACCATGCTAGGACCGCATATGCAAGTGCTGGGCGCTCGTAACACTTTAGCCAGCAACGTATTATGCATTCGTCCTGGGTCCCCATTTACGCCAGTGACGGAGCGTTCCCTCTTCCCAACTGATCCCGCCAGTCATTATCTCATCATCTTCTTCTACCAGGAAAGGTGCGTGAAGCTGTCGGGACTGCGTTCTGTCGTACCTTCGAGACTTGAACAACATGGCATCACCGGAGAAGGTGTTATCGCTTATTCCGGATGACCTTCCCCAGCCCGACCCCATGATCTCAAAATGGCCACTACGCCGAGACGTCGTCCACATGGACCATGGCTCTTCAGGTGCTTGTACGACCGAGGTACTTGAGCACCAAAATACTTTGCGCTGGGATCTAGATCGAGGATCACCAGAGTTCTTCCTCTCTTCCTGGTCACCTCGTCATCGAGCTTCGAAAGAGGCCCTGGCGAAGTTTGTCAAAGCAGATAATGACGAGCTGCTGCTCACCTCCGGCTCGACGCTTGGTCTAAACATCGTCACCCAGAGCCAGGAGTTCCAACCTGGTGACGAACTGCTTACGACCAATCACGCATATAGTTCAGTCGTTATTATGATGAAGCATGTCGCTAAAAGGGACGGCGCCAATGTTGTCATTGCCAAAGTGCCATTTCCAATCGCTTCACCTGATGAGGTGCTCGACAGCATCTTGGCGTGTGTGACGCCACGGACCAAGTTCGCCATCATCGACCATATCGTCAGCCGGACTGGCCTCGTGTTTCCCATCAAACGCATCGTGAAGGAGCTCGCAGACCGCGGTATCGACACGCTGGTGGACGGCGCCCACGGCCCTGGGCAAGTCTCCGTCGACCTGCACGACATAGGGTCGGCGTACTACACCACGAGCTGCCACAAGTGGATGTGTGCGCCCCGCGGCGTCGGCTTCATGTACACGCGCCGCGACCGACTCAGCCATCTGAAACCCCTCGTCCACGCGCGCTCCGGACACTGGCGAGACTCGGACGGCGCCGCCTATTCCTGGCTCGAACACACTTTCGAATGGAACGGGTGCCACGACCCGTCAGGCGTGCACAGCATGCCCAGGGTCATCGAGTTCCTCGAGACGGCCCTGCCCGGGGGCCACACGGCCATGGTCAAGCGGAACCACGACCTCGCAGTCGAGGCGCGGAAGAGAGTTCTCGAGATCCTAGGCCTCGAGGACATGCCGTGCCCGGACGACATGATCGCCAACATGGTCACCTTCCCGCTGCCGGACTCGGTGCTCCCCGACGCCGGGGGTGTTCTACCCATCTGCAGGACACTGTGGGAGAGGGACCGGGCTGAAATTCAGTGCTACCACTGGCCGGCGTATCCCAAGCGAATTTTCCGCTTCAGCGTCCAACTCCACAACAGCATGGACCAATTTATCTGGCTGGCGGGGAAGATCAAGGACGCGCTTCAAGCCGAGGTTGAGTTGGCGAGGACGTTAGAAAATGGTGTCAATGGGTCGAACGGTGCTGCCTCACCGTCGCATTAAGGCTATCGTAAACTCTTGATAGAGTCTTCTGGATATAAAAAAGGTATTGCGGACTTAAGGAAGCATTTCGTTTGAAAGTAGCATAGGTGAATCCATTTCCATCACTATGAGTTGAGGCACAAAATAGCAAGCACCCTTCGTGTCATTAACAAACTTCTCCCTGGCCCAACCCATTTAATTAACCTTTCGGTGGTTAAACGGTTCAAGTAATAATTACTTGCCGCCAAGGTGTCATCGAATCGGCAGGTTGTTTATGTGTAGCACACTCTACCTACCTAGGTAGTAAGGCAGATCTTATTTGATATGGCCAAGTCGAATATGGCAGGTTCGATTTAGGTTGTACGGCAGCGATAAAGATAGTACGCTGAAGCAGTTTGGAGTCCTATCCAGAATAGTAACTTCTTAATTTTCATCAATACCTAGATCGCCATGATGTTTTTGTCGGTCGGGTTAAATCAGGTAAGCTCAACAAAGAGTGCGTTTAACCTATACCACTTCCCTTCTTGTAATCCCGTCGAAATCCGAAGCGATTTGGTCCCAGCCCTGCTTCGTGATGCCATCCTCTCTAGATAAACCGTCGAAGGAACTACTCGGCTTTGGCTGAAGTAGGATCGAAGTTCTGGTTTACCGAGTATCATACCCCATGGAAATCTTGAGCGTGGTAGCGGCAACTTACCTAATGTCTTTTATGGCTTTATCCAGGGGCTTTACTGTATATGCATAAAGGCGATGTATCCCCTTGAAACGAGAACATCATTATATGAGTAATATATTTTAAATACATATGGCTATGTAATTACAAATGCATGTACAGCCCACTTGAACCATGAGGTAAGGCAACCTTGCGCGTCCTACTCTCCGTCCTCTCAATTCCAGCAGAACATTTCACCTGACGAAGTTCGTTTTCTGGCATCAGCGAAACCCTTCCGAATATCCTATCCGACGATATGCTAATCTGATCACTACCAGCTACCTCTGTCCAAATCTACGACGCGGAGACGAGGATCGCAACACGACAACCCCGTTCTATGTGCGCCAAGAACCACTTCCATCCACCGGCGATTCGCACCGATCAGTTGATGGGCTAGCCAGAAGAAGGGAAGACAATGGCGTCCAAGCGCAAAGCGTCGGCGATGGCCGCATCCGTCCCAGAAGAACCCGTTGATCCATCCGACGAGCTGATGTTTCTATGCTTGGGTGGCGGCAATGAGGTCGGACGGTCGTGTCACATCATTCAGTACAAAGGCAAAACGGTCATGGTACGTTCCTGCTGTGTGGCCACGGCGTTCGAGAGAGGCACAGCGCTAATTCCTGGGTTTGAAGCTTGATGCCGGTCAGCACCCCGCATACGACGGTCTTGCGTCGCTTCCATTCTTTGATGATTTCGATCTAAGCACTGTAGACGTGCTTCTTATCAGCCAGTAAGTCTCCCAGGCGCATTCCCCCCCGTAGCTGTAGAGTCCCGGGCGCTGTCGGTTGCAGTCAGGGAAAGCCATCCAGTCCATCTGCACCCAGAGAGGATCCAGGTGTTCGTAACCTGGTTGTTGCAATGGCTGTCTAAGCATCTCTTTCATGTATCCCGTATCCAGCTATCAATACAAAGACATTGTCCATCTCCCCACCCGATAGTAGCCCCATGACTGTGACGACAATGCCCTGCTGTCCATGGCCCTCGTATTGTGGGAATTTCGATTGAATTTGATGCTAACGAAGGTGCAAGTTTCCATGTTGACCATGCTGCGTCTCTACCCTATGTCTTGACCAAAACCAACTTCAGGGGCCGGGTCTTCATGACCCATCCAACCAAAGCCATCTACAAATGGCTGATTCAAGACAGCATAAGGGTTGGCAACACATCGTCATATGCAACTTCACAGCCTGTCTATACCGAGCAAGACCACCTCAACAGCTGTCCCCAGATTGAGGCCATTGACTACCACACTACCCATACTATTTCGTCCATCCGTATTACTCCTTACCCTGCTGGCCATGTCTTAGGTGCTGCCATGTTCTTGATTGAGATCGCCGGTCTCAATATCCTATTTACGGGAGACTATTCCAGAGAACAAGATCGACATCTGATCTCTGCCGAGGTGCCTCGAGGAGTCAAAATTGACGTGCTGATCACTGAATCCACTTACGGTGTGTCAACGCACGTCCCTCGTCTAGAAAGAGAGCAGGCGCTCATGAAGTCGGTTACGAACATCCTCAACCGAGGAGGTCGCGTCCTTATGCCTGTATTTGCGCTCGGTCGAGCACAAGAATTGATGTTAATTCTTGACGAATTTTGGGGAAAGCATGCAGAGTTCCAGCGATTCCCCATCTATTATGCAAGTAACCTCGCTCGAAAGTGCATGGTCGTGTATCAGACGTACGTCGGTGCCATGAATGATAACATCAAACGCTTATTTCGAGAGCGCATGGCCGAGGCGGAAGCGGCTGGCGAGGGTGGCGGGAAAGGGGGTCCGTGGGACTTCAATTACGTGCGATCCCTTAAAAGCCTGGATAGGTTCGACGATGTTGGTGGCTGCGTCATGCTAGCTAGTCCAGGTATGCTGCAGAATGGAGTAAGCCGGGAGCTTTTGGAGAGATGGGCACCGAGCGACAAGAACGGTGTTATCATCACTGGTTACAGCGTCGAAGGCACAATGGCAAAGCACATCGTCCAGGAACCAGACCAAATTCATGCTGTTATGTCTCGCAACACTAATGCCGTAAGGAGAGCCCCGGGTGCAGATAGCGAAAAAATCATGATACCTCGGAGATGTAGTGTCGCAGAGTACTCATTCGCCGCCCATGTTGACGGCCAAGAGAACAGGGAGTTTATCGAAGAGATTAGGGCCCCCGTTGTGGTAAGCCCCGTTCGCTGTCAACATTGTTATTAAAGCTAACCCAAGTTGAGATCCTGGTTCATGGTGAACAGCATAACATGATGAGACTTAAGTCTAAGCTACTCTCGTTAAATGCCAACAAGGCCGAGAAGGAAAAGACTAAGGTGTTCAGTCCCCGGAATTGCGAAGAACTCCGAGTCCCGTTCAAAACAGACAAAGTCGCCAAAGTTGTTGGCAAGCTTGCGTCGATTCCGCCTCCCGGGCAGCTACACTCTCCCGAGGGCTCCGAAGCAGAATTGGTAACAGGCGTTATCGTTCAAAACGACTTCAAAATGTCATTGATGGATCCGGAAGACTTGCGAGAGTATGCAGGTCTGACGACGTCCACGATTGCCTGTCGACAGAGATTGACACTCAGTGCCGCGGGAATCGATCTTATTAAATGGGCCTTAGAAAGCACCTTTGGCAGTATCGAGGACCTCCCTGAAGGCAAAGCAAAAAAGACAACCGATGATAGCGAAACAACGAATGGCAAGGACGAGATGACAGATGCGGACGAAGAAGTAGCCCACCTTGTGGCTGCTTACTTGGTCATGGGCTGCGTAACAGTTCGGTATCGCAGCAATGGTGAAGTGGAATTAGAATGGGAAGGGAATATGCTGAACGACGGTATAGCGGACGCTGTCATGGCAGTTCTGTTGTCAACCGAAAGCAGTCCTGCCGCTGTCAAGAGTAAGCCATCTATGTGTATTACTAACTTTATATCGCTGACATATCGAATAGGATCTGCAAGCAAGCACTCACATTCTCACGATCATGAGCTCCCTTTGCGCAACCCTCATGCCAGTCTAACGCCTCAAGAGAGATTGGAGCGCCTTTTCCTTTTTCTAGAGGCACAGTTCGGCGCAGATGCTGTGGCGCCGGTGGCGACCCCTAAATTGCCGCCCTTGGCGAGAGACAAAAAGCCGAAGAAAACCGGCGGAGGCGATGGTGCAGACTCGGACGCATCCATGGAGCTCTCGGACGATG
This sequence comes from Xylaria longipes, assembly GCA_025201785.1. Lineage (NCBI taxonomy): Eukaryota > Fungi > Ascomycota > Sordariomycetes > Xylariales > Xylariaceae > Xylaria > Xylaria longipes. Next base: position 29,976 of record MU619744.1, read on the forward strand.
ACGAAGAGGAAGAGCGGCTCCTCGAGCTACGACAGAAAACAGAGCTAGACCGGCTGCATAAAATTGGCATTCCGGTGCCCGGTATTATTATTACGGTAGATAAAATGGTGGCCACGGTCTGGTTGGAGGACCTCGAAGTCGAATGCAACCAGAAGGTGTTCGCAGATAGAGTCAAGGCGGTCGTGGAGCGAGCGGTCGAGGTCACAGCTCCGCTCTGGGTATGAGGGTCATGGGGAGAGATGTGATATCCATGTACTACTACTACTATACGATATTCCGGAACCCTTTGTCTGCGCTTGGCGACTATCTACGACTATTGATGCGACGTAGATTCATTCTAGAATGCGGACTCCGCACCTCGTATAGATTGTAGCTAGCCGTACAACGAACTCCATGAAAACGAATACTAATAAGTTCCTGACACAGCCATATATCCCACGTGTGGCGATAGGGAAGACTTGCCACTACTATGTCTCAGCCTTTGCCTTTGCCCCTTTGCCCCTCAGTTGCTCTAGGAGTATAAGCACAACACACACTTGATTGCAAGCAAGGCAGTGTTTCGACAAGACTTTGTAAGACCCAAAATTTTCAACCTTTCTTTCTAACGTAAGAGCCTCATCAACCGCCTTGTCGTGACTCCTGAGGTGATGGTGCGAAGTTCTACCCGCAGCCTCGTAGCCGTGGAGTGTCTCAGTTGCGCCTCAGAAGGTTCCTTTCATTTCGGATAAGAGGGTTGTGGGGGCTATATCGGCCTGCTGCACGTGGCTATAGGTATTGTACCATGCGATCAGGAGCACTGGGGCTCGGGAAATAGACCTCGCTGGACCCCCCACTGTCTGGCCACTGCACCGGCGCCGTAAGGGGGGGCTGTGCAACAATATGCCTCGGGCTAGGCACAGCTCCGCCACAATGTTGTGCATGAGACACGGGATAGTGTGCATGATAGTATACCTAAGACGGCAACTTGCGAGCCGTTTCTTGTGACTCTTTATAATGTTTAGTTAAGAATCCCTTAGTCCTCCTGAAAGTTTCTTAGTAGAGGACTATCAATTGCCCTGCCATAGGCAAAAGCTAAGGCGTTCATGGCCCCTCCATGTGGTAGTACCTAAACGCACCTACAGAATGCCACTATCCAACTGGACCAATGCTGTGGCTTGTGGCGTGTGTAGATGAATATATATGGCCGGAGGTAAACCTGGATATGGCTACCTGATGAACCTGAAAGCTGCAAGGTACAACATCAAATCAGCTGACCAGTAACCAGTCGCACAACAACCTCCTTGCCTTAGGTAGCCACGGCCTACACCTAACTAGCAACTACCTACTACCTACTACTAGTATTCGCCTACTGGTCCGGGTACTGGCATTCCAACGACACCCGACCGCTGTTGCAAACAAAGAGACAAACCTACAAATAAACGGAGTCTTCCGCGTCGTGGTCGGACCAACTCTGACTGTGATTACTCATCCCCCCCCCGACACTCCGTTCAATAAGATTTCGCTAGCAGATCCCCCTTTTGGCAAGTATCTATCACATCACATAACAAGACTACATTCAGTAGCATCAAAACATTCAAGATGCCAAACCCAACGGATCAGTCATTAAGTCCCAACGAGTCCAGAAGCAAGCGCTCGTCGTTCTCGCTCTCACGCTCTATCGGATCCGTTCGAAGAGCACTCGGTGGCGAAGGCAGGGGATCTGAGAAAAACGACAAGGAGGCCGAAGGCCTCGCCGGCAGCCTCGCATCCTCGAACCCCTTCGCTGATCCGCCGCCTGCTTATAGCCTGACGACGCCTGAGGGTTCCGGCCAGAATGAAAATGCACCTACGCAAAAACCCCCCAGCCGTGTCCAGAGTCTCTACAGCCGTTTACGCGGTCCGGCGAGCACTGCTAATACTTCGGAGGCCGACAAGTTCAGATTTCTGGCCGAGTTCGACACCGTATTTCTCATTGACGACTCCAGTTCAATGACATGGAACGACAGGGGTGATGTGAGAATAAAACTAGGCGAATTGAGTAGATGGGAGCAGACTAGAAACGTCATCGAACAGATCGTGCCCGTATGTATGCGGTACGACCAAGATGGTGTTGACATCTACTTCCTCAACGATCCCTATCATATGAACTTTTTTGAAGACCCCCACCGAAATGAGCCCGGTTGGAGCAAAGCGGGCGACAAGGACGAAGGAAAAGCCAGCCACGCCTACATCGGCGTCGGAGATGCGAAAGACGTGAAAACCGTATTCAACAGCAGACAACCCATGCTCAACACCCCTACCGGAAGACGCCTGGGCGAGATCATGGAAACGTACGTCAACTGCTATGCAGCGCGGGAGGCCAAAAGCCAGACGGTTCCGAAACCCCTCAACATCATCGTCATCACCGACGGTGAAGCCAGCGACAAGGATGTTCTCCGGGACAACCTGATCCGGCAAGCCGAGCGGCTCGACGCGCTCTGCGCCCCGTACCACCAGCTAGGCGTGCAGTTCTTCCAGGTCGGAAAGGACGAGTCGGCCGCTCGCCACCTCCGGGAACTCGACGATGGCCTCGGAAAGTACCGCAGGGGCAAGGAGCTCCGCGACATCGTGGATTGCGTCACCCACGAACAGCTGTCCAGCGAGGGTGGCTCTGCTCAACTGACGGCTGACGTCATCTTGAAAGTTGTTCTCGGGGCGGTTAATAGACATCTCGACAACCAAAAGATTCGAGAAGGCCTGTTGGTCAGATCCTCTTGAGTCGGCTTTTCACAGCACCCACGGGAGGTTATACAATTGGGATTACGGTCGGGGATAAGAAACGGTATACACGGCTTGATACCCTCATACTGGCGTTCCGGTAAACAGGGGGCATCTTACTAGAGTCTACACAGCAAGCTGAGCTGCCAAGGACAGAGGCACCGGCGGCTTCCTGGTTTCTTTTCCCTTCACTGTAAACTTTTTCTTGCGCACCTTCTTTTGAGATGCGCGACCCATTACTACTTCGAGCTTCTCTACTTCTCTTTTGACAGTGTATTACCACGGCAATGGGTTCCAAGGTACGGATAGACCGGATTCACAGGTAGACGTCGCAAGATGGGTAGATAGACAAAAACGAGGAAATACCCCTGATATACAAATGATGGGGGCTCCATATACAGGGGGTTGTAGGATTAGAAGTCTTGGGGTCCGAAAATAGAATTATATGTCATTCCGCCCTTTATCCTATAAAGTTTTCACAATCAGATAAATACTGTGAGTGGGTTCGGGGCTACACGAGAGCAAACATCAACAGTTCCCTCTCCAGAATAATATTATTTGCCTTCTAACTGTATTCATATCATGAAACCTGGGAGCCACGCACATCGTGGCAAAAACTAAAGGAGAACGCGTGTAATTAGAGCACTTCGGGTTGGTATTGTGATCCTAGCTATTTCTTGTCCAAGCGACAAAGTCCTATCTAAGCTCCATGCTACGCATACTCTGAAAAGCCTGAGGAAGTAGGTCCTTTCCTCTAGTTGTGCGTGTTGGTGTATGCAAAGTCCCCTGCGCGAAATCTAGTCAAAAGCCCTTTTCACAATCACCACCTCACTGCCAAACTGAATTGAGATCCAGAACCTTTGCTACTTTCTCCGTCCGATCCCATTTGCTTGTGATTGCCTCGGTCGTACGTCATTAGTGTCAAACAGGATACAGTCGGGGAGGCGATGCAGGAGTAGTGGCAATGGAAAATGTGCTAGGACGTGGCAAGATGATAGCAAGGATTCTTCAAGGCTCTCAAGAGTGAGTCAAAACACTGCTAGCAAAAGCGTGTTTGTCGAGTGACCCTCTCGGAGGCCTTTGCACCTAACCCCGTTTTTCAATGTGCTGACTGAAGAAAGGAAAATGGAAGCACTGGCTAGACCATCGGGGTCTTTCTGCATCTGTACCGTACTATCTTTAGCATTAGGGCTGCAGAGACTTAGGATAGAACCTCTCGATGTCAATCATCTATGAGATCTCTCGAAAGGGCAGCCCCGGCTAGGCAGTGAGCATCTCGAAAACGACCAGATTCGAATAGAACTGCTGTTCCTAATCTGCCATAAGATGGCAAGGGCACTTTGCTGGGAACTTGCGGTCCCTCCGATGGCAATGGCGAACCGAGAACCAGAATAGACGCAAGGAAATAAGAAACGTCTCTGCGAATAGCAAAGGCCTTTCAAGCCTCCGTAGAGTATCAGCAAGATCGAGGAAGCTAGATGAAGAAAGGACGAAGTGATAATCCTATGATCAGGAGCACTTTCTCCCCAACCCACACACCGAACTTTGTTGTGTTGCAACCCTTCTCTCTTTGTGAGAGAGAACAGGCTGAAAGCAATCATCACCCTCCTGGTAGAGTAAGAAATGATTCATTTTTTTGTTCCAGGTTTTTGTGTTTTGCTAGTGTTTTTGTGAGGTTTTCTGATGCGTGATGTCGATCAATGACTCTCTCTCTTCACCTAGTCTTGTAGACCAATAGGACCCTGACGAGGTCTAATGTCCGCACGCCTAGCGAGTGTGCATGGTGAAACTAGAACCGGATTATCGTTCGTAAGAAGTTGAGTAGTGCGGCACTGCCGCCTCTCAAGCCCCACAGTTGTGCAAAGACTCAAAGGAGATGTAAGACTGTGATGTGCTTCCCCGACAGTTCCGACGCGAAACCCCATCTGCTGGTGAAGATTGTGGTGTACCAGATTGCCTCTACTTCGTGGCAATGGACTTCGGTCAGACTTGGGCACGAACAAGACGAAAAGGAAAAAATGACGAGAATTAATGGGAACAAAACCACCGTGAGTCAACTCGATCAAACGAGAGTCGGCTCAGTCTCCTCCGATGCTACGGGTATGGGTCGATGAAATCTATTTCATGACCAAGACCTGAGCCTTGTGAATGGCGTAGCACTGCATCCGAGCAGCATCTCGGTCATCACGAAGAGTCATAGTAGGCGTGACGACGAGAGAGACACGGCACTGCGAAGTGACAAGGTCCTCGGGACTGCTGGCCATGTGATGGCCATTCAACGCCTCCATGGTGCCGGGGGAGAACTTGTTGGCGCATTCGGGGAAGACGTAGTGGAGCGTCTTGCCGCTGCTCCAGACCTTGATGCTGATGTCCCAGCAGGCGGCGACCATGATGCGAAGAGACTTGTGCGCAACATCGACCGAGGTCCCCTGGGCGCGGCAGGGGTCGAGGAGCGCGCTCATGATGTTGGCATGACGGTCTACGGTCCGTTTGCGGAACTCGGAGACTTCCTTCGACATGGCGATGGCCTTGATCAGCTTCGCGTGGTCCTCGATGACCCGCTGGCGATTGCGGTTATGGGTAGGGCGCTCTCTGTTGTCTGCGAAAGGGGATGTCCATTAGTGAACGGTAAGAAAAAAGGAACATGATCGGAAAACAAACGTACCAGCGATATTGGCGAGCTGACTCTGCAGAGCCTGGAGGTGCCCATCCATCTGATCAGAAAAGCCCAGAAACACCTGAGGGGTGAGAAGCTTTTTCAACAAGTAGTCAACGCAAGTGCGCTGGAGGAGGTAAGGGACGAAAGCCTTGGTGCTCAGGAGGTAAGCCAGGTGGTTGGACGCGTGCTCGGGGTCCTTGTACACCTGCTGCATCAAGTAATGCCACGTGTACGATTCCTGCTCCTTGAGCTTGCTGAACGCGACATTGGGCGGCTTGTGCATGTGGCAGTTGGCCACGTAGCCCTTGCAGAGGTCATAGAGGTGCGCCAGCGCTCGCTGCACGTCGACCGCATCCCATTCCTCCTTGTCGCGCGGGATCATCTTGTCGCCCGGGAGCCGCGAGTTCTCTTCCACGGTCGGATACTCGCCCAGGACGATGCCGAACGGCGTGCGGATCGAGGTGGGCGCGCCGCCGTGCGCGGCCGGTCCCACGTACGGCGCCATCGACTTGTTCTGGTTGCCGCCATGACCGGTGTAGAGAATAACTTCACCCGAGTTTCCAGACGACGAGTCTTCCTGTTGGTCAGCCTTGAACTGAGGGGCCGGAGGGCGTCCCGTAGGCGCCCAGGCCGGTGCTTGAGGGTTGGGGACGAAGTTGTCTTTCCTGGACTTCTGGTCTGCAAGACGGGCCTTCTCGGCAGACTTGTAGAGACCGGTCAAAAGCGCGACAGCCTCATGTTCCGTTAGCTTTTTCTGCGGCTTCGGACTATTGGAGTCGCAGTCGCCGTCGGCAACATTGTTCACGGACGCAGGTTGAGATGGCGATGAGAATTCGCCGATGCTTGAACTTGTATTGCTACTGCGCAGTGCTTTGACCTCGTTCTCGAGGGCCTAAATAATAACAAATTAGCTCTAGGCATTCGGAAAAAAAAATTGGTCTTGGAGGTTGTTGCTTGTTGACTTACTGTCATTGCTTTGAAGTGTTTCTCGTCTTGCTCCTTGTAATCCTTGATGACCTTGTCGTGGTGAGCATGAAAGCGCATTGCGTCCGTGGTAAGGGCCTCGAGTTGCTTCTGAGTAATGCGCAACTGTTGCTTCAAGTCCTTGATATGGTCTTTTAGCAACTTCTCTCGCTCGGAGATGTGATTGAGTTGGGGCACGAGAGTTTTATTGAGAGACTGCACATTCTCGAGCGTCTTTCGTAACTCCTCGACCTCATGCGTAGCGCGCTTGTAGCGCTCGTGTTCATCTTCTTTACCCCGGTTGGCGTCATCACGTTGCTTCCGCAACTGCACGGTGACCGTGCTGAAGCCTTGAGAGATGTCTTGAAGGAGATGGGTAAGCTGCGTTTGGGTCTGGCTTGACATTCCAGGTGAAACATTGACATATTGAGTAGCAGTCATGATTGAGGCAAATACCTGCTGACAAGACTGCATTTCCGCCTAGTAATGGTTAGTATTCGAGAACGAATGAGGGATGTCGATTAAAGTTGACATTGTGCACACAATATCTTACCTCATTGGAGAACAGATTACCATTATTGAAAGTAGCACCGTTCATATTGGATCGGAATCTAGGGACCGTGTTACTAGCCGCTGTAGTTGAAGAGCGGTACCTGCTTGGAGGTTGAATATTTCCGAATCGGTTAAATCCAGCCCTGCTGGGTGTAGGCTGTGGGAATGCGGATCGCTGAGAGTAAGCACTCGCAGGAATGGACTGAGGAACATCCGGTGTCTCAGCGAACGGGTCCTTTAGGCTTCCAAAGTTTGCAGAAGCACGAACAAGCGCCTTCTCTTCGTCAGATGGAGACTCAGACTTGGTTCCTTCATGATGAAGCTGAGGAGGTGCAACAGGCGTGACCAAGGCAGGGTGCAGAGGCGCTCCTCCATCCGAGTCATCGCTGCTAAAACTGTCAGCAGGCATGTTGTAGGTTGTAAAGTTGAACTATATAAGTAATAAGTGCGTCTAGGTCTAAGAATGCCGCCTCGGGTGGTGGATACGCAGAAGTAAAACGAGCCGTGGAAGGAATGCCTGTCCGGCCCCAGATAAACAATGCTGATATGGTTGTGGTGAGCTCCGGTGGAATATATCGGAGTGGTATGGATAATAAGAGAGGGTATCAATGGTGCGATATATCGTGATGAGTACTGCTTCAAAACGTAGTCCAAGCAGCGTCTGGGGGAGTGGTGAGGAGAGGAAGTGGTATGGAGGTTGGAGGTTGAGGCTTCGATGGAAATTGTGTGGGCAATTAAATATTTGCACCACAAGAAGCCCTGGTTTGGATCCCAATGCACATGCGATAAATAGAGACCAAAGAACAGAAAATTCCCTGGCCAGAAATTGTGCTGAATAGGTAAATGGAGGTGCATGCAGAGGGTAATCGAAGCAGAGACAATGATGCTTGTCTAAATACTCCTGTATGTATGTGGGTTGTCAAAAACCAAGTGGCGAGAGGAAAGAAGGTAGAGAGATGTTGTGTTAAATGAAGTGGGAATTGGTTGATGCGAAGGATTTGCCGTGAATTAAAAACCAGAAGGAAATCGCAGGAGAGGACTTAGTTGATGCTGTAAGAGGGAGGTACAAGGAATACATGGTCAGAGTATCCCAATGTACCTATGTACTTGGGTTGCGGTAGTTTGGGGTTGAAGAGAAATCTAGGGTACAAAATTTCAAAGATTCGTCAATAATCGAGCGTAGTTGTTCTACGGCCGGGTGGGGGAAACTGCAAGTGCCTGAAAGAGGGTACGGAGTGGCTGATGTAATATGTAGAAGTGGTTTATAGTCGACATGAGCCCTAAATACATCGATAGGAGCTTGCCAACTGGAATCCAAGATATGGAACCAGGAGATGTTGACGCAATGGCGGATGTTGGAGGGTGGTCTGGCATTGGAGGTAGGATAACTTCCGGTTAATCGGCTAGTTTTGGTAATAAACTTCAAAGGCTGAACTTGAAGTGAACGGCACGCCTCTTATAGACCTAGACGCATAAAAGAGATATCGCATAAAGAGACATTTCGACTTACGAGTCTTCCTTGTCGACTCTCTGGTCGTCCCATCGGATAGCTGTCACGGGAGTCGACATTGTCCCTGAGACCGCAAGTTTGATTGTGTTCAGGTTTCCTATACCATGTTCAATAATTAGTTAAAGTACCCGCGTACTGTGGTAGTAGTTGAGGATATGATACGATACGGGAAAGTAGTCAAGACGGATACGCTCCAAAACCATCGAGGCCTGCTAAGAGCTTATAATTCCCGATAAACCAATATAGTAAAGCGTAGAAAGCAAAGGTTCTCGGGAAATGAAGCGACAAGTGTGGTCTATACTCCTTCATATCGAACTGGAGTTATAGGCGAACGCGGGCGTATAGAATTATAGGCAATCTCCGGCTATCCACGCGATGCCCGGACGTGCTGCTCGGTTTCAAAGATAGTGCGTGTATAAAGCGTATAGAATGTTCAATCTGACAGGGGTGTTTGTGCAATGGTTGGACGAATTCGCTCGCAGGGGACGCACGTTGGACGGTCTAGGGAAGCAAGCGATAATACTTACGTGGTAAGAAATCTAAAATACGATTAGTAGAAGTTCAATGGACTGAGATCAGTATAGCTGTAGCAAATGTAGGGCTATTTCTTGAGATGTTTCTGTGGGCTAGGAGAGGGACAATACTTATAGTAGTAAAAGGGGAGAAGGGACTTATAACTACCTTAGGTATGACAGATTGCTGTTCTGGCTGTAATGATTCCTGTGTGCCTGTAGGTAGCGGTGGTAGGTGTGAGATGTAGAAAGAAGGAATGGAGAGAGACAAGAGTAAAGCAGTTGTTATATAGGGAACAGGACAGGTGGTAACCCAGGGAGAGTATATTTCCATTACCTAGGCTTTCCGCCCCTGTACGTTGTAAAGCCTTTTGGATGTATACGGGCCCAAGAGCACTACATTCTTCCCATTACCTCCAGCTTATAGAGGTTGTCAATTGTGTAGTGCTGGCCTATGCTGGGGCGACGGCATGGTTTACGATGTTGTCGGGATATGGACCTGCTGCTCCGCTTGACAACTTAGCCTGCTTTAAGATACCTTGAAGGGCACTAGAGCACCCTTTCACACATCTGCAATGTGTACAATTAGAACAAATTCACTATTCTGCATTGAATACAGTACTTTACCCCAATACAGGTTTTGTCGGAGACCGCGTGCTTGGAAAAATTACCAGCGAAAGCTTCACATAGCTTGGTGCTACCACTCACGAACTTACATAGCAGTAAACTGATCTCAAAACAGCTTGGGGCTGGCTTACTGGTGGTTCCGATCATACTTGATGGCGCAAATCAGGGCATCACAACTCTAGGTAGCCTTTATGCTGTGCCTGTGATGATAGATTTCGCAACTACAGACATGACTATACGTTCTGAAGACAACTGGCCTTGAGAGCAAATTCTAAGGCAGAGTCTATATCTGGGGGCAGAACTGACTATCTTATTGTCTCGCCCGCAGAATAAACTCTTCCTAAGCTATAAGTACCTAGCTTCAGCATTCACTGTGCTATTCCGGTATCACGTGCAATCTAGGAGCAAGACTTCCAAGTTTGTTTGCTATGGCGGGGTCACGTGCAAGTTTTAACATCACAAAACAGCAGATCGAATTATGTACACGCACATCACACTAAGGAACAAACGCATTTAGTCCGGAGAGAAGATGTTCTTGAGACAAAGACTTCAAATTCAGGCTACGTAAAGATTACTGAAAGACCTTTGCGCAATATAAATACCTGCTATTGGATGTTGTAATGTCCAAGTGCGAGCTTGTGCAAGAGATCCAAGCTCCAGCACAAGGCGCAACAGGAGAAAATAATAAATCTTCAATCACATAACAGAAAGCAACCCAAGTATCAGAGTGTGACGATATCAATTCTGCTAATTGGGTACTCGGGTAGTCAGATCACTATGGATCAACCTCATCCCTTGAATCCCTCTTCATAATAATTCCCTTGATTCTGAGAAAACACATAACCCAAACTCCGAGCAATTCCATCATAATTCTGGTAGTCGGGCAGTTAGATCACTGCGGATCAACATGAACCCCCGAGTTTCTTTTCACATCGGCCTTGTTTCTGAGAAAACACAAATCATAAAACACGAACAATTCCACCACAAGGTTCATTTAGTCTGACTTCATTCCTTCTTTCATGCTTGTCTGCCTGGTGCACGATCGATCTTGACAATATGGCGCCTGTCCCCTTCATCAAGTGTTGAAGGGTACGTGTGGTTGCTGAGGCATGACAAGGAAGTTCTCTGCAAGGATGTCGCCTGGACCGGCTAGGAGGTGAGACTGCACTATGAAAAGATCAGCAAGTTTAAATCTTCGAATGAGTTTGCCGGTCAAGCTCAGAGATTTGACACGCGCCCAACTCTCAACATATATAGTCCGCATGTGGCTTGTAGGTACACGCCGAATGAGTTTGAGTACTCGGGCAACGAGGAGGAAAAGGAACCCGGTACCGGGGCCGTTGGTGACAATGACGCCTGGGTAACGAGATATGGGAATGGGTTGCTGATCGGGGGATGTGGTAAGGATGCGGGCAATGTCAACAAGACTCAGGATGGCAGTGAAGGGAGTGGTGAGCCAGCTTTGGTGAACGTAGCGGGCACGCCCAAACCGCACAATGTCAAAGGTGCCGCTATCCAAACAGTGATGTGAAAAACGATCTAGAAGACGATGTTCAAATGCTAGGATCTTGTCGTAGCTCTTCTGGTCGTCTTTGCCAACTGCCCAGCGGCGATGTGAAGATTTTTCGGCGCGGATGCTCCGCTCAACCATTTGAATCATCTCCGCAGTATGACCACCGGACCCGCATATCAACAGGAGGTAATGAGTAGATTGTTCACGTACCATTCCCGCATCTGCTCCCGAGACAAAGTAAGCTGCCATGACAACTGGTGCCAGGACACCCAGCATGGTGCCGTGGTTGATGTGGTGTCTGCCCATGAGCTTGAGAACAATGCTGGCAACAATGAAAGTGCCTCCGAGGACAACAAGAAGGATGAATCCTTCTTGGATGAAGTTGACAATGGAGCTGCCAATGGCAGTCTGCACAGCTTGGTCACGGTTGGTATTCATCTTGACGAGGCTTTCTTTGTGCGGTTGATTTTTATGAGATGAATAAGGATGCTGATAGTCTTTAGATTGATGGATTGGTTGAGACAGATGAGTAGAGGTTTGTGAAGATGGTTGTGAAGATGGATGGGAAGATGCGTGGTTAGGATGAATGTCTCTAGAAGACATTTTAAAATGGCTCGTGTCACCCTCCATTGCTAATGTCCTCGATCTTGTCCAAGCCCTAGTGAGCAACAGCCAGTTTTACAGTGCCGAGAGTACTTCTGATGTCACAAGACAAACTGTAATACGGGGCAGTTCGGTGGCTTCCTAACCGCAGAACCATGTGCCCCGGGGTTAAAATAGTATATATAGGGCTAATGCTTCGGGGGCTGTTCGTCTGGTCTCGGCTGTCTCGTGTATCTTGGTACCTTGGGGCTACCTAGTGAAGTCCAGGGCATTCAAGCTGCTCGAAATGGAAACCACAAGCTCATTGATGTACTTGCTTGCTTGCTTGTTCGTTTGTTTATGTGCGCAGGGATGTCCAATGTTATTATATATCCTCGTATGGCATCATGAGAGCAAGTAGTTACACGCAGTGCCCTTGTAAACGTTTGCCCCAGCAACCCATACAAGGACATGCGGTTGCAACACATTCAACAAATACCTTGTCGAGCTGCGAAGGTTTGATGTAGTAGCACAGCTCGGTGATATGTGACTGAAATGCTCTAACAGCTAAAAGAGAGCTGCAGCTATACTCATTGTGATATATGCTAATGAGATGTTTTGGGGGAGCTCATGAATAGTTTTATCTTATTCCTAGATGGAGTTGGTTAGCATGGTGCTGTCAGACAGAACTACAATACTTGTTATAATGAATTTCCTATAAGGCTAAAGGGTGTGATATTTTGAGGTGCGTAGTGTATTATACAACTGGTATGAAGGCTCAGAGGTGAAGTTTCCAAGGCTATATATATGGCCGCTGATCGCAGTCAAGATAATGAGATGCCTTAGAAGACACCTTAGTGGTGGTTTACCTGTGCCATTCAGTGATGCAGCTGAAAGCTGTAGTACAATGTAGGATCGAGATGATGAATCAACATTGAAAAAGGATGCCTAGAGAAGCACCGAAAAGGGGTATATGGGCAGACAGGCAAGTATCGCAATATCGAAAAGCACTGTCATCACTATATCGTATTTAAGTACAGATTGAGGTATTAAGTATTTGGATTTAGATATTGGTGCATGGGAACCCGAGAATCTGAACGAAGTAGTGTAGTTATTACTCACCTTCTGTGTTGGCGAACGTTGACTTTACAAGTTCAGTGAGTCAATGCCTTGGCATAGACGAGAGAAAGTGGAATTGCAGCATTTGGGATATGACTCGGCTCAGATCGACTCGCCCTATGTATTTAGCTGCTTAAGAATGGTGGACAGTTGCTATTTATGGTTTGTGTGGTTGAACAGCAATATAGAGAGACGGATATAATTGTTGTACTGTAGGTGGAATATAGTCAAGAACCTTGGACAGGATGGACTAGGATGTTCTGGCTTCAACCTGTACTCCGTATACCTGGGCCCCCATTGTGCGAGAAATATGGGTCCAGGTCACGTAAAGCAGCAGGTACCCAGGTACGGTGCATGTAACTAGTCGCACTTTCTTATCGATTGGAAGGCAACTTTTATTGATGTTTTTCTCATGTATCGCAGCGCCTGGGCGTGTCATTACCTGTCAGCCAAGCCCGCCAATCGCTACCACCCGACAAAACCTGCTCCCCTCAAGGTGTTACTAGGCTCATCGGCGCTGTTCCTAGAAATTCGAGGACAGCTTTGTCAATTTTATATAAAAAAAGTTGAAATAGGATCGGGGAGCTTACCTTTTTGCATGCTGCAAATCAGTCAGAATGGTGGCTCTTCGGTCCCGGAGGTTCCTGCGATGTTTCTATTGCGGAAAAAGGTCAAACATCCAGTTCGCCGCCCAGAAATCGTTTGATTGTCCCAACTGCGATGCGACAAACTGGCTGGACAGCGTAAGAAACCACCCATACCAACCCATACCGCGACGCGTCTGTCCCGCTACCACGCGCGAATCTTGCTGACGAAACGTGTAGAATGGCGAGATTACGGATCCGCCTGCAGCAGCTGATGGCCTCGAGCGCAGCCATCTTCAGTATGCTATCCCCCGAGCCTCCGGTCCTCGGTCGCCCTCGCCGTTAGCCATAGCAGTCGATACCACAGCCGACGACTTTGTGTTTTGCGCTACTTGCCTTCGAAACCAACACATGTTGAACAGCTCCCTTGCGCAATTCGAGTGGCCCGATGACTCTTCAAGCGCTGAACACAGCGCAAGGGAGCGCAGGTACTGGGCTCTCAAGAAGGCACTGGAGCAACGGTATCCCCAAGTCTGCGAGGAGTGCTTACCGAAAGTCAACACAAAACTCAACCAAGCAAGCTACACGGCAAAAGCCGACCATCTCAGGCGCATGATGGACCGCACACGGTCTCAGCGGACCGACACAAGACGACGTGGTCCATTAGATCTTATTGACTTCCTGGGTAAAGTGAGCTGGTACGCTGGCTTTGCGCTCCAAGCTGTGTGGCATGTGACGGTGGTTTTCCTCCTTTCCACCGAGTCTTATGCTTCCACACGGGATGGCCACTGGATACCTGTTACTCTGGGTGCGTTCCATCGCATGAGCGCTCTAATGTTACCATACTCGGACCGGTTCATGCAATGGGCGATAAACCTTGGGATGTGTTCCTTCCCATGGAACCCACGTTTCAAACAGAGCATTCGAGGCTTCACCGCCCATATACTAGGATTTAGGCAGTGGTATACCTACCAGTTGCTTGTTCTATTCGTGCGATTTGTCGCGCTCTCTATTGCGCAGTACAGCAAAGCTCAAGGGCTTCCCGCGACGACTCAACTTAGTGCTCAATTTGTAATATCCTTGTTCATGATTCATGTAAGTCATCGGGGTACTATGATAGATATAGTTGCTAAATGGGCCCAGGTTTACCGGACAGCCAAGAAATCGATTCACACGGACACTACTCCCCTTTTTCGGCAGCCTACCGAGCTGACTGCCGGCCCGCGCGTAGAATCCGGCGGTAGATCCGCGACAAAGGACACTGATGATCTTAGCAACATTCTTGATGACATATTGCATTCACCAGCCGCCCAGCAAAACCAAGCTACACGAACCTCACCGCGGCATTCGACATCACTAATGTCTGGTTTAGGCTCTCACACGCTCGGTAAAGGGGCTAATAGGGGCTCAGCAATTTCTACCTCTCATGTGACTAATGGAGCTATGCAGATTTCCCCAAAAGAGCCTGCCGTAACGCATTATGATGACAAAATGGATTGGTCTCCATCCGCTTCCCAACACCGTGCATTCAGCTCCTATAATCCTTACAAAGTTAAGAATACCAACCCTAGGTTCAGTGACGCGCCGACTGAACCAAAATCGGGTCCTATCTGGTATAAAATACCACCAGCCCCTACGAATCCTGCCCAGAGGTTGCGAAACCCTCCTATGCGCCCAATCATTCGAGAGAGTCCAAAAGAGAAGAAAGAGAGCTTCTTTCAGTCCACCGGACGGCAGCCTCTCGACTTTGGGAGCAGACCTCAGGAGAACCCAGCCGAGTTAAATATGGCGCCGCCAAAATTCCACGCACCTGAGCCGAAAGATGATCCTCGAGATGGTTTATCGAGCATGTTTGCACATTCTTTTAGCATCAGTCCAAGCCCAGAAGAGCGGGTAGGAAAGAGTATGCCGAGGAAAGGTGCAGCAGATCTTCAGAAAGGGTCTGACACCATTCCAGACCGTACTATGACCCGTATCGCCGAATTAGTAGCCCTCCTCGCCGCCTTATGCAGCTGGATCTTCGCGTTAGGCTCCGAGGAGCATTACGGGCGAAGTATCGCGCTGGCTTCTATCGTTGTTTGTTTGATGGTGTCGACCAGATTGGCGGCGGACCTGAAAGTTGACGAAACCTGGGCGAACACACAGCCGTCAACCTTCACATCCTTGGCCAACCTGGCGGTTGGCCAGGTCGTGGTTGTTATCCTCTTTATGTGGAAAATGTGGTCAGAAAGCGCATCTTCAACGTCATCGGGTGTGCTTGGAAATACCCTGTTCGGGGGCATCATCGTCCATCACATGTGGCACATCTTTGCCTAAGCTTGTGCGTGGCATAGGAAACGAGAAATTCGGGGTTATGACGAGATTTACGGAATTATGCATCTCTGTTGGCATGGGTTATGGTCTTTCTTGCATAGCATGGAGTTGTGAGATTTCATTGAACAATATTGGTCGGTTCACATGATACCCAGTAGTGGTTCAAGCTACTACGAACCAGGAGTTAGAATATTGTATATATCAAGAGGCGTGTTATTCCTCATTATATTTATAAACTTTGCAGACACGACACTCAATTGTGCACTTGTTGAGCCGCTCCGAAGACTTCTTTCTTGTTAGCGGCAGGCTAGACTGACCTTTTAGCGGTTGTGCCATGTTCAATGTTATCTACTTTTCAGTAGAGAATTGTTGGACCCGGTGCAAGGGCTTTGTCGGGCTCCCGGCCTGCCCGGGTATTCAAGTCTCAGGGGCTCATGTAAAAATCGAGGGTTGTTTGCTCTAGCCTTGTGGATTCACTGTTACCTAGCACCGGTAAGCGTTACCGGGATCATACGATACCCGAAGCGGGTAACGCCACTGTCAGGCAGTGGCTCTTCAGCTGTGGGTCGATCGCCTCTGGTACCCGCGGAGTCCTGCACAGAGCGTGCGGATACGCTGGGCTCTCTGCTCAGACTCTGCCCATCAATTAATCTTACTTTTACTCCCGAACCCCTGACAAAATTAAGTCGGATATGCTTACTTATGCTTGTACTGTACGCGATCTTGTCCCTCCTTTGTTAGCTTCGAGTTCCAGACGTTCCTTAATAATTCACGTCCCGCCTCCCCTCTTTCCCACCTACCTACATCCTCAGACACACCCTCTCTCTCTCTGCGCCAGCTTGAAATCGTTCCAGGCGACTTGGTTCCTGCTTGTTTTATCTCTGCTCAATATTTCTGCGCCATCATGCCAGGGCGAACCCTCCCGACTTTGACTCGAGCAGAGGTTGAGTCGCACAAGTCGACTAAATCCTGCTATGTCACCGTAGGCAACAAAGTGTACGATGTTACCGACTTCCTCGATGCGCATCCCGGCGGTGCCGACCTGATCCTTGATTATGCTGGGAAAGATGTGGCCGAAATCCTCAAGGACGAGGACTCGCACGCCCACTCTGATGCTGCCTACGAAGTCTTGGACGAATCTCTCGTCGCATTCCTCGTTACCGAGAAGCTCCCACTGAATACACAAGGGCAGAAGAAGATCGGAGACGTGGAAATTAATGGGAATGTCACGCCCATGGTCCATCCCCGAACCGGTATGTCCTGCGAGGAGGACCTGAGCAAGGACACAGACTTGACCCAAGACTATAAGACACACAAGTTCCTCGACTTGAGCAGGCCGCTGTTGATGCAAGTATGGTTTGGTGGATTTAGCAAGGAGTTCTATCTCGACCAGGTCCATCGACCGAGACACTACAAGGGAGGGGCATCGGCACCACTCTTTGGAAACTTCCTCGAGCCCCTCAGCTTGACGCCCTGGTGGATGGTTCCGTTACTGTGGCTGCCTGCAGTTGCGTACGGAACCTATCTAGCATCCCAAGGCTTTGACAGTTATGGTACTCTTGCCGCCAGCTGGCTCTCCGGCGTGTTCACATGGACTTTGGTGGAGTACATTCTGCACCGGTGCTTATTTCATCTTGACTAGTATGCTTCCCCCCTCCAGCGCCTCTTTTGCTGTACCTCGTCTATTCGATACTGACTTGCCTCTCACAGTTACCTTCCTGATAACAGGGTCGGCATTACGCTGCATTTCCTGCTCCATGGTGTTCACCACTACCTACCTATGGACAAGTACCGCCTAGTCATGCCGCCGACTCTTTTCCTGGTGCTTGCGACGCCTTTCTGGAAGCTAGCACATGCCCTCTTTTACTTTGACTGGCACCTTGCAACAGCCATCTACTGTGGCGGTATCTTCGGTTACGTTACGTACGATTTGACACATTACTTCCTTCACCACCAGAACCTTCCGCTCTGGTACAAGGGCCTCAAGAAGTACCATCTCGCCCACCACTTCCAGGACTACGAACTGGGTTTTGGAGTCACGAGCGCCTTCTGGGATCGTGTCTTCCACACCGAGTTGCCCACAGTGGTCAAGACCAAATAAAGGGGTATTGGTGGCTGAGTTTATGATGCGATGTTATTCTGCTTGTATAAATAATCTGGAACATTGCGGTGGTCTAAAGGGGTATTCGTCACTTTCTGGACTGGAGCGGCGATTATCAGTTGAATAAGAACTGAAGAATACTCAGCTTAAATCAATTTTATAGAATTAATGTTAATAAAGATAGTCATGACCTGGCGTGGAGGTACTAATTGATGAGGCGCAGATGGATTTGCTAATAGTCCCATACCGAAGAAATACAAATAAATGATCTTAGCGAGTGCCCGCCAGATGGCAAACTGTTTGTGGAAAAGCGAGCGTGGTCCTGAGTCTAACTACCATAGTACTACATCTCTATAATCCGAGTGGGTGCGAAAACTTTCTATTATGTACTATGGATATAAAACGGCATGTGAATGAACCCTTGCAAGCGTGTCAATAATGTTTGTGTTTTAGCTGGTCGAAAACGTCTGCGGCGTCCAAGATTAGGAAAAACAGCAGTCTAGTACGGGAGAAGTAGCATTGAGTGAAGTACCATCATGTGCAGGTACTACTACCAGCAGTCATTCCAACAAAGAGCTTTGAGCAACAAAGCCGTAAGTACCTAAGTAATGATGTCTGCACTGTTTGCGCAGACTGTGTTCACTGTGTTGACTGCCAACCTGATTGACCATTGACCGAGGAAACCCCGGGCTAGCGTTTTACCTCCGACCCACCCACCCGCCACTTTCCATACTCTCTCTCTGCCTTGCCTTCCGCGCCTGCTTTTGCAACCTGACCTGACTCGGCCCACACTGCCTCAGTCAAGCGCAACCGACCGTCTGACTCTCGCTGCTGGCAACTAAACCATCTCTTTTCTACTCGTTGTAATCTGCCGAGAGTGAGAACAGGAACAACCAATATAACCTAATCCCCCGTATTCTGTGGTGCTCGGCCAACATTACTTTTCTTGATTCTAGAAGCCTAAGATGGCCGCACTCGATGTCGAGGCTCTGCTTGATGCCACTGCAAGCAAAAATGATGACGTGAAGGAAAGCCAGTCTCGCGACTCCGCCGACCGCGATAAAACCGACCGAAGCGACCGCAGGGATCGCGATCGTAGCTCAGACCGTACTCGACGCGACCGCAGCCCTAGGAGACGTGACCGCAGCAGCGACCGCGCCGGCCGACGTGAGCGAGGTGATGAGCGAGAGGCCACTCCCCGAAGTGATGCAGGTAGCCACAAGAGTAGGCGCAGAAGCCGGAGTCGTGATGATGATCGCCGACACTCACGCCGTTACAGAGGAGGCGAAGGCGACTATTACCGCAGCGGCCGTGGCGGTGGCGGTGGCGGCGGCCGGGACCGCTCGCGCTCTCGCTCGCCTCGCCGCCATTACCGCCCGAGGGACGACCACCGCGACCGCGATGATCGTGGCCAGTTCCGAAGCAGAGAGGAGGACAGACCCCGCAACGGACGGACACCCAAGCGCGAGGCCACTCCTGCGCCGACCGAGGATGAGCGCGATCGGCGTACCGTATTTGTTCAGCAACTAGCAGCTCACTTGCGCACCAAAGAGCTTAAAGAGTTCTTCGAGAAAGTCGGCCCTGTTAACGAGGCCCAGATTGTGAAGGACCGTATCAGTGGAAGATCTAAGGGGTGAGTGATCAGAGCGCCCCTCCTCACCATAGAAAAGGACTGACAACCCGGTTTACAGAGTGGGATATGTAGAATTCAAAAACGAAGATGCTGTCACTGCTGCCCTTCAGCTCACAGGTCAAAAACTACGAGGTATTCCGGTCATCGTCCAACTTACGGAAGCTGAGAAAAACCGCCAAGTCCGCAATACCGATGGCTCGGGCCACGGCAACTCGGTCCCTTTTCACCGCCTATATGTAGGAAACATTCATTTTAGTATCACCGAACAAGACTTGCAGAATGTTTTCGAGCCGTTCGGCGAACTCGAATTCGTCCAACTTCAGAAAGACGATACTGGCCGTAGCCGTGGCTATGGATTTGTACAGTAGGTTCTTTTTCTAATCTCGTCTTGAGCTTTGTCGTCCTGACATTTATACAGGTTTCGAGATGCCGATCAGGCTCGGGAAGCACTTGAGAAAATGAATGGATTTGACCTCGCTGGTCGCCCAATCCGTGTTGGTCTTGGAAACGATAAGTTTACCCCCGAGTCAACTGCCAATCTGCTACAGAGGTTCCAAGGCCAAAACCAACCATATCAGGGATCTGCTTTCTCCGGTGCTGGTGGACGAGGTCCTCAAACTTCTGGCTTCGATCGGGCCGGTGGCCGCGACAACGACAAGGCAACGGGCGCTAGCGCCCTCGACGACACTGATGTTGCTGGTGTAAATTTTAACAATTATAGTCGTGATGCTCTTATGCGGAAACTCGCACGAACAGACGAGCCTTCCAACGGCACTCAGAATGAGGGGCCAATTGTCAAACCTAAGACTGAGACCAAACCTCTCCCTGTCAAGGTAAACATGGCTAGTCGTTGTGTAGTACTGCACAACATGTTTGACCCCACAGAGTACGTTCACTCCTAATAACCAGTCTTGATGACCTTTGACTAACATAGAAAACAGGGAAGAAGGTGAAAGCTGGGTCAAGGAACTCGAGGATGACGTTAGACAGGAAGCGG
This sequence comes from Xylaria longipes, assembly GCA_025201785.1. Lineage (NCBI taxonomy): Eukaryota > Fungi > Ascomycota > Sordariomycetes > Xylariales > Xylariaceae > Xylaria > Xylaria longipes. Next base: position 50,377 of record MU619744.1, read on the forward strand.
AAGAGAAATATGGCCACGTGGTTCATATTTCTCTTGACCCCAACTCGCAGGGCGATATCTATCTCAAGTTCGACAAAGTTCAAGGAGGCGAGAATGCCATCAAAGGTCTCAATGGCCGATATTTTGGAGGCCGCATGATCAGCGCCGCGCCTGTTGTGGATGCAGTCTACAGCAGTTTGTTCTCTCGCACCAAGGCTATCTAAGATGCTAATCACTGGCCTGACCTATCTGTCCTAGGAAACCTGACCGTAAGCTCAGAATCCATTGGGTCAGTTGGCGTCTGAAAACTGATTATATGGGAAGGCTCTGTTTGAAGTCGCCTTTCTCAGAGGCGCACACTACTACCCATATTTCGCTGGTAACCAGCTCCCCCGAAAGTCTAACTCTGGTAAACGCCTTACACCTTGCGACATGACTACGGTTATTTGCCGATTTCCCCCTTTACCCATGCGCAGATTACCAGCATTTGACTTGACGCTGATTCTACTGCAGCATATCACTCACATACAAGGACATCCCATCCTCATTTACTGGTATGCCGGCTGCACCAATCACACTGATTATTCATAGGACCAATGGATCATGAACCACATTTGTAAATAGGTTTCTGTAGGCCCATCTGGCGTTTAGAGTCTCGGCGGCGTCATGTTATGAAGTAGAGAAATTGATTGCAGGCCTTAAAGTGTCGAGACAGTATCCTCTGTGAAATGATAATTCGGAACCTTCCCTTGACTCGGAACTTTCCCACAGCCCATAGTATGTTCAGTAAGATGAGAGACGCACGAAATGTGTACAAAGACCGCTCCATCAGCCATTTGGCATAGTTTTAATACTTTTTGATCTCTTGATACGTTCAAGAGTAGCATTTGTAATAATGATAACAATGCTCGCCTTGCTCTGGCTAATATTCATGTCGGGCATAACCATCTCTTTGCAATTCCCATTCAGTTCTAGTAAAACCAGGGCCAAAAACGCTTAAGCATCCCAGGCTTATTTCAAACCCTCTTCTTTGCCCCCTTCTCCCCCCAAATAGAACCGATCCAGGCGAGAAAGATCCGCAGGACCAAGAGGCAGCCTAACATTCCCCTCCATGCTTTAACCCTCGGCGACTCTAAAGGGGAGTCGACGATGTATATGCTCGTTGATCTGGACGAAACTCCGCTCGTTCTCGGCCGTTATAACACCATGGCGGATCAGGAAATCAACGACGACAACCGCAGCGTCGGGCTTGAATTCGTTGTTCAGCAACGCCGCCTGCACATCCCCAACGCTCATGAGGCTGTAGCTCCCGACCTCGCCGTCGTGGGGCTTCGGGATCACGTCCTCGGGCAACTCCATATCGTACGTGTAGACGATGCCGGGGCACAGGAGGCCGGACTCGCCGGGCCAGCCGTGGATGGCGTCGGTCGAGCTGACGTAGGTCAGCAGGCCCGTGGAGCGCACCCTCGTGCGGACGAGCTCGGGCGGCAGCGTGGCCTCCTCGCCCGCCTCCTTGATGATGGTCTCCAGGGCGGTCGTGCCGGCCGCGATGCCGCCGGCCACGGTGGCGTCGAGCATGTTGGGGCTGCTGAAGAGGTGCTTGGCGCGCCGCGGGATCCAGAGGCCCGATATCACGCCGCAGTCGTCCTCGGTGGCGCGCGAGCGCACGTAGGCGATCATGTGCGCGCCCTGCAGGAGGATGCCGAAGAGCGGCGCCGCGAAACGCTCCATCGTCACCCTCTGGACCCCTGCCGATCCCTTCTCCGGGCCCGTGCCGCCCTCGCTCCGCCTGGTGGGCCACGACAGCAGGGTGAAGGGCTCGCTGTGCCGCTTGGCCATCAGCCGGAACGTGTCCTGCGCTATGCAGATGTCCACCAGTTTCTGGAAGGCGGCCGTGAAGGCGGCGGCGCTGTTGGTCCCATTCGACGAGTCCAGCACCGTCACGGTGCGCGGGTGCTCGTGCGAGATCCGGAACGACGACGTCCACGGCATCTTGGCCACCGTCTCTGGCCGCACGTACCCGTGCGGCTTGGAGTCGCCGGCCAGGATGAGCTGGTAGTACGTCTCTAACGGATTACGGTCATAGGGGAAGCTTGATGAACCATAAGCTGGATTGTCCCGTCACGGCGAACCCAAGAGGGCGGGGAAGGTTCGTGGGATGAGATGAGGCTGGCTTACTTATCGGCATTTTGCACTATAGGTAAGTAGGACTTTCCTATTGTCGAGCGACCCATGGCGAGAGATTGATGAGAGTGTCGGGACGATGAGTTGTCTTGTCTTGTCTTTTCTTTTTTCAACTCGAAAGTTTGCGCCTTTAACCCTGCAGTACGAAGTACACAAGATTCTCTTTGTCCGTTCGGCTCGGTAAGCTAGCCTTAGGTAGCATATGTTCTCCTGGGATGGGCTGAGGGTTCACAAGCTACTAATAGGGCTTAGAGGCTGCAGGGGAGGCTTTGGTGAAAGGGGCTTACCTGGGATCGCTGACCGCCAGCTTGTAGCGAAGATCTAGGCCCCAAGGCAGTTCGTGAAACGGCGAATGGGTGTAACGGCAGAGAAACGGCAAGGCAACATGTTGTTTCTGGTTTAGGGATGGAGATCGGTTGGTAGACGCTGCTATTTAGGGCGGGGTGCTGGAGCCGACACGCATCCTACAGGCTAACGCAAAGGAATTGACAAATAGGAGGCGTGCATATGTGCTGTGCCTGCAACGCAACTAGCAGGTAGCACACTGCCTAGGCAGGGTTCGATAAGGGTTCACCGACGGAACTTGACCAGCAATCCTGAGTCCTTCACGTAAATACGTGGGTTGTGAACTCTCGGCTGGGACTAGTCGGGTACCTATATGCTAAGCCCAGGGAGGATTCGCAGGGATAAGTACCGTACATAGACTAAGTAGCTATTAGTGTAGGCAGCACGCTACATAGTTGACTACCTACCTAAGGTAAGGAATTGCGAGAGTTGGGCCGTCGGTGAGCCGGATGATAAGACGGACTGGGTTAAGTAATAATTGCGAACGACCTATGTGATGGGCTATCAAGATCAACTACGTATATCACAATAGTCGTCGTTTTAAAAAAAGAACCAGCGTTTCACACTCCTTTATTGAAGGAGCATACTGGCCACTCGACATGATGGGGCTATAAGTGTTGTGTGTTAATTATAAGCCTGGAGTACTTTTCCCTAATGCAGGAACGGATGGGCAAGTGGCTTGGTATCGAGTAGATCAGATCACATGTGGCAGCTTCGTGAGCCAACTGAGCCTCCAAACCAAAAACAAACGGAACACGCAACGACAGGGGTAGGCGACGAACACATCAGACATGATGAAAGCGGCATCATTCGCTTGCGCCTTAAATTCATACCTATTGACCGACGGCACTCCGCCAAGCAGGGGTTAAAACGTTGCTGAAGTTGAGGCCCACAGCAAAAACGAACATACCGTAACAAACAACATTATCCCTACAAGGTATGTACGGAGTAAGTAGACGACGCAGTTGATAAAGCTCGAGCTGTAGCTAGCTGCAACTTTCTGCAAGTTCGGATGATCTCTCCAACGTTTTTTTATTTCCTATTAGGGACGGAAACACACACACACACACACACACACACACAAACACATCCCCCGAACCCCCACCACGTGCTAAGATGTCGTTATCTTCCAAAGCTACATTATCCGCGGCGTTAGCCAAGGCCAGGACCGCCGTCCAGCTTGACCAGGCCCAATACCACGATGGCGCCAAACGATACTATGACGAGGTCATTGTGTTACTGGACCGAGTCATTGCCCGCGCCTCTAGGGAGAACGACATAAAGAAGCTGCAGACCATTGTAAGTCTCTCCATTTGGACCACCAAGTTGTCTGAGCTATTCAATTGATGTCGACATTAGCGACGAAGCTACAAAGACCGCATTCAAGAACTTGAGGAATTGTTGGCAGAGGCTTGAGGCTTGAGGCTTGAGGCTGGAGATATGGGGTTTATTTGGCTTGTTATTGGCGTTCGGCATACAATCTATGATTTCTGGCATCTGCATTTGCATGGCTAAGGGGCATATGAGCGCTTGATATTCAAACACAATGAGGGCGGGCGCTCGGAGCGTGGCGTTTGGGTTGTATACACAAGGAATTTGTACAATAGTGCTACACTGAAGACAAAAGTACATCCCACACCATCTACCTCGCAGCAGGAGCTTCGGGGGTCTCCTCTGCGAGCTCCTCGGCGATGGCATCGCTGCTGTCCGCGTCGGCCTCCTCGGTGGCGCCGAAGTTGGTGTACGCGGCGTCCTTCTCGGACTGGACGTTCGAGATCTGCCTGCCGGCCCACTTCTTCCAGTTCTCGTATTGCTGGTCCTCGAGCTCCATGCTGACCTGCATGGAGGACATGCCGAAGTACGCGCCGACCTTCATGGCCTCCTCCTTCGCTATCCGCCGCTCGACGTCCTCCTCTTGCCGCAGCGCGTAGAACTCGCGCCGCACGATGTCGTAGGCCTTCTCCTCTGTCATGCCTTCGACGTTGTGCATCATCCATAACTGCCGCTGGACGACACTGCGACAGCAACTGTTAGCGAGGTGTTCCTCTGGTGGTCCGTTTAGCGGAGGTAGGTGAGGCTTACCACTCGCCGCAGAGGGGCATGCCGGGTTGCCGTAGCCCCTTCGACCAGTCGTAGCGCTCTGCATCTCTGCCGTCCATCTCGATGATCATCCTCGGACGTGCCAGTTCCCACGGGTGATCTTTGTAGAACTGGCGTCGCAGCCCGTCCTCCTCGTAGACCAATTGCTGCGGCTGGAATAGCCTGCTCGGTCTCCGCGTCTTGGGGTTGTGCTTCTGATGTTGGGGCGGTAAGGGTCGTATAACGGTCTCGGACGGCGGTATCGATTCGATGACGTTGTACCAGACGGGCTTCTGGACCTTGACGTTGGGAATTACTCGGTGGTTCATCAAGTTGGTGACGGTCTGGTAGACCCGGGAGGGCCTGATCTGTCGCTGGCCGCCCATGGTGGTATATGGGTGTGGTGTATGCGATGCGACAGGTTTTGACGGGAGGACGGCAGCAGGAAGACGGCACCGAGCGATTGACCCAGAGCCAGTCGTCGACGATGTTATGTCCGTCTCTCGTTCAGGCGTAGATGCGCATACAGCTTCGAGCTGCAACCAAAATTATCGAGTTTGGGAGAACATGTTGATCCGGGACCCACTGTAAATTGTAAATTGGCGCTGCGGACTGGCTGTGATGCGCGCTGGTCCCTCTGTAACTCCGCTGTAACTTTCCATAATCGGGGGCGCTAGGCAGGGGGTTCGCCTTGCGGTCGCGAATGCTTATCGACATCTCGAGCATCATTTTTTTTTTCGGGACTCGGGGAGGAACACCTGCCAGCCTTATATGCATAGAGCATACCGGAACCAACAATAGGTGCCGTAGTCTCTACTTGCCGCCGATTCACCACGCCATTATCTCCGCTCACCAATGCCGTCACGCATATAAGAAAGCTGTGATGACGGAACCACCATGCGGGACGCCATCTCATGAACATCTCTAGAATAGACGGGTCGAGATACGGCGCCGTACTCCTCAGCCAACCCTCACCGGCTGCCAGCTCGATAACCCGTGTTCGAGCTGTCCGAGTACACAATGGATGCGTTAGGTCTATTGCGACCGGCCTGCGCTCTACCTCTCCTTCCCGCCACCGCCGTCACCACCGTCCGACTCAGCCGCCGTGGCACCCTCCTAGCCTCCCACTCTCGAGACCTTTCTGCTCCGCGGTAGCACCGGCCGGCGGTCGACTCTCCAGCTCAAGCTACTTCACCTCATACCCTGTGCACGTGCGTAGTTGGAACTACACCACCGTACCGACCGCCGAGTCGATCGAGAAACCGAAGCAACCGCACAACCCTGTCTTCCCTGAGCCACGTGTGGTATCTCAGGACAAAGACGAGATTCTGAACATCGTCGATTATTACGACGGCGCCTCAGTCGACGAGTATATGAAATTCTACCAAGACCCGTTTCTGCGGAATTATGCTACTGCAAACGGACCTCATATGACAGTTTCTGATAGACGGGAGGATGTCGAACTTCAGACTATCGATGGCGACCAGCAATTCGTTGACCAGCAATTCGAGCCGGCGTGGAATCTATGGTCAGCACTTGTTGCTCGACGTCGGCAACCTGCCCGCGTTTCCCTTGACACCATATGGGACCTTTACCAAGCACTTCCCGAACCCCGGCCGACGAACATCAGTACTCGTGCCCGCTACTTACTGATGTCGGCCTTGGCATCTGGCGAACATAAGGACCAAAAGTCAATGCTTAGGTATTTTGCCGTGGTAGCAGATATAAAAAATGCCGGGTTCGCCTTAACCACTTTCCAATGGAATTGGGCCATTTCATTCGCTACCCGGTACGTTGCAACAACGACAGAGGTCGAGGTTGACGCGGCGCTCCGATTATGGCGTAGTATGGAGAAGGAGGCAAATGTCAAAGCGACTGAAGTAACCTTTAATATCCTTTTTGATTGCGCATCGAAGGCGGGCAAATTCACCCTGGCTGAGATGATTTATCAAGAAATGACACACCGTAGATACACATACAACCGGTATCACCACGTCAGCCTTATCCACTTTTTCGGCCTCAAGCAGGATTCAAGTGGTGTCAGGGCTGCATATAGGGAAATGGTCGAGGCTGGTGAGATGATTGACACGGTTGTCTGTAACTGTCTCATTGCTAGCTTCATTCGATGTGGCGAAGAGCAGTCCGCCGAGCACGTGTATGAGAAGATGAAGGCGTCCAATCAGGATCTGCCTGTGCTACCTCACCGGGACTACACCATGGCGAAGGCTATCACGAAGGTCCTTCAAATGTTTGCCCGTGTCGGCTATAGGTATCCTAGCATGCGTTCTATATTCCAAAAATCTGTCCTACTATCCCCGGACCTCCACACATACCGCATCCTCGTAAACCACTACGGGGTACAGCTTGGTCATCTCAGCAAAGTCGCGCAGTTCCTCGATGAGATGAAGGCCTGCATGGTTCCGCTCAACGGTGTCATCTTCCTAGCGCTTTTCAAGTCATTTGCTGCACATGGCGGCCCAGGCTCAGACTGGAGTGCTCAGAGGCTCGATAGCGTCTGGGAGGCCTTTCTAGACGCCATAGACGCCGGAGCAGAGGGGCTCTACATCAGTACATGGATGGCCATGGCCGCTCTCGAGGCCCACGCCCGTTATGCAACCAAAAACGGCATGCTGGACGTCTACGAGGCCTTGCGCCGTAGATGGGATTTAGACGAGACGAACACCCAATACATGCTGCACTTTTTACAGACGCTCCTAGAGAAACGCCGCTGGGAGGCTGGTACACCACGGTGGACATCGTCGATTAAGTAGCCTGGTAGAGGTCGGTCGTCGAGTAATAGGGCTTGCATGTATTGCCATGTACTATCACTAAATGCTGTATATTTTGTAGGTAGCGGTAGCCTGAGCCGATTTGTGATACCACTATCTCTTGTATATATATAGAATTGAAGCACAACCTGTTAATGCATAGAAGCTGCTCTTGGACTCTCTAGAACGTTCCTTGTATAATGGGTGTCAGTAAGAAAGTGATATTGATGAGACCCAGATGGTGATGGTTCGACATCAATGTGCAACCCAAAAGAAATGTTAGAACAGCATCTATGATGACAAGCCAGACTAATCATATTATAGTAGGCTAAACTCTCGAGTTCGTCCTCAACGCGTATAAGTACTATTTGCCAACTAGGCCTACTTGTTGGTAGAAGCTAGACAACACTTGACAGGCAAAGAACAAGAAAGAGTCGCATTGGCACGTTGACCTGTCGGCTGTTGCGAATAAGCCCACATAGGGCCAGGGGGTTGTGTTAAAGTTAAGCCTCAGAATAAAGTATTCCCCAATTTCCCCTTTAATCAGACTTCTGATCGAAACTGAAAAGAGTACATCCCGGCCCGGATAACACGAGACCCAGCAAGATTGAAATCGTCCGAACATCGGGAGCAATCCAGCAGGCTGACCTGTACTCGCCTGAGTTGTCCATAGGACTCAACTTCAATAGATCACGGGTAGGTGCTGGTAGGATGCGGACAAATGGAATTGTGGGTTTGGCTGTGGCCTCTTTGGTCTATAGTTCTCCTATATGTACAGCTGCGTCGCTCCTTCCCCCATGTCTCAGGGCCTCGGCCATCGTAAGATATTCAGCCCTCCAAAACCATCGACACTAGTACAACGGACTCGATCGCTCGCGAGGCGTTTAAGCCTTGGGTTTGTTGGTTTGCCAGACTAGGAGAGGTCATTTGTTAGTACAACATCCATTCATCCCATCTATGCCACTGTTCTCTGTCTTCTCTCAAGCCACAAAACCTAGATATAACGCTGGGAAGAGGCGAGATATGGGCTTAGGAAGGGAAAGGGAATATGACGCATACTGGCGATGCCGAAGGGCGCGAAGAAACCGGTGATGCAGTAGAGCCAGTAGCGGACGGCGAAGAAGCGCGTCTTGGTGTTGAAGGGCAGGTTCGAGTAGGGGCCCTCGGGGTAGTGGTAGGGCGACGACAGACGGGCGCGGGTGGCGTGGAAGGCACGGCGGCTGATCATGGAGGTGATGCGCGGGCTGGCGCGGGCGAAGGCGGCCTGGGGAGACATCTGGGGTGGCCAATTAGCTTCCTGAAGCTCTGGGACGGAGGGAAGAGCCGTGGACGGTACCGTTTTAATTGTTGATGGGGTGGAGGGGAGATGTGTAGATACCGGTTTGGTGGTGGTTGAGCTTGGAGAGCTTTTGGTTGGAATGTAAAGAATCAATCATCATACGTTGACCGTCAGCATCCAGCATACATACCAAAACGGGCTAGCGTGATCGTGTCGGTTGAGCTTCGGTTAAAATGTCACCTCGGAAACTCTCGGAGCTTGCTGCACCTGCCACCTTGTCAAGCTACCATCCCCCACTTAGTTCTCTTGCTTACCTACTTTAACTGAACTCACCGCCCGCACCTGATTCCTCGTTATCTTGGCAGCTTTCCACGGCTATCCTTTTTTCTGCCACTCTCAGAGAGTAGTACAGCATACGCCTCTCTTATTAAAAGAGTGCTGGGAGAACAACCATTGTGATACCCGCGACTCCTACCACTACTACACACTCTGTTTGCGCTCTAGAATTGATCGCACACCCTAGCGTAGCCGTTGCACCTACCGTCAAATTTCCTGGTCGCAGCCACCATGGACGACGTCCTTTTCAACGTCTTCGACGAGAAGCCGGGCGACAAGGCCCAGCTTCAAGCCCAAGACGCCGAACCATCTCGTGGACCAAAGACACAGAAATCAAAAAAGAAGGACAAGAGAAGTAAGAAACGCAAGGCTGATGGTGGAATGAAGAATGGCGCCGATACTGCTTTATCTGCGCCCTCCGCGCCCGAAATCGACATGACCGACATCCAGCCAACCTCCCCTGAAGACGATGGGGTCGAAGATGCAGTGTCAGATGGCCAGGGTGACAACAAGAGACGGCGGAAGGATGGTGTCGCCGAGCCTGTGTTGACTGATACCTTCGAGACCGCTGAGTCGAGAGAAGTTGCTGCCGCTGCCGGGTTTGCGGCCACCAAAGAGGAGGCTTCGCTTGTCCTGTCGCACAATATCCAGCATCAGGTCGCACTTCCGCCGGACCTGGATTACGAGTACGTCCCGCTTTCCGAACACAAGCCGCCCGAGACCCCTGCCCGATCTTGGCCCTTCACACTCGATCCCTTCCAACGCCTCTCCATCTCCTCCATTGAACGAGACGAGAGTGTTCTTGTGTCGGCGCACACGAGTGCCGGAAAGACTGTTGTCGCAGAGTATGCTATCGCACAGTGTCTCAAGAGGAACCAGCGTGTCATCTACACAAGTCCCATCAAGGCCTTGAGCAACCAGAAATACAGAGAGTTCAACGAGGCTTTCGGAGATGTTGGTCTGATGACTGGTGACGTCACCATCAACCCGACAGCCAGTTGTCTCGTCATGACCACGGAAATTCTGCGGTCTATGTTGTATCGAGGTTCAGAGATCATGCGAGAAGTGGCCTGGGTTGTGTTTGACGAGATTCACTACATGCGAGACAAGTCGCGTGGTGTGGTGTGGGAGGAGACTATTATCCTGCTGCCGGATAAAGTGCGATATGTATTCCTGTCCGCCACTATTCCAAATGCCTTCCAGTTTGCCGAGTGGATCGCGAAGATCCATCGTCAAGCTTGCCACGTCGTTTACACCGACTTCCGACCTACTCCTTTACAGAACTATTTCTTCCCGGCTGGTGGATCGGGCATCTTCTTAGTCGTTGATGAGAAGGGTGTCTTTCGAGAGCACAACTTCAACAAGACGATGCAATTGATCGAGGAGCGAAAGGCTGCAGAAGCCAACGACCCGAACGCCAAACAAACAGGCAAGGGCAAAAACAAGAAAAACTTCAAGGGGAAAAATAACGACTCCCAACAGGCAGATATCCAGAAAATCGTTAAGATGATTATGAACAAGAATTTCAATCCGGTAATCGTATTCAGCTTCAGCAAGAGAGAATGCGAGATGTTTGCTGTTCACACCTCGAAATACGCCTTCAACGATGACAGCGAGAAGGCAATGGTACGCAAGGTATTCACCAGCGCCATCGAATCCCTATCTGAAGAAGATCGTGAACTTCCTCAGATTCAGAATATCCTTCCGCTTCTTGAGAAGGGTATTGGTGTCCATCACTCTGGTCTACTGCCCATCCTGAAAGAGACAATTGAGATTCTGTTCCAGGAGGGATTGATCAAAGTTCTTTTTGCAACTGAAACATTTTCTATTGGTTTGAACATGCCTGCCAAAACCGTCGTCTTTACCAAGGTTACCAAGTTCGATGGCACAGCCACGCGTCCCCTCACTCCGTCCGAGTACGTCCAAATGTCTGGTCGTGCTGGTCGTCGAGGCCTTGATGAGCGTGGTATTGTTATCATGATGGTCGATGAAAAGCTCGAACCAGAGACTGCCAAGGCCGTGGTCATAGGCCAACAAGACCGTCTCAACTCGGCTTTCCATCTCGGCTATAACATGGTTTTGAACTTACTCCGAATCGAAGCTATCTCCCCAGACTTCATGTTGGAAAACTGTTTCTTCCAGTTCCAGAACACTGCTGGCGTCGCCTCCCTGGAGCATGACTTGATGAAACTACAGAAGGAGCGTGATGATATGGTCCTTCCGGATGAGGCTACCATAAAAGACTACTACAGCCTGCGCCAACAATTAACAACATACACAAAGGACATGCTACACGTAATTCAGCATCCTCAGCATTGTGTGGAGTTTCTACAGCCCGGACGGCTGGTTCAGATCGCGAACCCAAAGACCGGGAAGGATTTCGGCTGGGGAGTCGTGCTTGACTTTACGAAGCGCAAAGAACCAAACTTTGGCGAGAAAGCGTACGAGCCGCAAGAGTCCTACTTTATTGATGTATACCTTCGTCTTGACTCCAACTGCGATCCTTTCGGACCTGCCAATCCCTCGACAGATATGCCCGTCGGTGCTGCGCCCAGCGATCCAAGCAAGGACAGTATTTTTGAAGCTGTTCCTTGTATGCTCACATGCATCAAGGCCCTGAGTCAAATCCGCGTATTCATGCCAAAGGATATCTCATCGCGAGAAGACATTGACTCGGTTCGCAAGCAGCTCTTCAAGTCATTGAAAGAGGTCGAGCGGCGCTTTCCCGACGGTTTGCCGATCCTAGATCCTATCGAAAACATGAATATCACGGACGAGTCATTCAAGAAGCTGCTTCGCAAAATTGAGGTCTTGGAGTCTCGCTTACTCTCCAACCCACTACACGGTTCACCCCTGTTGCCTGGCTTATGGGAGCAGTACTCAAAGAAGATTGAGCGAACTGACGAGATCAAAGCCTTGAAGAAGAAAATAGGCAAGGCACACTCCATTGCGCAATTAGATGAACTGAAGTCAAGAAAGCGAGTGCTGCGGCGCCTTGGGTTTATCAACGAAGGCGAGGTTGTCCAGATGAAGGCTCGCGTCGCTTGCGAAATCTCGTCGACCGAGGGCCACGAGCTTCTGCTCTCCGAGTTGCTATTTAACCGCTTCTTCAACGAACTATCGCCTGAACTCATCGCTGCAGTGCTGAGCGTGTTCATCTTTGAAGAGAAAGTTGAGGCACCGGCTCTCCCTGAGGAACTAATGAAGCCGTACTCGCAAATCCAGGCTCAAGCTCGTATTATAGCCAAGGTCAGCCAGGAGAGTAAACTCGAAGTGAACGAAGACGAATACGTCCAGAGCTTGAAGTATCAGTTGATGGAAACGGTCTATGCCTGGGCTAACGGCAAGTCATTTGCAGAAGTTTGGTATGTACACACCTGGCTATACCCCGAAGTCATTTACATATTTCCATTCGTCCCGTTATTTTACATATGCTTACATGTGACAGCAAAATGACTGGTGCCTACGAAGGTTCCCTCATTCGTCTTTTCCGCCGCCTTGAAGAACTTCTTAGGCAAATGGCTCAGGCGGCTAAGGTCATGGGTAGCGAAGATTTACAAAACAAGTTCGAGGAGAGTTTGACCAAGATTCGTCGCGACATCGTGGCTGCCCAATCACTGTACCTATAGGCTCGTTCCCATCCCCTTCATCGGTTGCCATGCATTGGCTTGGAACATAGCAGGAGCTGCTTGCACGAGAGATCTATGAACCAGTGGCTTGCCCACTACGTAGTAGGCTCTACGTGCCGTAGTCTCGTCTGTGGATTCTTCATCAATATGCCTGCTTTTTCAAGGAGTTTAACGGGAAAATGTCGTTTAGTTCGCTTTACTTAAATCAGTGGAAGGAGCGGATCCTGTATTGTTTTAGGCGGATTGATATCATGTCGTGGTGCTTTGCGGATGCGCAAGTTCTAGATAGACAAACCGAGCATCGCCGTTGTTGGTGATGCTCAGAGCCTCTTATCGTCTTTCTCCGTGCGACGTAATATGTCATATCTATGTAGACTCTGATGAGTAAACCCCCGTGAACGCCTTACAATGCCCGTTGTCCTGAACGCCAATTTCCATGCTGAGTCGGGGTATGGTACAGATTACATCAAACAGAACAAGAGAGCCATTTCTCTTGTCGGAAAATAAATCTCACTTATCCCCCGAGATGGCTCGGATAAAGCCAATCAGAACACCAAGCATGACACCGGTGCCAACCATGAACCGCCACCGATCGCTCGACATGCCCTCCTCGCGGATCAGCCAGCCGGCGCTGCCGAGTGGCCAGATGAAGCCCGTTATGACGCCGCGGATCAGCACGTCGACCATGCCCACAAGCCCGACCTCGTCGCTGTCCGTACCAGCGGCCCCGCTACCCATACCCAACATGCCGCCCGCGTCAGCGCCCGAGGAGCCTGCGCCCGCGGGCACAGCCGCGCCATTGTCGTCGATCCAGGCATCCTCCATGCGCCGGAAGCTATCCGGGCTCGGCAGCGTGTCGGGCGTGTACCGCGACGAGTGGATGCTGCGGAACTGCAGGCGGAGCTGGTTCACCTCGGACGCGGTGAAGCCGGCGGACAACAGACGGTCGAAGCCGCGCGGCGCGGGCGTCGTGGACGTCGCTAGACCTAGACCTAGGCCGGAGGCTGTTGCGCGTTTCGAGGGATGGTGGTGCGAGGGCGAGGTCGAGGTCGGAGGCGGCAGGGCGGCGGCTTGCGCCTCGCTTTCTAGCTCTGCGGGCGACAGCTCGTCGCCGATGCTGCAGTTCACGTAGATCCGCGGCGCGGGCTCCGGACGGCCGGGGATCGATTTGCCCTTGCCTTTGCTTTTAGCGGTGTCTTCCGGGTCTCTGTCCCTGCCGCCGGCTGGGTTTCCATCTCCTGTGCGGAATGAGGTGGGAGGAGGTGGTGGGGGTGCGCGGAGCACTGAGCTTAGAACTGCTGTGTCGGGCAGGATCTTGCCGCTGTGAATGAAGCGCAGCCTGCGTCGCGCGTGCGCCTTGTCCAGCCGCGAGCGGATCAGGTGTTTGAGCGAGACGACGGTCGTCGCGGCCGGTCGCGGGATGTCGAGCTCGAGGTCGGGTAGGGATGCGCTGAATCGGATCGTTAGGAGGAGTGGTGGTGGTGCTGTCGACAGGGGGGATTTGGGTGCCATTGGCGTCATGGTGTTGGATTTGTGCTGGTGCGTCGAGGGTGAGGCATTGTGTGGGGTGAGGCGGGTGTTGCTTTGATCGAACTTAAGGCTGTGATGCTCTATGCGATGACGGTGCGCTGAGGAAGGATTTGAGGCTCTATAAGTAGGTAGGTAGGTATGGGATGTATTGTGATGCATCTGTAGTCTAAATGCGATTCAGGATAGGAAGTAGTAACCCCAGCCTACAAAGCTACCACCTCCAGGGCAGATCCAGGGGACTGCGATTGAGCTTCAGTGGGGCTACCTGGAGATAGGCACCTTCCCTTAGCGTAAGCGACGCCAGAAGCACCTAGGCTAACCGGCAAATGACGTGCTTTTTATAAGACACTCACAGAATCGCACCAGCCAATTCCGAGTCCGATCCCGGAATAGCTGTGACACGCTGCGACCACAGGGCGCATGTATATCTAAAGGGAAAGCCTTCTCGTAACAAATATTAAATAAAACCAGTGGCAGGAGAAACGACCCAAATAGCAGCGTCAACGAAGCGGGGGCTGCAAGACGTGACCACGATATACGCTTTGGTGGCTTAAATGGGTCTCATTGGTTTAAGATCTTGCTCCAGATTCCTGCTTGGGAAGAAATTAGATCTTTCTCCGAGACATCATCCACCAGTCGTATACCGCTGCAGATTTCATACCCCCATGGCGGCGCAACTTCCTGCAAAGCTGCAGCCCGCAGCCCGGGTCGCCGGGCAGAGACAAGATGTTTGGTGAGAAGAACTACCACTTATTATATCTCACGAAATTGCAGACATACTGATAGGAAATCGTAGGTCCATCATCAATGAGGCGGCGGCAGCTTCGCCCGTCCAGCCCATCGTGAACATGGGCCAGGGCTTCTTTGGTTATAACCCGCCTGCATTCATCATCAACGCGGCCAAGTCAGCCCTGGACCGTGTGGACTGCAACCAGTACAGCCCGACCAAGGGAAGGCCACGGCTAAAGAAGGCCATCTCAGATGCGTATGCGCCATTATGGGGACGCAAGCTCGATCCGGACACCGAGATCACCATCACGACCGGTGCGAATGAGGGTATGCTCAGTGCCTTTATGGCCTTCATTGAGCCGGGTGACGAGGTCATTATCTTTGAGCCGTTCTTTGACCAGTATGTTTAGCTCGGCATATGTCATCTATATACATAGAATTTTCGCAGTTGCTAAATTGGTGTTGTGTCTAGATATATCAGCAATATCGAGATGCCCGGCGGCAAGATCGTCTACGTGCCCCTGACCCCCCCTAAAGACGGTGCTACACGGACATGCTCGGCAGCTGAATGGGCTGTCGATTTCGAGCAGCTGGAGAAAGCTATCACACCCAAGACGAAGATGATCGTCATTAACACCCCTCGTTAGTTTTCCCTCCTTTATTGAGGCTTTTTGTCTCAACTGCCAGATGACTAACTAGCATGACGTATAGACAACCCTGTCGGCAAGGTCTTTTCCAAGGAGGAGCTCCAGCGCATAGGAGACCTCTGCGTCAAGAACGAGATCATTATCCTCTCTGACGAGGTCTACGATCGTCTTTACTACGTGCCTTTCACGAGGATTGCGACGCTGTCTCCTGGGATTGAGAACCTCACGATTACGGTTGGATCCGCTGGCAAGAACTTCTACGCTACGGGATGGCGTGTCGGTCAGTCTTCAATCAAACCACCCAATTATTCATTAGTAATGAGATTTGAAACTAACAAAAATTCTTAGGCTGGCTCATGGGACCGCCGCACCTAATCCAGTACGTATCTGCAGCGCACACCCGCATCTGCTATTCCTCAGTGTCGCCATTACAAGAAGCCTGCGCCGTCGGTTAGTACTATTTATCAACATTATCTTACTCCCCGTCATCCCCAAGAGGAAGACACGCTAATTCCGAAATTTAGGTTTCGAACAGGCAGAATCTGAAGGATTCTGGGACGAGACGGTGAAGGACATGAAGGCGAAGATAACGCGCTTCAACGAGATCTGGGACGAGCTGGGACTGCCCTACTCGGACCCGGAGGGCGGGTACTTCGTCATGGTGAACATGGCCAAGGTCAAGCTGCCGGCCGACTACCCGTTCCCGCCGCACGTCGCGAGCCGTCCGCGCGACTTCAAGCTCGCGTGGTTCCTGATCCACGAGGTCGGCGTCGCCGCCATCCCGCCCACCGAGTTCTACACCGACGCCAACACCTGGATCGCCGAGGACTACATGCGCTTCGCGGTCTGCAAGGAGGATGACGTCCTGGAGACGGCGAAGGAGAGGTTGAGGGGCCTGAAGAAGTATATAGAAACCTGAGCTGTTAGATAGAATCGACGTCTTGCGGTTAGATGGTACGTGGGAAATGAGTAGATTTCATGACTCGTCTAGAAAGTCGTTAGAAAGATTTTTTAAGAAGAGGATTACTTTGCAGTAGTTGTATCTAGTTGCGTAAACGTTCCTACTTATCTACTAAGCACATACATGTTGTAGCTAAGACTAGCGAGAAGTAAAAACACTGCTTAGCTGGTATCTAGAATTCTGTCATATATACTCATAGTTATAATATTCTAGCGTGCTATATAGGTACTTTATGCTTTTCAAAAAGAACTTGCCGCCTTATCCAACCACCCACACCGATATTGGCACTCATCATCTATTTACTTAGCGAAGTGCAAGCACTGCACCTGGCAATAATTATACAAGCCGTGCTTTCCGAGCTCGCCGCCGAACCCGCTCAGCTTCCAGCCGGCGAAGTACGCGCCGTAGTGCGGGCGCTCGAACTGGTTGATCCACACGGAGCCCGACTCGAGCTTCTGCGCGATGCGCCGCGCCTTGTCTAGGTCGGGCGTGTACAGCGAGGCGCCGAGCCCCGCGTTGTCGAGGTTGGCGCGCGCCACGACGTCGTCTTCGTCAGACCATGTCAGGACTGGCGCGATGGGAGCTGGGTGATACGGACGTTAGTTAGTCTTGCGGATGACCTGGACTGGATTGGACCGGGGTATAAGGGGTGGGGATATACTCACCAAACTGCTCCTCCTGCACGAGGAGGGATTCCTCGGGCGGCTTCGCGACAATCGTGGGCGGGATCCAGAACCCCTTCTCGTCGGCCTTCGCCTCGCCACCGATGACGATGTCGTGGTTATTCTTCCTCGAGTCTTCGAGGAACGACTTCGCCCGTTCGAAGTTCGTCCGGTTGCTGAGCGGGGAGAACAGGATGTTCTCGGGCGAGTACTTCCTGGCCTCTTGGACGAAGAGCTCCATGAACTCGTCGTACAGGGATTCGTGGACGTAGACGCGCTTCGAGGCGACGCAGACCTGCCCCGCGTGGAAGAAGCAGCCGGCGGCGACGCTGGGGACGACCCTCTCGAGCTCCGCGTCCTCGCAGACGATGGCGGCGTTGTTGCCCGCCAGCTCGAGGACGACCTTCTTCATCGTCTTGGCCGCGTTCCGCATGATGCGCTGCCCCACGGCCAGCGTCCCCGTGAAGCTGATGTGATGGATGCCCGGGTGCAGCGTCATGCGCTCGCCGAGGTCCGCGCCGCCGCTCAGGGCTTGGAATACGCCCGGTGGTAGTACGGACTGCGCGAGCTCGCAGAACTTGAGGATCGCGTACGGCGTGAAGGGTGATGGCTTGATGATCACGCAGTTGCCTGTGGCTAGCGCAGACACGACTTTCACGCTGCTCAGAATCATCGGGAAGTTCCATGGCGATATAGCGGCCATCACGCCGATCGGCACATATGTCCCCACGATCTTAACGGTGTCGTCCTCGTACTGGACGTCATCTTCGAGAGTTATGCCCTCTGCGCATTTATTTTTAGCCAATTATCACTAACTGGATACGGGACCGCATACTATAATATTCGAAATGTAGAGCCGCCACCTCGACATCGGCGCTCGCCATGGGAAACGACTTGCCCGTCTCCTTTGTGTGAATATGTGCCAGGACATCTTTATTCGCGCGCAGGCAGTCGGCGACGTCTTGGAGGACTTTCTGGCGCTCGGCCTGGGAGGTGAGTTTCCAGGTCTTGAAGGCACGGTTGGCCGCGTCGACGGCGTCGTCGAGGTCCTGGGCCGAGGCTACGGGGACATCCCAGAGTAACTCCTCAGTCCGCGGGTCGACGACTTGCTCACTGACCCCCGCGGTCCTCTGCTTGCCATCGATGATGTTGTAAAAGGCGAGATCGGGCTGGGAGTCGCCGTTTTGCACCGGGGCAGGCATGGCGGCGGCGGGCTGTGGTGATGCGACTTGCTTACACGGAACGCGGTGGCAGAGGGCGATAAAATGACGAGTAGGATAAGCACAACCTGACAGGTTTGCGACATGTCCCGACGGAAGAAAACAATTCAGATGTCGGTTGTTAGAATTCACCAAGCTTGCTCAGACTCATTCATTCACCCAACAACCCGTCCATCCGTCCCCCACATCCCTCCCCATGTTATAATCGCTGCTGGCTGTACTGCAGTAGGTAAGTAAGCCCCTTGACGTGAGGGGTTTCTCGCCACAAATGCACGTAAACAGCCGGGAGCTTAAGCTCAACCGGGGTTATCAGCCGCGGCTACCACCTTGGTGTGTATTTCTCGGCAGATGTTTTAATTTTCCCGTCGTGCCGTTTGGTAGCGGCTGGAGTAAGGTGAAGCGAGATGTGTTTTGTCCTGACCGGTTTGCCGGAAATGGACCGCTCACGGGCACCTTTCCACTATTGTGGTTGATCGGCTGGGATGTAACCTTACCCTAACTGACGATCCTGAGGATGGAAACCTAGCCTCCTTACGGGGCTGTTTCTACTTGAGCCGCATGTGGAACACGGCTAGTTATCATGGTATGTCTAGTGGACAATACGGGATATTTCCTGAGATTACCTAGGAGTTGGGTTGATATCGTAGTGAGAAGTACGAGTCTAAACGAACTAGGTAGTGTAGCTCACATGGACAACTGTTGCCGCCAGGAAAAACAAGCTTTGGGTGTCCGATAATGGGATAGGGAAGCTGAAACGCCAAGCAGGAGTGTACGTAATGAAACACAGGGTCGACAAGCTCAGGAGCCCCTCTAGACTACCTACTGCCCAGTGTAGATTCGATTAGACAATGCACGACAGTAGGTATGCTGTGTCCAGGGTAAAGGCCGGGAGCTTCGGTAGCGTGCTGGTTTACGCTGCATTGTTAGGTCAGGGACCAATAGGAATGATTCAGTATCATCAAGTATCTTACAATACCTAGCACACCTCGGTATTAGCACCTATGGATTACCAGCACTCGATGCTGATGAATGGGTTTGTGTTTTGACTCCAGCAGGACTGGTCTGGAGTACTTGGTCAGATAAGCGATACGATGCATATCTTCTACTACGTAAACGGTAGGTTGTCATGTGACAGTGACAATGGATGGGTCGGAACGGAGCCGGCCGGCGTTGTTTGGTTGTTTCCAGGTTCTCACTACCTAGTCTACTGATGTGGGGGAGAGGAGGGGTGGGTGGTTAACCCCGCTGCGACCGCCTCTGATAGCACTGGGCCTGCTGTAGACATTCACTGCGTCAAAGGACTGTAAGCGCATGGCTTTCTGACATCTCAAGCAGGCCCCAAGCCGTTTTAGGAACTTAATTCGAAAATAGGTCTCATCTGATTCGCTGCTCTTCGTATCTATGCTATGTTTGGAAAAATAATTATTACCTACGGTATGTACAGCTGTACCGGAGCCGGGCGAAGGACCAGCTCGAGCCCAGGTGTTGGATCTTAGATCTTGTGCCAGCTTCAATTTGCCACATAGCGATATTTCACCCTCCCACCACCTACCGTACAACACCTAGGTGTCTCACCTGCTTCACCTCCTACTCCTATAACTCTACTACGTACTCAACCAAAGTTTCACCGCATATTCCGCATATACTCCTGCATCGTGTATCTAACCTGTATGGTTGTCCCAACAAGTAATATGAACATTTGAAATTGGCTTATACTTCTTTCCTGAACCGTCATCACCATCGTTCTTGCCCTCACCATACCTCAACCACCAATCCACGCCCTGAGCGTACTAGTAATTACCTTATCCCCGATTCTTCCTCACCAACTTCGTCGCCCATGTACATTGGTTGATAATTCTCCCACTGCTCTTAGTACCACGCAATATTAACCCGCCAGCCCACACAGTATGGCTCCCAGCGCCGTCTCTCCTCAGAGGCAGGCTGGCC
Source organism: Xylaria longipes (assembly GCA_025201785.1). NCBI lineage: Eukaryota > Fungi > Ascomycota > Sordariomycetes > Xylariales > Xylariaceae > Xylaria > Xylaria longipes. The sequence goes on from MU619744.1 coordinate 70,672, forward strand.
TCGATGCATCTGCATTGACGACGGTCTACCATGACACACTTCGTTTCTTTCTCAACGGGACTCGGGTGATAATTGACGAGATCGACCCTGAGGTGACCTTATTAGAGTATCTTCGAGGGATAGGCTTAACAGGCACGAAGCTGTACGTTAGGCATCGTGGTCACTATGACTTAACACCCTCACTCTCTAGAGCATCGCTAACGAACCATAATATAGCGGCTGTGCTGAAGGTGGGTGTGGTGCTTGCACGGTTGTCATCAGCCAGTACAACCCAACTACTAAGCAGATATATCATGCCAGCGTGAACGCCTGTCTAGCACCACTCGCTAGTGTTGATGGAAAGCATGTGATAACTATTGAGGGGATTGGAAACGTCAAGAAACCTCACCCAGCCCAGGAACGGATAGCCAAGAGCAACGGCAGCCAGTGTGGGTTTTGTACCCCTGGTATCGTCATGAGTCTATACGCCCTGCTCCGAAACAACCAGAACCCCAACGAGCATGACATAGAGGAGGCATTCGATGGTAACCTCTGCCGCTGCACAGGGTACCGCCCTATCCTCGACGCTGCCCAGACATTCACCGTGAAGAGCCAATGCGGTAAGAGCACGACGAACGGCGGGTCTGGATGTTGCATGGAAAACGGCAACTCTGAAGGAGGCGGGTGTTGCAAGGATAAGAATCTTGATGGTGACCAGCCCATCAAACGGTTTACTCCCCCAGGTTTCATTGAGTACAACCCGGAGACGGAGCTGATCTTCCCTCCATCGCTAAAGAAGCATGAGTTCAGACCTTTAGCTTTCGGAAATAAGAGGAAATGGTGGTACCGCCCCGTCACATTGGAACAGCTGTTGGAAATCAAAAGCCTGCATCCGAGTGCGAAAATCATTGGTGGGAGCACAGAGACACAGATTGAGGTCAAGTTTAAGGCGATGCAATACCCGGTCTCGGTGTTCGTCGGTGATATTCCTGAGTTACGGCGGTACTCCTTCAACAGTGACCATATCGAAGTTGGCGGAAACGTCATTCTCACAGACCTTGAATCCATCTGCCAAGACGCCATAAGACACTACGGAGAAGCGAAGGGCCAGGTCTTCGAGGCCATTTATAAACAACTCAAGTATTTTGCTGGAAGACAGATTCGGAATGTTGGCACTCCGGCAGGCAACCTGGCTACGGCATCGCCAATATCTGACCTAAACCCTGTGTTTATGGCAGCGAACTGCACACTCGTGGCGAAATCCAGGAGTAAAGAAACCGAACTACCTATGGCGACGTTTTTCAAGGGGTATCGCAAGACAGCGTTAGACCCAGACGCTGTCATTGCCTCTATCCGCATACCGCTGACGGGCGAGAAAGGAGATTATTTTAGAGCTTACAAGCAGGCGAAGAGAAAGGATGACGATATCGCCATTGTAACTGGCGCACTTCATGTATCTGTTGACCAACAAGGCATAGTCACACACTGTAACCTTGTATATGGTGGCATGGCCCCGTTCACCGTCGCGGCAACAAAAGCGAACCAGTACCTCAAGGGGAAGATGTTCGCACACCCGGAAACACTTGAGGGGACTATGAACGCGCTCGAATCTGACTTCGACCTCGTATTCAGTGTTCCCGGAGGTATGGCGTCTTACCGCAAATCCTTGGCATTAGGCTTCTTCTACCGTTTCTACCATGATGTGTTGTCTGAAATAAACGTAGAAAGCAAGCATGGAGATAGCCAGGCCGTTGAGGAGCTAGAGCGGGCATTATCAACGGGTTGGAAAGACCATGAGGCAACTACTGAGTATACACAGGAATCACTCGGCAAAGCTGCCAACCATGTTGCTGCTCTGAAGCAGGTGACAGGCGAAGCCCAATACACCGACGACATTCCACCTTTGAAGAATGAGCTTCACGCCTGCGTCGTCTTCTCATCTCGTGCGCACGCCAAGATCAAATCTATTGATTATTCCGCCGCTCTAGATATTCCTGGGGTGGTTGATGTTGTCGATAAAAATGATCTGCATAAACCTGAGGACAACAGATGGGGAGCACCTCATTTTGACGATTATTTCTTCGCTGAAGACGAGGTATTTACTGCAGGTCAGCCTATCGCCGTAGTACTAGCCACCTCGAAGGCTAGGGCAAACGATGCGGTCCGCGCTGTCAAGATCGAATATGAGGATCTCCCTGCCATCTTTACAATGGAAGAAGCTATCGAGAAAGAGAGCTTCCACAAGTATTTTAATTACATCAAGAAGGGCAACGTGGAAGAGGCTTTCAAAAACTGCGATCATGTTTTTACCGGCGTAACACGGATGGGCGGACAAGAACACTTCTATCTTGAGACGAATGCATGTTTAGCAATACCCAAACCAGAAGATGGCGAGATGGAGATTTGGTCCAGCAGTCAGAATCCGACTGAAAGGTATGTTCCTACCCTTAAGTTGAGAAAAGCCAAAGGCTCATCAATTTATCAGTCAAGTATATGCCGCGAAAATTCTCGGCGTACAGGCCAACAAAGTCGTTGCCCGAGTCAAGCGTTTAGGTGGAGGGTTTGGCGGCAAGGAAACAAGATGTGTCCAGCTCAGCACTATAATGGCCTTGGCTGCACAAAAAACCAAGCGTCCCGTTAGGTGTATGCTAAACCGAGACGAGGACATGGTAATGTCTGGACAACGTCATCCTTTCCTTGCGAAATGGAAGGTTGGCATCAACAAGGACGGGAAACTCCAAGCCCTCGATGTCGACGTGTTCAATAACGCAGGTTGGTCCTTCGATCTCAGTGCGGCTGTATGTGAACGGTGCATGACTCATATCGATGGATGCTACAAATGCCCTAATGTCCACATCCGCGGTCGCCTGTGTAAGACCAATACGATGTCTAACACCGCTTTCCGTGGCTTTGGAGGCCCTCAAGGGATGTTCATCGCCGAGTCAATGATGTCCGAGGTGGCCGACCGGCTGGGCATGGCCGTCGAGGATCTCCGCGAAATCAACTTTTACGAGGTCAACGACACAACGCATTTCAACCAGACTATACAAGACTGGCATGTGCCACTAATGTATAAGCAAGTAAAAGAGGAATCGGACTACGCCAACCGTCGACAGGCTATCCAGAAATTCAATGCAAGTCACAAATGGCGTAAGCGAGGGCTCGCTCTTATCCCGACAAAGTTTGGCATTTCCTTTACAGCGCTTTGGTTCAATCAAGCTGGCGCACTAGTTCACATATATCACGATGGGTCGGTCTTAGTTGCGCATGGGGGAACTGAAATGGGTCAAGGACTACACACCAAGATGATCACACTTGCTGCTGAGGCATTGCAGGTACCCATGGAAGATGTGTTCATCTCAGAGACCGCTACAAATACCGTCGCGAACACATCGGCTACGGCAGCTTCAGCGTCATCCGACTTAAACGGATATGCGGTGTGGAACGCTTGCGAACAGATCAACGCTCGTCTAGCTCCCTACAGGGAAAAGCTTGGGCCGAAAGCGACAATGAAGGAACTCGCACACGCAGCTTATTTCGATCGTGTAAACCTAAGTGCCAATGGATTTTACAAGACCCCGGAGATCGGGTACAAATGGGGCGAGAACGTAGGCAAGATGTTCTTCTATTTCACGCAAGGTGTAACAGCCGCGGAGGTCGAGATAGACTGCCTCACTGGAACGTGGACATGCTTGAGAGCTGACATCAAGATGGACGTCGGCCGTTCGATCAATCCCTCTATTGACTATGGCCAGATCGAGGGTGCTTTTGTCCAGGGCGTGGGTCTTTTCACGATGGAGGAGAGCTTATGGCTCCGCAATGGTCCCATGGCAGGAAACTTGTTCACCAAAGGCCCAGGTGCATATAAGATCCCAGGTTTCCGCGACATACCGCAGGTCTTCAACGTCAGTCTCCTGAAAGACGTAACATGGGAGAATCTCCGCACCATTCAACGAAGTCGCGGAGTCGGCGAACCTCCCCTGTTCATGGGAAGCGCCGTATTCTTCGCGATTCGAGATGCCCTAAAGGCCGCGCGCGCAGATTATGGCGTAAAGGCTAAGTTAGGCACCGAGGATGGTGAAGACGATGGCTTGTTGAGACTCGAGAGTCCCGCAACGCCCGAGAGGATCAGATTGTCGTGTGTTGATCCTATCATGGAGCGGGCGCGTGTTCTCCCCAAGGATGGCGAGAAGAGCTTCTTTGTCGCCATATAGGGACCATGTATTCCAAGATCAAAGGGTTCGGATCATTGCTATCAAATACACACTTAGCCCAAAGTTAGTCGGTTAGGGGAATGGTTAGGCCGTATTATAAAATGGCAAATTGTTGATAAGCTCCATACTTGATGTGTTATATCTGTATTGTGCTAGAGAATATTTCTCTGATACTTCAATGTACGCGAGAGAATATCAAGACGCGAGGTTATCATCGACGACAGGCTCTCAAGTTGGAATTTCGAGTACGTCCATAGACTCTTAGGATAATACATAGTGAAGATTAGTGCTACAGAAAAACCAGAGTATAATCAGGTACTACAGGTATACTTACAAAATTGCTAGTTACCCACCTAATCAGAAGTATCTGACCAGGCTTCTGGAGGAGTTTAAAGTAACCGTCCCGGGGCCTGTTACATGGGGTAAGTATTGAGCTTGGGGCCGCGTTAATCCCGGGCGCTATTGTAATTCTCCTTTCGCAGTTTGTTTCCTAAATTGGCTATTTGGAAATCAGTTCACATTTGAGATTATTAATTGAACAACCATGAAGACCTCACTCTTACCAATGTTGCAAGTTGATCTTGAGAAGTTAAGAGTTGCCGTGATGTGATGCTCTAGCTGTCAAATCTATGGGGGCATATTGATCCGCCCAATTGGCAAGCCAAAATGAATAGAAAGAGATATATATATGAGCGTCTGCGCTGCTTCTCGATCAACCGTGGAATGAGATCAACTGCACCACTACAATACGATTCATCTGTACTTGATAGATTACCCCCAGAGCTATATTGACTTCGCCCATTCGACGGAGACATTCGCTATTCGTTTTAGCAAACTATCCCAATTCAAAACACTCAACACATCTACTCGCGAAAACATACGAAAAATGGCGAAAATAGCCATCGTCGGCGCATCGGGCAAACTGGGCGGAGCCACGCTCTCCGCGCTTTTGGCGCACAAGCTCACACCACCATCCGACATCATAGCCCTGACATCGTCGACGCCCGACTCGCAGACATGGGCCAAGCTAGCCGCGACGGGCGTGCAGGTCCGCCACGCGCGCTTCGAGGATGCCGCGACGTTCGAGCGGGCCCTCGAAGGCGTGGAGCGGTTCTTCCTCGTCTCGACGCCGAACATCGCGCTCGATTTCGGGGTCGCGATGGATTTCGACGGCACCGGGTCGTTGGGCGAGAAGCGGGGGAGAGAGAGCCACCATAAGGACGCCGTCGACGCGGCTGTGAAAGCGGGCGTGAAATGGATCACGTACTCCAGCCTGGCGTTCGGGTTTTCTCCTTCCGCCGGGGCCGCGGATACTAGCAAAGCGGGCGTGATGCGCGCGCATCTGCGCACCGAGGCGTATCTCCGCTCCGTGGGCGCGACGCACGGGATCCGCGTCACGATCTTGCGCGAGGGGCTGTACCACGACTCCTGGCCGCTCTACCTCGGCTACTTCGACGTCGGCAATGCGCGGGGCGAGAGGGACGTGGTGCCCCTGGGTGGCGACGGGAAGATTTCCTGGACGGCTATCCACGACCTCGGCGTTGCTAGCGCGCTCGTCCTTTCCGGGGATGACGAGTTCGCGGGGAAGACGTTTTACCTGTCCACGCGCCCCGAAACCGCGAAGACGGTCGGGGAAATCGCACGGCTTGTTGGGAAGGCGAGGGGCAGGGATGTCCAGGTCAAGATCGTGGGGCGCCGGGAACACGAGAGGTATTATGTCGAGGAGCAGGGGAAGCCGAAACCCGTCGTCGAGTGGTGGGCTAGCACGTACGAGGCGCTTGAAAATGGGGAGTGTCTTGTCGATGACCCCATGCTGGAGAAGCTGCTTGATCGTGTTGGGCTGAAGCCGATTCCGGTCGAGGAGACGGTTGCTGCTATGGTCAAGGGACAAGAGGCTTCAATGGCTGTTCGAGCTTACGGGTCATGATGGTCACAGAAGGAGGCAATAAGCAATGGGATGTGTGGAAGGGGCCGCGTGAGATGAGTGAATGAATTGAGATAAAGCGTTCCTTACCAAGTCTAAATAATGATTGTGTTATAAAGTGTCAGTCATATACATATTCATGCCAAATACTCAACATTGTTGATCTAAACCAAAGTATTCCGAGGCGATATTATCGAATCACTCATAGATGAACGAATTATCAGAGACTTGAAGCCAGAGAGAGCATGAGCTTCATTCAGCATTATAGTTCAATATTTACTAGACTAATGAAAATAGTTAGGTTGTACTTCTAACTTAGCGCTGATTATTGATACTATACCTACCCCACCCACCTACTTTTAAGCATGATTCTAGGACCACTATTTCGACACCTAAAAATCCAGATCGCAACACCAAAAAACTGATTAATATCCAACGTTCGATGAAAATATTAATGATGAGAGTGGGACTCGAACCCACGCGGATTGCTCCACTGCGAAATTTGTTCAGATTTTGTCCTGAACGCAGCGCCATAACCACTCGGCCATCTCACCTGGTTGTTGACTATAGTCGTTTGTCAGGTCTTATGTGATTAGGGTTTTCGGTAAGCGATTGGTTCCGCAGGCTAGATTAGCTCTGGATAGCTGCTTGTATTGCAGCTTGCCTACAGTATGAACCCGGGACTTATAGGTCTAGTATTGTAGAGGACTTAAGGTCTTGTCCCGTTGCGTCCACAAGGAGGGGTGGACGGAAACATATAAAGTCAGTTCTTGAGTTTATGCGAATGACAAGAAAAGACCCTCTAGATCGTGTTGAATTATTTTTAATGGATACTAATGCTTGTGGAAGCACAATGATAAGACCAGTAGTTTTCTGTATATGGTTTTTCTTCTAGTATCATACTGGAAGAGAACTTATACGCGAGCTTTCTCAATTCACGCGCCCTAATTAATATAAATTTTCATTCAATCATGTCCCTTACTACATCTATTCCAGTTTCGCTTGCCTCCTTGTGTTTATATATTCAAGTGGTCTACCTAAGCCTAATTAATATATGTATAGCCAATTCTTTTCTTAGTGCGTTAATATAGGACGTATTTCTGTCTTCGTGGTGACAACGCCATATCCAGCAGAACACTAAAGAGGGGTATAATACTATGTAACGATTTTCGCCTAGCCACTACTTTAAAAAATCAAACTGGGGCAGAGAAATCATTAAAAAAGGCATGGGATTTGCTGAATAGAAGGCGGGTAGTGCCTCATGAGTCTATTGAATTACTATTATTGCTCAGTCTATACCATACTCCGAACACATTGTGAAAAGTGCTCATCCATTCCATTACGTGCCAAATGAAGCCGTCCCATGTATCATAATCACGGCCAAACATATGTTCCAAAATCTTTTGCGCTTGTTCCTTCTCAGTATCGGAGCAATCCTTTTTTCGCTTGAACGGGCCATCGTATCTAGCCATAGTGCTCTCATACAGCTCTTTTACATCTCGTGCTCGGTGATAAAGGTCTTCCATGTGGTGAGGCAACCGATGTCCCCCCTGTTCCCTCCTGGCCGTTGCCCTCGTGGCCCTGTATGAATCAAAACTTGTTTCGAAGTCACCCATGTTATGACGAGCTCTCTCGGCAATATCCCTGACTCTGCCAGATGTGCTGTAGTCTGTGATATGGTCGCCAATCCATTCTGAGAGAAAACCCATAGCTACCACAGCCGGCCGTCGCTCGTTGTATAATACTAGTTCTGTAGTAGTCTGTGGTTCGTTGTCTGGTACTGGCATTGCATGAGGGGGGGCATGTGCTTCGACCCAAACGTGACTGGGGCGTCTGTATTCGGCCGGCATGTATGCCTTTCCCCCAGTGGGTGCCCTGGGTGGACCTAGTGGGCTTTGTAAGCTTTGGAGGTTTGGGTTTACTGGGCTAGCATAGGGAGGGAAGCCGAGCGGATTAGCAGGTTGGTATGGGAAGCCTGGATATGGCATCATTGGTGGCAAGGGTCCGGATGGTCCTCCATTGTAATAATGCATCTATGGTAATTAGACTTAGTCTTACTACCTATGGGCAGCCTTAACTTGAACTTACATAATGTTCCTGGTCATGCCAACCGTGGCCACCGCCACCGTAGTTTCCGTATACTGGTTGCTCAGTCTGCTCGTATTATAACAGGAACCATATTAACAAGATTGATTCTTGAGTGCCTATCGGAGTGAGGTAATCTTACGTAGTAATGAGCATGGCTCCGATGCTGAGTTGAATACTCTCTGGGGTCACGAACGGGAGGGAGCGGCTCAATGTATGGCTTTTCAGATCGAGTCTTTTTTGCTCGTTGCTTCTCTGCTCGTGGCTTTTCTGGTCGAGGCTTTTCTGGTCGAGGCATTGAAGTATTTGTTCAGTAGACAGTCTTGTATGGTTGGAATGAGATGAGAAAGAAATGGAACGGGCTGGCGGAGTTTGTGGTCTCTGATTATATATTATCTTCTCTAAAGCTAAGGCTCCTCTATTGATGAACAATGACTAAATGATCCGCAATGATCTTACGTCTTCAGGTTAAATGAAGAATCTTGAGTATCCAACAAGGCATCAGGAGTAGGGCAAACTCGGTCATGAGGTGATACGCAAACACTAAATTAATGTATGCATCCCAGAGGGAACTCACATGTTAGGTTTGGGTAACCTCCTTGCATGAACGTGGTGAGGGATGACTTGCATATAGTGGTTGTACAATGGACAAGAACCATGACTCCTGGAACCGTTGATATGAATTCGTAGCCGTTTCGGATTCTAGGCTTTGGCGAATACCATTGGATTAGACTTGAAGTGTATGTACTCCTCGACAGGATATTACGCAACGCGTAGCTTACTCCAGGGATAAAAATGTCTCGGACGCCATTCTAGAAGAACCAAAGATAGAGGAAGCAACTGGCATTCAATTGCGAAAATCGCTATCAAACTTTGTGCAACAATCCCAACCCAACGTAAGACAATCCTGTTACAACCTTTTCTATGTTCTGCGCGAACATTTCCGAGTTGTTACCGAAGGGACCATGTGAGGCTACACCCGCGACACACGTGGGTATTGACAAAAGCACCCAGTCCTACAGTAAAGGCCGTAATGTATGCGATGAAATGAATCAAATCAAACCAAATTCAAATGCTGGTTCGGATGCTGTATTCATGATGTATAGGTAATGATGCACATGTTATTCCTGCCACTTGACTTTTTCTTCCGAAATATGGAGGGCTCTTTTCGTAAGAGTCAGTGCAGGACATATTGTTAATCTCCGGCCTGTGTGTGTGACGTTGAATTCGTTTGAAGTTTTAAATATTGCACACGCTGCGATGTCTTAACTAAACTGAAGTCCGTTCTTGCTATCGATGCCGGATGGCGTAATTCTCTGGTCATTGACACTTGTATATGTTGTAGTAGCACCTGATATTATATGAATGCTATGCGAAAGAAACAAAAAGGCGTATAGCTGAAGTTGGAACGAGGCTGACCTGAAGTGCATATTTCGTGATATAACTTGATATAACTTGATACCACCAATCAACAGGGGCGTCGCTAGTTCCAGGGTAGTGTAGGCACTAGTCTGGATTAGACTAGGCTATGACTAGGTGCCTCGCTTGGAAACCAGTACCTGGTAGCAAGATCCCTGAATGAATCACATGCACAGGACCTGGCAAGTACAGGAGGCGTACCTAGGTAGGCGTGGACATTGTCGTCCAAATCGAGGAGACAAGGGCGGCTTCTCATCATTCCAATCTTCAATTCGACACCAATAGTGCTGGCGATATGACGGAAATTAAGCCAGGGCAGAAGACGGCGCTTGTGACTGGGTACGGTAATGTTATGCTACATTGATTGCTCTAGAAAATACTACTAACACTATCCCTCAACTGAAGCTGTACGCCAGGGGGTATCGGTCATAGCATATGCCTCGAATATCACAGACAAGGTACCTTTACTCGGTCAACCGAAAACCTCATCTATCATCAAGACATATTGGCTGACTAGGTTCTAGGGCTGCATGTCATTGCTACAGCTCGTCGGCCGGAGGTCCTCGCAGAGCTGGCCGAGTTGGGTATGAGCACCGTGGCGCTGGACGTCACCGATGCTGAAAGCATCAGGAAATGCCACGAGGAAGTCGCCAAGATTAATGGCGGCAAGCTAGACATTCTCGTGAACAATGCGTGAGTAAACCTACCGTGCCCCAGGTCGTCCTCCCAACGGCTATCGGTGTGAAAAGACTGCGATATATACGAGTTGGATGCTCAACAAACTTTGACAGGGGTCGCACGCACACGCATCCAGCGTTGGATATCTCAATTCCTGACGTCCGCGCAACGTTTGAAACGAACGTCTTCTCCATCATGGCCATGGTCCAAGCGTTCATCGACCAGCTCATCGCCGCGAAGGGCCTAATTATCAATATTTCGTCACTGTCGTCTATCACCCCGTACCTATTCGGATCGGTGTACTGTGCCAGCAAGGCCGCTGTCTGCGCCTATTCACGTACGCTGCGTCTGGAACTGGCTCCATTTGGTGTTCGCGTCATGGTATCTATGACCGGGACAGTGAGGAGCAACACGGCGAGCCAGGGCCACCGCATTCTACCCGAAAACAGCCTGTACCGGAAGGTAAAGCACATCTTTGAGTGGAGGCTTGTATTCAGTCAGAATAATGATACGATGGACACGGAAACTTTTGCGAAGAAGCTGGTCGCGGACTCGCTTCGGCCTGAGAGCCCAGGATGGTTGCGAAGTCTATTTGGACGACCGGACTGGTTCTGGTACGGTGGGATGGCGCGGGCGGCATGGTTTGGGCACAGCCTGGGTGAGTGGGTGATTGACACTGCGTGTTGGAACAAATTCCGTATGCCGGAGATAATGAAAATTATTGGAGAAGATCTGACGCAGAAGAAACGGAAGTAGCCGATGTTATTCTCGTTGATTATATCTCAATCCCATCTTATATATCTTATATAGTGTGTAATTAATTGTTAACGAGCCAGTTTTGATCTATAATTTGTACGCCATATCGTCTTGTTGCTTGACCTAATCTAGGGCGGTTTTAACGTCTATTCTTCACCTCTACCTCGGTCTGTCAACTCTCTTCATATGATTGTTATATCAGTATTTTTAATCTGACTGTATAGTCTGAGTTACACCACCTCAAAAAACTCGAGGTAAGACACTATGACATTAGACGGAATAGAGTCGTTCATTCCACGAGCCTCCACCGTCTCTCTAACTCGTCAGCAACATGTGCCGGCGAGCCAAGTATCTCATTCCCAATAGCGGTAGCCTGCCGACCGTACTCAGCACCCTTGATTTGCATATGGTTATAATAACCATACCCAGTAGCCGAATTGCCATAAGTCTGCTCTAACGGGAGGGTATTCTGAAATCGGTTCCCAGACCACGAGTAGAACATGCTATTATTAATCGCACTTTCTTGCTGCAGTATCTTCAACCGCATGTCGCTAAGGATCTGCCTTGAGCGTGGCATCGTCTGAACCCATACAGCGCGTCGCTGAACGCTGTACTCGAGGAGCGGCTTTGGATCTGGAGGGTCTGAGGCACAGGCGGCCAGATACAGCTGCCGCATCCGTTGACTATACATCTCGCACATGACGGCGCCTTTGATATGGGTGCCCTGGTGCGGCATTGAGTCTGCGAGCGCCGTGCCTCGGATGAACTCGTGGTGACACTCGGCACAGATAGTGCACTCGTCCCAGCCGAACCACCGCGCATTCTCAACATGTTTGTCCCGGCGGCACTCAGGCATGAACGTATACTCCTTGACAAACTCCTCAAGAGCCGCCGGGTCCTGCTTATATATCATCTCCATAAACTTATTTATATAAACGAGGAATCGCGCGATGCCTGGATTGAAACTGCAAATTATACTGCCTCCGGGAGGGATGCCCGTCTTGGGCTTGAAGTGGTGGCCGACGCCCATGGATTCGGCAAGCGTAACATAGCAAGTCCGGCATATCTCGAAGCCATCGGGGTTCGAATGCAACGTATACCATGTAGCATTCTGCAACTGGCCCTTGCACCTGGGTTCGCGGGCCGCAATGTCGATAGCTTTCCAAAACAGTGTATAGTCCTTCGTGTCTAGCACCCGGCCCGCAAGAACTTTAAGGTTGTATTGCGACCCGAAGAAGCAGGACACAGAAACGCCAAAGACGTTGACAAGATCGTCGCCCGCGTCTCGCCACATTTCTTCCTGCCCGGTCAGGAGAACGTAGTCGCAATAGCAAGCCACTACAACACTCGGAGTCAGTTATTGCTATCTTGAGCGTATCCTATGACAGCCTCAAATCCAGAGGAAGCTTCCAGAAACCCGTATTGCTCCGAAAGTACCTTTTACACTTTGAAAGTCGCTGAAGCTAAAATAAAAGAATACCTACCACAAATGAGTAGTCCGTGCGGACCGTTGATAGGCGTGAACCATCTCTTTCCCTTGCCGTCCGGATACACACTTTTCTCCCCTGGACAAGGTTGAAAGGACAGACGTACAGGTACACCCTCAACAAAGGACGGCCAGTCGTTAGTCGAAGCCATTAACTTATAATCTCGGGATATAAAGGGCACCGCGATATCGCATGACCACATCTGATCCACCACTTGCTGAATGAAACCAGCGTCAACAGGCTCAAAGTGGTCCTGTCCAAACTTGGGGTAAGCGAGGATGTGGTCCTCATAACAGGCCTGGCAAACAGCCATAGCAGGAATGTCGCTGTTCCTCGTCCGGTACCATTTTATCCCTGACCCGGCTTTCGCCCCTCCTTGGTCACGGCAGTCCGGTATCGATGGTCGAAGGACCATGTATTCGACCAAGCTGTCGAGGGAGCCGCTTGAGAGAGCGATTTCCCAGAGACTTTCTTTTATGCGAGTACTACTGAACCCACACCTTCGAATCTCGCCGTCGTCCGAAAACGTTCCCTGAAACTCGTCCTTGAATCGAGAGCCACGGATATGAATCTCATAACAGTTCATGCAGATGGGGAATTCTGGTGCCCGACGGTGCGTATACCAAGTGGCGGCGAAGGTCACGTTACTTGATATGCACTCCTTGGCCACAGTCTGAAGCTGCCTTGGAGAAGTAGTCGAGGCATCAGCGGTCGGCGAGTGAGCAACCGGGGTCTCTTGTGTCTGAACAGGGACCTTTGCTGGTATAGTTGGAGCCGGGTTTGAGGTTCCTTGAGGTGAATACGCATGGTAGTTTATGCTACTCCTCTCCTCTCTGTTCTTTGGCGTTGTGTTACTAGAATTGCCTAGTCCCATGGTTTGGAACTGTTTATTCATCGTTGTCATATCGTCGCTGGCTGTGACGTAAGTAGCTTCCTGCGTGTTACCAGCTTCTCCGGTCGGGTTGTTACCGACATCGTGAATGTTCGCGTCGGTAGTATAATCTTTAGTGGTGTATGTATGTTCCTGAGGACCCGCCGATATAGACGTAGACGCGGCTTGTGAAGAAAAAGACTCTTGGGTCTGATTATGCAGTTGGTTTCCTTGGGAGTACGGTCTTGGAAGCCTGTCATTGGTGGGAAGCTGTGGCTGAAAGACAGGTGGAGATACGCCTGTGTCGGGTTTACCGGCATTCAAGGGCGGTTGAGGGCTAGGACTAACCCCTGGACGCGGAGGGGGAGGAGGTATTTTCCCATCCGGGAAGAAGTGAGAGATTTCGGAGTAGCCTTGTGTCTGGTTTGGTGAAACACCGGGCTGTGAGGTCTCTGAGAAACCAGGGTCACGGACAGGCTGGTAACCAAAGCCGGCAGGCCGGGGCGGAATAGGCGGAGGCACTGAACCGGGCGCTCCTATCGGACCACGGCCATTATTGCGTGGCGGAAGCGGAGGAGGACCATAAGATGATCCAGAGTACTCGGCAGCGCCCGACCAGTGAGACATGACAGTCACGGATTATTGATCAACTAAATATTAGTTCCCGCTGGCCACCTCAAATAAATTTGCCTTCTTTCAGAGCGACTCATGGTATATACCCCTCTTTGATGTCTTTAAACCCGACAGAACTGACAAGTCGGCCTAAAGACTAGCAGGCTCAGCCGCACCTTGGCGCTCTACTCATCGGCTTTTCGAATACCGAGATCTTGCTGAATGATCGCATTCCAGAGCTGTACACTACATAGCCTTTCAAGCTAGACAGGTTGAGTTTGGGGTTAATCTTTCAACTTTGCAATGACCTTTCGAAATCCGAAACGTCACATCTAGTCATAAAGCCCTTTACGCAGTTCTCTCGTGAAGGATAAGACATGTTTGACGCGAAACTTCCTTTGCAAGCTAGATAATTAGTCAGTTCTAAAATTGCTGAAAGAGGAATGACTAGACTCGCTAGATTTCCTACACAACTCTAAGAGGGACAAATAGTTATGTCTGTCCTAGAGTGGCGTTGTGCTTTATGTGCGCAATTAAACCTGTATTTCCACTGTAGATTTGGCTCTCCATTGTCAGAAATAAATGTGGCTGGGGTAAAGGCATCAAATTCAGCTAGCTGCTGTTGACAACTCGACGAGTATCCTGTATCCATGTGTCCACGTGTACGAAAATGCTTACGAGCCTCAACGCTGTTATTCACCAACAGTAACTTTCCAAATGCAAGGTAACTCACAGGAATCCTTTAAATCCAACGTTACAATTTACCCACATGCCGACCGGTCAGGGGTCTCCGGGATTCATTAATGCGGCGTAAGCCAATCATGTGAGCTAGATCTGATCAGGATGCCCATCCGATTGCCAAGCCATGTGCGATGGTAGAGGGATTGGATGGAAGGTTTCCATTCTACTGGATCGTAGACTGTCATCCCGTCCCTCGCGACCCCAATCCCACCGAACCGGGGTAAACATAAAGCTGTCTGATCTGTTTGTCGGAGAGATTAACACTAGGTTTTGTACCAAACCCGCCAAGGAATTCATTCACCTGGTACTACATTGGGAAGTCATACCCTTGTCTACGTTGCAATACCGCCCTCATTTCGGGATGCAATGCTACAATATAAGTTCGACGGGCAGGGCCGCTGTCTTCCCTAGCTCGCTCATTGACTCCTCATAACATCCATTGTTTGGTGCATCAACCATCCCACCAGATCGAGTCGGTATAATCGTGTCAGAGCAGCATATCTCTCACGATGAATCGCTGGACCAGCCTCCTTCTGCTCATGGGCGCTTCCGCCTCTAGCATCCAATGTACGGGCTCCCATCTACCATCTCTAAAGGTCCCCTCGTGCGATAAGGGCCTGGGCAGCGTGCAGTACGACAGGTCCGTCCCAAACGGCGAGAACAAGTTTCCTCTTACCAAGGTTGATCTTTGTTACACTACGCGTGACATTAAGATCACATTCACTGCTTTGGAGGAGGTAAACTTTTACTACAACGAAAGCCAAATCACCAACGATAACATTTACGAATACGAAGTAATGGAAGCATTCATCTACCACGGCACCAATGACCCTAGGAGTTACCTCGAGTTCGAGGTGAACCCCAACAATATCACCTGGCAGGCTTTCATCTACAACCCATCCAAAGTACGGGCCGACGGAGAGCCTTTTGATAACGGCAAGATTGGGGCTCCAATTGTCGAGTAAGTATTCCCCAGAGTCTTATTCAGCAGTTTAAGAGCACGAAGTCTCCTGCCCAGGCTATGATCAAGCCTGGGAAACAACTTCGCTTTGAAGCACATTAAATCATGCACCAAGTAGCGATAGCTGACTCTTGAGTGCTTCAGTGGGCTGGTCACCAGTACAGCGCTGGATCGGGATGCGGGGATCTGGGTCTCGAATGCTAGCATTCCTTTGGGTCTCTTCAATGTAGACGATGGGCAAGCGAAGGGAACGCAGTGGAGGATGAATTTCTTCCGTACGGTTGTGTCTCCCGAGACATTCCCAGCTCAAGGCCTGGGCGCGTGGAATCCGACAAACATGTCTAACTTCCACATGACGCCATTCTTTGGAAACGTATATTTTATCTAAGGCAAATCAGGCGAATCATTAGATGTCCAACTATGAGTTTACCCGGCTCTTGGCCAATTGCCATGTTCATGACTTGGAGCATATCAATCAAGACCAGGAATCCGACTCATATATAGCAATCGTATCCGCGTGTTTCAGGTCCCTTTGACTTTACCTTGGCGATTGCTCGTGAAATATCCCCAAGGATACATAACGGGGCATAATGGTGATCACTGGCGAGTTCTTGCTCTCTATGAAGCAAGGTAGAAGCTAACGTTAAGCTATGCGCTTAAGCTCCTGGGTTTGTGCGAGCTAAAATTCGAGCTGAGCAACATTGTATTGCTCTCGATTGGTGGCATGGTGCATGGTGCCGTTTACCTAATTTGAAATGGCCCGACTATAGTTAACTACCTCCTCCAGGATTCTAAAAATTAGCGCGATACAAAAACAAGGGGTTAATTAGGGCGTTACCGGGCTGTTACCTGGGAGTTAACTGCACTTGATGTACGCAAAACAGGTGCTTGATTTAGCAGAAGATGGGGCCTGGATGGGGTAAGTAAGTAGTACGCTAACATTTAAATTCCTGGAGGGGTACAGAGTATTATGTGGCTGAATCCAAATAAGCTGAAGTCAGCACCTACAGTAGAACTAAGAACGCTACTTGGCGCGCGGTTGAGACAAGAGGCCCTGAGAGGACCCTCTTTCGTGTTGAATCGATGTAATGGAGTATAGCGGCATGTTTCGGACGACATAAGTTGTGAAGTGTAGTTCAGATACAAGTAATCAGGCGGCGATGCATTGGGTAAGGTAGCATGGAGGTTCGATTGCTTTTTCAAAGAATTTAGCACCATAAAATAGCACAACTCTCCCCTCATCTGGACCAACCCCCCAGCTCTGCTCATTAGTTCCCTAGGTTAGCAGCTGTGAAGGGAAAGCTTCAAGTATTCAGTTCACCACGGTACACATAGAATCAAAATCATCAGTCAGAAATGGCGAAGACCCAGTCTCTGCTGACTGTACATACGTCATGTCTTTTCGACTCGAGGAACAAACGTTTTGCATCAAATATCTCAATTGATATTGATACCAGCACGGGGCTTATAACGAGAACATATGAGCGCAACCAGTCGTTACCTCAACATAATATCTCAGACTCGAATACGATCGATCTTCGAGGCCTGACCATCCTCCCAGGTCTCGTCGATGCCCACACCCATATATTCCTACATGGGTATGGCGAGACGCCATCCCTGAATCAGATGCGCGACGAGAGCCTGGTCGAAAGAGTTGTGCGGGCGACAAATCATGCCAAAAATGCGCTGATGGCGGGCTTTACGACGTACCGTGACCTGGGAACAGAGGGATTGCGCAACACGGATGTGCCTTTTAGAGACACAATCAATCGCGGCATTATTCCCGGACCGCGTATGTTCGTCACGACCGAATGCATCGCTTCAAGTAGTGGCTATGAGATCAGGCATGAGAATGATATGCCTGGCATAGGCAATGATATACATCGGATTTCCGACCCTGCAGACGGTGTGTACGGTGTTCGCGCAGCTGTGCGCCGGCGTATCGGTGCTGGGGCCGACATCATCAAGTTCTATGCAGATTACGAGAAGCGCAGACTACGTTTCCCAGCTCAAGCCTGGCCCGGAGCAAAGCGGATCCAATTTCCGCCTTCCGATGAGGTCTTCCTCGGTGGTGAGAATCCAGTCTTTCTGCTCTTCACCCAGGAGGAGATGGATGCGATGGTGGCAGAGGCCAAGGCCAGCAGAGCCCCGATAGCAGCTCACGCCGAAAGCCCAGAGGCAGTCATCATGGCCGCCAAGGCCGGTGTCACGACCATTGAGCACGGGGGCATCCCAGACGACAAGGCCCTAGACGCGATGAAAGAGAACAACACAATTTTCGTTCCTACACTTGCAGTGTACGACGAGGAGCTGCGACGAGAAACCAATTACGTAGAGAGTGGCGTCCGAGACTTTCAACAGATCCTGGCGCACACAAAGGCGGCGTATGACAGGGGCGTCAAGCTCGCCTGCGGTGGCGACACAGGAGCCTTTGCTCACGGGGAGAATGCGCGAGAGTTGGAGCTGATGCTTGAAGCGGGAATCCCTCTTCTCGATGTGCTGCAAGCCGCGACTTTGCATGGCTGGGAGTCCTGTGGAGCCGATCTCTGCGGTCGGCGGTTCGGATCTGTAGAAGAAGGTTATGCAGCAGATATTGTTGCCCTCGACGGCGACTTGTTCCGGGATTTGGGCGCTCTAAGACGAGTCAAGTTTGTAATGAAGGATGGCCGAGTCTATAAAGATAGTCGATAAGCATGGTGTCTGCTTGGATACCTGGTCAAACCCAACCCCATCCATGGTGAGGGGTAAGTAGCCCTTGTACACGTCCCTCTTCCCTTTCCTCCAATCCGCTATGCTCAGTATGTTTTGGTGTTCATCATGGAAGTTTTGGAAAGGAGCGGCAAGTTGACTGGGAATATGCTGCACTGGACTACCTAATACATGGGTCTTGGGGTAGCTACCAAACTACCCCAAGGTTAAGCGGACAGATAATAGAGTATTTGGTGTCCCTTTTTTTTTTTTTTTCTCTCTCTACGAAGGTACTGTAAAGTTTGTTCTGCTACTAGCTTGAATATGGAGTATACCTAGGTAGGTATGTATCGATCTCTTTTCCTCGCTCGCGGACTGTACCTGCTACTGTCCCGGCTATATACTTACTTACCCACGTACGTGGTAATTATTAATTGGTATTAATTAGTACCTGCCTACCTAACCTGGTAGTGCAGGGTGCGCATGCCACGAAACATGGTCCCTTGAGGTTGCAACGAACCTCAAAACGGGTAGACAACGTCATTTGAATTACGGGGGAAATCACATGCCGTCAGCTTGGTTGGTAGACGACTTGCATCATCGACAACCCGGACTGCGCACTCCCATATTCAGGAGAACACATTGAGCACGGCCGATGAGAAGAGAGTATCTTACAACTTCTATCTACAGCATCTTAGATTTTGGTAACCCCAACATCCAAAGTAGCCACAATGGATGTCATCATCACAGGAGCCACAGGCTTCATTGGTGGCGCAGTGGTGCGGCGAGCCATCGCCAGCAGACTCGTCAACCATGCATACATCTTAACCCGCAAGCCGCTCTCAGAATTCATATCGAAGCACTCGAAGATCACGGAAATAATACATGCCGACTTCTTGACGTATCCAGAAGCGCTCATGGAGCGCCTAGCAGGCTGCGAGGCATGCATCTGGTGAGCTCACTGCCCGTCCGACCATCCCTTAATCGCTGGTATACATTCGCTGACCAAATCTGAAGGTGTATTGGCGGCCGGGCCTATAAGTTCCCCGACATAGCGACTGCGAAGATGGTTTGCGTGGACTATCCATTGGCTGCTGCAACGGCTTTCATGGACCACCTTGCTCCGAGGCCCGACAAGTTCAAATTTCTCTATCTTAGCGGGAAGTTCGCAGAATGGGACGAAAAGAAGTCTCTGTTCTTTTTGCGTGATACTAGACGCATCAAGGTAATACGGACCCTGTGCCATTCGTATAGTGTCAATCGCGAGGCTACTATGATGCTAACTGCTCGGCCCTCAAGGGTACGGCTGAACAACGCTTGCTCGCGCTCGCCAGTATAAGTCAAAGTAGATTGGAAGTCCATATCGCTCGTCCTGGCGGCATCATGGCCATGAGAGGTGGCTGTGTGCAGCAATGGCTAGCGAAACGGGTGGGCTTCATTTTTGTTGACCACTTAGCTCGGGGGCTTGTAGCAATAGCCGAGGAAGGCGGCGGTTATCCCATAATTGAGATGAGGGATTTGATGAAGTTGTGACGTAGCGGTGTATTGACTTTTCCCAGTCGATATAGGTCACCCGGGCTATCAGTGGCGTTGATTCCCCCTTTCAACGAACAAAAAAAAAAGATACTCATCGGACTGTCGTAAGACATAGAATAATAAGCATGCATTAGTTATAGCGATAAATTGCTAAAGAATTGATTGGAGGTTTTTAATGTTGCAGCTATCAGACAGAGATGCGCATTGTCTGACCAGCGACAGTGGTAATGTCACTGTTTGGTTGTACTACACGCCCATCGACTTTGAATTCTATACCGCCCCCAATCCTTAGCTTTAGAGGATTCCCAAGTAGTGACTTGATCTTCGCCTCCACAATAGCACCGTCTTGCCATGCCAAATCGATTTTGAATCCACCTCGCGCTACCCAGCCAGTGAAGTTGCCGCTCGAAAGCCCCATGCCGGGCGGCGGGATCGCGGGTCCGAGATGTACCACACCGGCATGGCTCTGTAGAAACATCTCGACGATACTTGCGGTGAAGCCTGAGTTTCCGTCGATCTGAAAGTATCCCCCGTTCCGGCTGAACAAGTTGTTATGCACCCACCTTGAGAGAAGTTGTTTCGAGTATTCTAGAGCATGCGGAGCGTCGAAAAGCCGTGAGTGCAGCAGGCTCGCCCACACCACCGACCAACTAGTTCCGCCGCTCCCGTTATCCATCCTATGTCTTAATAGCTTGTACGCCGCCTCGGAGTACTCCGGCGTCGTGAGTGGCGAGATCCAAGAGCCGGGCTGCACGCCTACCAGAGGAGAGAAGTGGCGATGACCGGGGTCGTTCTCCTCGTATTCTCGCGAATACTCCAGGAGCCGTCCGTCCGAGCCGGTTACGGGGCCCAAGATCTTCTCACGGAATTCGGCTGCGCGCTCCACGCCGTCCGTGAGATTAAGCGCCTTTGAGATCTCTAGGAAGCCGGTCATGATCTCCCTCATTATCGCACGATCGTTCATTGCGCCAGCGTCGAGACCGGTTGTATCCCCGGCCACGCTCATGTTGGCCGCGATGACGTACGAGTTCTCGGGCGAGCAGCTTGGGTTGGTTATCCAGTATCCGTCGCGTTCTGTTGCCCAGCTGTATATGAAATCCATGACACCGCGAAGGATAGGCAGGGCTCTTTCACGTGCGAACGTCTCATCGCCCGTGAAGCGGAAATGCTCGATCGCCTCGAAAGACAGCCATGCACCTCCTAGGGGGTAAGGGGCTGCAATAGTGAGATGATGGTACGGCGTGCAGTCGCCAGTGATGTCAGTGTTGTGATGGCAGCACCAGCCCTCTGCGCCGTACATGCCACTAGCAACCTTCCTACCAGTGATGGAGAGACGGTCTAGAAAGTCAATTACGGGCTCCGTGATCTCCCGCAAGTCGAGTGGCTGCGCGAGCCAGTAGTTCATCTCTAGATTGATGTTGATAGTGAACTTGCTATCCCATGGTGGTCCGAAATCACGGTTCCAGATGCCTTGTAGATTCGCGGGTAACGTGCCCGGACGTGATGATTGAATGAGGAGGTACTTTCCGTAATTGAACTGCAGCACCATGAGCTCCGGATCTTGAACGCTGGTGGTGGTGTTGCTGCTCTTCCAGTCTGCAAGCCGTTTTGTGACGTTCTGTCGGCCGAGATCTCCAGAATCGCCTAGATCTAGAGCTGTCCTATTGAAGTACTGCTGGTAATCTTGGATGGACTCCGCTCGGAGCGAGTCGTAGCCGGCTTTGAGAGTCTCGCTAATACGCCTATCTACTGCAGCATGTAGCAGGTCCGCGGTAGCATTGGTGTATCTGAATGCTGTCTCAACTGTATACACCATCCATGCTTCGGTAGCACCCTGAATAGCTAGGGCTGTGCCGTTGCTGCTAATCTCACCAACACCTGTAAGTGTGTCTTAGCAAAGAAATCTATTTATACACAATCATGAAGTCCTTACCATCCTTAAGAATAACGCGAGCCTTAGAGACGAACCTATACGTATCATCCTCCTCACCAGACCCGTTTAGCACCAATGTGGCTGTAGTAGCATCGGCAGCCAACTGGGTGACATTTCGGTCGCGAGACAAGCTCACATTGAAGCTCAGTGCGCCCGATGAGGAAGCGAGTAACCTGAAAGCCAGTATATTGTGAGGATAGTTACCAAATACCTCTCGCATGTAGGTTATGCCGTTATATATGTAGCTAACCGATGAGATAGCGTTAGTAAGGTTCAGTGAACGCTTGTAATCCCCGACGTCGCCGAACGGATGACCGAAATCTATTCGTAGTTCGCCAGCCGGCTGGTACCGACGCATATCATCATATTCAGGCTTGAAGTTAGTCATCCAGTTGTCGCCAGCCTCAGTGAGCTGACCGTCCAAAATCTGCTGCCGAAGATCGCTTAACGAAGATTTGGCATTTGGTGGTATTTTGTCCATTGGCCCGCCACTCCATATAGATTCTTCATTGAGACGTATGAGCTCTCTATCAGTATAGCCATGAACCATCCCACCGAGGAACCCATTTCCAATTGGCAAGGCGTCAAAAAAGTCTGTCCTGGCTGGCTCAGAATACCAAAGCACGTGAGATGCTTCGGAAGTTGCGGCGACATTATGAGCAAAAGTAAAAAAGAGAGCGAGTAAATGATAGCTAACGAGTCGCATCATTGTAGATCAAATAATATTATCGACGAAAACGTGGCGATAGTGTATATCATGTATGGTATTATCTAAAAATTTAGATCCCGGTCCAGGCTCTGTGTTACTGTCGACTAAACAGAACATATACTACAGTAGCAGAATGAACATCTCTCTACTTTTATTGGTGGTTTTAATATCTCCGTTCTACCCCAGCATACAAGACCAGCATATCTTGGCAGACAAAAAGCAGATGCGGGGAAACAAAAATAGGAAGGTGGAAGTTCCTGGAAGTTCATTCGGAAATAATAAGCCTGAACTGACGAGCCTAGTCACATTAACTCAGCTGAGTACTGACTAAGGCACTCTCTCTTTAGGTGAGGAAGCACTGATTTGGCCCGGGTGACTGTAGTACGGAACCGGGGCCTAGCCTAGGAGATAAGTCAGGGCTATACGCATCCAAAGCTAAAAATAATCACACGAATTAATGGGGAATGAGACGATCATAGAGAATAGAACGCAATATATATATATATATATATATAATGCATCGATAGCCAATGAATGAAGCAAAAGTGATGATGTGTATTACTAGACCTAACCACCTACAAGGTAAATCGCCAGCCTAAGTAGCCCCCTTATTTCCCACCCTCCTATTAGGCGGATTGCCTTACGTATTCACCCGCACTACTTCACCACATGTATGATATTTCTCCAGTCTTGAACATGCCTGTTTCCTTTCTCTCCCTCGCGGATAGGGGTGACAGCTGATCAATGTTACAGAACGTATCACGCATCTGACTTGGCGGCTTCGGCAAGAATAGTTTCCCAATCATGTCCCGTAGCAGGGCAAGATTCTCCGGTGGTAGATACACTAGAATAAAAAAAGGGGTATTGGTGTCAGGATCTCATGCATGGGGATGCAAGGACTCTTGTTGTTATACGAAGGGTCTCGAAGCACCTTCGTAGGCTAGTCTCCAACTATACATACATGTTCTTTGTTCCAGGGGAGGAGGTACTGTAACAATTGGGATCAGAACTGAACATGATCCGCTGATGAATAGGACCCTAGCGCCGGCGTCACATTTCGTCAGTCCTCGAAGCGATGGCTATGAACCAGTTACTTTCGAAATCAGAGAAATTTTGAGACTGGAAGATTCTCATCTGCACTATGGTCATGCCGCTTTGCAAAAATTTTCAGTAACACAGCAGATGACTCACGTCGAAGGTATCTCGAAGACCAATAGCTTTTTATAAAATGGTGACACTGCAGAAATCTTTCTCCAAGCCTCCTCAGGGCTTTGTTTAGACCTCCTGATACGCCTATCTTCGAGTGGTATATGCGGTGCTACCACTCGAGATGGTGTGGAGGGGCAGCCTCTGATTTGGCGAGTCAGTATGTATGTAAAACCGCCGAGAAGCTTTGAAACAAGCAAGGTGAACTGGACTAGGTGAATAATATATTGACCTTTCATTTTCTTTCCCTTCGGTTTCGAAGCTTTGATTACTCGAAGAGCTGAAGTTCGGCCACTGATATCGATACCGGACCTGGTAGTATAAGAAGTCAACTTTTTCGTCTTCTAAATTGGAGTTCGACCTGATTATGATCATATATGTTCGGCTTTTGTTGAAGTTAGTCTTATAACATTCCTGCCATCATCCATACACCTCCCATTCTCCGTCATTCGAGACTTGTCTTCATCTGCGACTTCTGTCCGGGGCAGCTCTTCGGGTCCCTTCTGACACCAACAATGACGAATACGAAGCGCAAACCTCGTCAACGACGGTCAGTCGCGCGAAGAACTCGTAAAAACCTCCATTTGCGAGTTAGGGGTACAGCTACCACAGCGCCGAGCGCGCCGGCCAACTCGACCTTGGCGGATCCCGGGGCCAGGGCTAGCTCGGCGTTGGCAAGCCGTGCTAGTGATGGCATTTCCGAAGCTGTACAGGAGGAGAGCTTGCCGCATCGTTCTGTCGAGGAGGGTCCGCGCCTTATCAGAATCCGAGTGTGTTCTCCTCGCAAGCTCTTATATTCTGCCGACGATCCAACAGGTGTTCTGGTCGCCAATACTTCTCGAACGCCTATCTGGCTCGGGGGAGCCTTAAGTGACTACGACTCGAATGTCGTGCTATCATCTCCACGAGACCTAGTGTACTTCGATAAAATCCCTCCCTTCATCCATCTAGACCTTTTGGGAGCGTTGGATACATCGGCCAGCGACCCTTCCAGTATGGCTTTGATTGCTCTCAACCTATCTAAAATCCCTCGGGCCTCGTTCATGTCCCTTTTCTGCGCCATAGATAATGAGGCACTGTCGGGTCTTCTTTTGGTCGTCACGAATGATAGTATCCGCGACCTTGTTAGAGATACCACGTCGAATGAATGGGGCTTCAGAGAGGTTTCCGAAGGTGCTCTTCACGCACGGCAACCCGATTTATATGCTAAAGGCCGGGAATTAGTGGACACATTTAACAACCACATGGAAGAAGAGCAAACACTGGACTATACATTTGTATTTGATTGGGATCGGCTTGGCGAGGAATAGAATTGGAATGGTCATCAGGCGAAAATAGGCATTTCATGTGTTTGGCTTATATTAGACTGCTGTTTTTCGTCCCCTGCTGGATTTCAGGGGCTGACAATGAAACGGATAAAGTGGATGATACACTAGATTGGGGATACTTCAATACATAGATAGAAATACATTGATTTGTGTGTTTTTAAGGTGTATGGATCAACTAAATGCGGTAAAATATTCGCGAGAAATATGAGAAACTGAAAACAATTCCTAGAAAAGGGAGTGCTGTTATGCATACCACCAAGAATGGTTACTTAGGCCCACGAGCTATATACCTAGGTATATAGATTTATATAGCCACAAGTGGCTTTACTAGACTTTATCTAGCCTCACTTTCATCCACCTGCACCACTTCAATAGCTTGCCGGAATATTAAGGAGCTACGTCTAGAATACCTGGGCTCTAGGGAGGATGCCGGAGACAAGGCCTACTGAGTCGAGATATGGCTTTCTTGCTTGAGTTATGAGACATTGGTCACATCATGTTAGACTATCGGGCAAGAAATAGCTGCTAAATAGTCCTCACATAAGACATTTCTTGGGAAAATTTACCGCTTTGCTTGCTTGGCCCGGCTTGTACCGGGCCCTGGGAGCTCTCTTATTTGGATACTAGCGTATTGTCACACGGACCCAAGGGACTGGAACTTTTCCCCGAGACTCTGGGGCAGGGACTTGTATATCATGTACAGAATGGTATAATCGGAAGACCGTGTTTGCCTAGTTCTGACCGAGACAAGGATACGAGGCAAAGGTCGGCAACTAGATGCGAGGCTATTCAAACACATAGACTGTAGATCTCCCAATTGGTCGAATAAGGGGTAAGACCTTTATGACCCCCTTGAAGCGCTAGGAGAATATATGCAATACGAAGACTCTCCTAAGCCCCTGACTCCAGGCCCTTGTCACATGTTACCGGGTTGAATCTTTATCAAATGAAACGAAGAATACCGATGCCGTACAAAACACACTTAAATTTTATTTCAATTACGATATTGGCACGCCACAGTCAATGGGAAAGACATAATGACCAGTATCGGGAGAGAAAATGAAATAAGGATTGATGGTCGTAAAGTATAAAGGCCAGAGGTTTCTTAATTGGTGTGATTTGACACAGGACAATTGAGGGATATTACAGCTCAATTGGAAAAGGAGGCACTTGACTTTTTCCCCCGAAGTTTTCAAGTTTCGGTGAGGGCATTCGTAAAAGGGGACTTTGCATGCCAGAGCGTTTTGATGAACAACATAAGACGAAACTGATGGAGAGCCGATGGAAACTCTATGATAGTGTTTGAAAGGGACCAGAAACAAAAGAGAAAGAAAGAGAGTTCTGCGATTATTCACGGGAAGGTCGGGTAGCTAGGCATACTTGCCAATATTGACAAAAGTAAATAGGGCTCACGCCTCTTACGCCTAGAGCCTTCTAACTTTTATGTAACGAACAAAGCTTAGCAGGACTTAGGGGTTAGTAGGCTCGTGACTCTTTGCCAAGGTAGTCCTTGATACATCTTTAACCGTAGGGGAAATATAGAATGAGGCAATACTATACTAAGCCCACTGTATGGTTTTCTAGCTGAGTGCATATCCCAAAGGAGGCTCAAGAGGCTATCTAAGAGGATACAGCCTTTGATTCTACCTAGATATTTTTATTGGGTCACCTAGCGAGTAGGATGGATCCGGCACATAAGACAGGGGTCCTTTCCATATTCGCCTCCTCTGTAATATCGAATAGCGGTTTAAACACTAATAATTAGCTCCGGTATCATAGGCTTTACTTAACAATAGAATAGGTCTAGCCACCAAATGTAGGAGCCGACTTCGTTGAATGTCCCATGTTATCAGTGCTGGGAGAGGCGAAGCCTTCGATAGCTAAGCAATGGGCTCTTTATGGTGTTGGGCCTATGCGTATCGTGGGATTTAGGATCACTTACACTAAGGTCAGGATTCTTGGTCCGTCGGAGATGCCTAAGGTTCACATGTCACACTCAGCCACTCGGCGAAGTAACACACATGAGGTTTTTGACTGGTTTAGCGGTACCTACCTTATGATTATTTCTGATAAACGAATCACCCGATCTTTTCCGATGTCAGGAACAAAGACAGTCGAGCCCAAAAAAAAAAAGGTTGTAGTCCTAGAATATGTAAGTGTTACACCGATGACGGAAGTAAGCCACCTCGAAATGTCAATTGACGTAGTGTCTTGAGAATTGACCGCCGAGCAGCCCCGGCACCTGAGATGAGGTTTACTCCCCCGATCTACTGTCCTAAGCGTGAGGCTGAGCAGAGCTTAGATAAAGCGTCGGTTAATTAGTATCCGGCGCGGAATACGGCGTATTTGGCACCGCCGGATATTGGATTGATATACTGCGTACCTACCTACGGTGGGCCCGTGAGGGTGAAACCGACTATATGGTTCTGATGTGGTGTAAAACGCGGGCGCAAGAAAATCGAAGGGTCTGGTTCTGCTCATTGCATCATTGTATATATCAATCAATCATGATTTAGCTCAACGCCACGAGGGACAGTGGTGCAACAACTGGTCGCACAGCAGTGCTGGATGCAGTCAATTCGGGAATGGTATGCCTAATGCGGCAATGTTCTGGAATCATTCGACTCCTTCTGCATTCTATGTCGCGACTTTCACTAGTCTACCTAGTCTACCCACGCAACCATTGTTGCACTGCTGCGATGCTCACTAGGTAGGTATCTAGCATACACTACCTACTTACCTAGGTACGGCATACTTCGTCAGCGACCGATAGCTGACCTACATATACTGCAAGTAGTGCGCTTCTACGCCTCAAAGCGGCAGTTGCTAATTAGCCTAGAGCATTGGGTCCGCCACATTGGTCGGGCGTTGGCAATGGCATGTTTGGGGCTGTGTAAAGTCACGCGCTCCTCTGAATGGTCTCTTTAAACCTGGCTGCGATGCAAGTCGGTCTACTGTAATTGCCGCAAATGCGCCCTGAAAGGTATTTGCACTTAGACGAGGGTGAAAGCCTAATTCATCCAGACCGTCCATTCAATTAGCTAAGTATTACCTTGCGATCAAAGGAAAGGCTGGCTATCCATTTCGGTGTCAATTGTCACGTCGTCGGCCGGCAAAGCGGCACGATTAATTGGGATTGGCATCATTGGTATTCCGTTTATGGCAGTCGTCATGGATCCCATCCCATCCACACCTAGGTCTTGTTAGTGTTCTGTAGGTAGAGCTGTAGAAGGATGCTGGTCCAGAATTAATGGTTCTATTCAGTATATTCTCTCCTCAGTTCTTTTGTGCTACCAAATGCGGATATTTCCTATTACAAGACATGGATTCACGCCATAGGTAAGTGCAGTTCCAAAGAAACTAGTTGCCTAGCAATCAGCCCGACAAGTGATTATAGGCTGGTCGTATTTCGTGTGTTTATATAGGTACAGTAAGTACCTGCTGAGGGCAATCCTGTTGTGGCTAAGGAATTTCTACTTAGAGGAATCGTCTTCATTCCCCTCGTCAACCCTTGCCCAGACCACTACAGCACAGGACCTCAGCCGCCTCATTGGCTCGGAAGGCGAAGAGGAGCTTGCACCCTGACTCCACTCCGGGGTATTCTTTGTGGATGCCATGCACATGAGGCGGGCTGTGCTACAAGTCATTACATCACACCATCAGCATGCATCCTAACGTTGTATCGCTGCAGAAATCGCTGTAGCTAGCTGGCCGGGGTGCAGCTTCGACACGAAGCTGCGACGGTGTTGGGTGTTGGGTGTTGGGTGTACGGTACCTACTGAGTACAACCACACCTGTAGCTACCTAGCTACAAACCTGAAGTGTTTCGGGCGCCATTCCAAAACATAAATACAAATAGGCAGCATTCCCCCTCCCCGTCGTCCTTTATGAATATCACCATCCTCGTTATCCCTATCGTGGTCGTATCCTACAATTCATCCATCTCTCGGCATTGATCTGCTACGCACAACGTCTCCTTCTCCCAATCCTACGCTACGCTGGCTGTTAACAACAGCCTGACCAATCTGATCCAAATGGACTCCCATACCGAGAGCACCGTGTCGGGTGCCGCAGGAAAGGCCACCGACGCCGGCCACACCAACGGCGCTTCATCCAACGCCGCGCCCTTCCGTTCTCAGGCCGCCATGGCCGTCGTGCCTCCGCGCCGGGAGGATTTGCAGCAGAGCTACGCCCAGATCGTCGACAGTAACGCCAACCCGGACAACTGGTACGGTTCAATGATTAACGCTTTTGGCGCTTGTATTGGAACTCTCGGTGCCGTACCTTGCTGTATCTGCTGCCCCAACCCCTACAAGCAGGTCCACCAAGGCAACGTTGGCCTCGTCACCAAGTTTGGCAAGTTCTACAAGGCCGTTGATCCCGGTCTTATCAAGATCAACCCCCTTAGCGAACGTATTATCCAGGTCGATGTCAAGATTCAAATTGTTGGTATGTCTTAACTCTGCTCCCCTTCTATCAGTAAACCCGCTGTTCTGGCGTTCTTTTGACAGTCGGGGCTGACAACTACAACCCACAGAGGTCCCCAGACAAGTCTGCATGACCAAGGATAACGTTACCGTCGATCTTACTTCTGTCATCTACTATCACGTCACACAGCCACACAAGGTCGCCTTCGGCATCGCGAATGTGAAGCAGGCACTCATTGAGCGTACGCAGACGACCCTGCGCCATGTGGTTGGTGCCCGTGTCTTGCAGGACGTCATCGAACGCCGTGAGGAGATCGCCGGGAGCATCAGAGAGATCATCGAGGACGTGGCCTCGGGCTGGGGCGTCCAGGTCGAGAGCATGCTCATCAAGGATATTGTCTTCAGCCAGGAATTGCAGGGCTCGCTGTCTATGGCTGCCCAGAGCAAGCGTATCGGTGAAAGCAAGATCATTGCCGCCAAGGCCGAGGTCGAGAGCGCCAAGCTCATGCGCCAGGCCGCCGACATCCTCAGCTCCGCGCCCGCCATGCAGATCCGTTACCTCGAGGCAATGCAGGCTATGGCCAAGACGGCCAACTCCAAGGTCATCTTCCTCCCTGCCACCAACCAGACCATGCCTGGCTCTTCGGCATTCAATGCTTCTATGGCCGAAACAAACAAGCAACTTGCCGAATCTACTGGTGACGGCGCCGACAGTTCCAACGATGGCGGCTTCCAACAGGCCTTGAATGCCCGAATTATCGAGAACATCTAGTTTCCGATGATTTGATGGCTCTGTGGTTACCCTCTTCTCGTTTCTTCGATTCAGACCAATTTACAAGGAGGGAAAATACTCTTATTTTTATGATCAAAGGGGTTTCGGCTTTGCCTGCCTTCTGACCATGCGCTGTTTTTAGTAATTGAATTTCGGGGGCTCTGGTCGGATTGAAATACCCTTAGTTTTGTTGTACTAACGGATACCCATACCCTGTTTGATGGATACCCAAAATCGTTCGTTAGCAGGAGAGATGATAAATGAAGGCGGGAATGTCATATGAGCATTGCAATACGCTATAATATAATGAACATATATATGATTTTTGCTCACGGGTGCCTCCTTCGCTGTAAACATTATGGCTGATGATGAATCCACGGAACTGGACGTGTGTCAAGGGACAAGATGTGTCCAATTAGCCATTTCAGATGGTCTACTTCGGATGTGCTAGCACGATATGATTGTATGTACGTCTTGCTCGTGAGGGTTGAATTTGATTTTATTCGGACATAGCTTGGGTATCAATAGTGACAAATCTACTGCTCTTCGGTCCCCTCACCCTTTTAGCTTAATCGAAGCCTTCAAACGCCTCATTTCC
The DNA here is from genome assembly GCA_025201785.1 of Xylaria longipes. NCBI lineage: Eukaryota > Fungi > Ascomycota > Sordariomycetes > Xylariales > Xylariaceae > Xylaria > Xylaria longipes. The sequence goes on from MU619744.1 coordinate 101,596, forward strand.
ACCGTCAACCTTCTCCGCATTGTCGGCATATTTCTTTTGGTTTTCCTTGCGGACTGCGGCAAGTAGCTGTGCGAGATCCATATCGCGCGCCTTCTCTTCGTCCGTCATCTTCTCCTTACGCTCGGCTTCCCGCTTCCGTTGCTTCTTGTCGCGACGGGCGACCCTTGTCTCCTCTTGCTCCTGCTTCCCGCTCCAGGCCTCGGCATTGCGTTTTCGTTTCGCCCGATACACTTCCGCTTCCGCCGGGTCGGAAGGCGCGGCATTCAACGCTTCCAAGCGCTGCTTTTCTCGAGTTTTGTTCTGGTACGCATATTTATCCCAGTCTATATCGCAACCTAGGGAACGATCCCCTTTGAAGTGGCGAGCTTCGGGCATTTTAGGAAGTCGGAGTAATCTTTTAGATTAGGTTAGCCAGTACATTACACGAGAGAAAGGGTTTTTGTCAGTTACCCCCATCCATTGCCTAATGACGTCCAGTCAAGATCCCCGGTACGAAAAATACTATTTTCAATAAGTAACCCGCATTAGGTGCTAGGCGGGGTAATACCAAATACCTGCTAGCTGTGTGCTTGCTATAACTGATCCTAAAGTTAGCCTGGATGACTGGGGTTGGTAGGGAGTTTGGAAAGAATCTGAACAGAGAGGCAAGAAATTTCAGGCAACACTAACCTTCTTACCCAACTAACAAACGCTTTCTGTGCCTTGTCATATAGCGCTCTATCCTTTTTAACTATATCCCGTATCTGTGTGGTCGTTTGATCTGCTTCTAGGTCTGAAATTGTGATATCAGACAGCATAAACGGTGCGATTGGTGTTTTTCTCACTTCCAAGAATGGAATATAATCGCTCTCCTCAGGCTGTAAAAGAACTGATAAACTAATGAGTACTCGTTGCTTCTAGTCACATTTCAGGATTTCTAATGGCTGTTATGAGAGCAAGCCAGCCTAGAAGGGAACAGACGATATCCTTAGTTGAAAGAGGGAAAGGGGAAATAACGTAAAGGTTACTAACCAACGGAGAGACCTCTTCTGCCCGCTCGCCCTGCTCGTCCACACCGATGCAGAAATGTCTTAGGGTCTATCAAGAAGCTAGCAGTTAGTATTCATTAAAGCCGAGAGCTCTCAGGGTAATTAAGATAGGGCGTAACGGGAGCCAAGCTTCGGCCCCTGCACTCAGAACGGGTCAGGGTAGAAGTAGGAAAGTTCAAGGGCTGACCTGTAGGAGGATCTATTTGCAACACAAAATCGACGGCAGGGAAGTCCAGTCCTAAAATCTCAGAAGTCAGTAATTGCAGATTGGAGCGAAAGGTCCAGGGTTTCGGGGTGAATGAAAGTAAGGGATAGGGGCCCCTTTGAAACTGGCCGTAAGAAAACAAAGAAATTATCTAACCTCTTGCTGCGACATCAGTAGTCAGGAGTATAGACGGCTCCGTAGCGTTTAAGAACTTTGACACCCCTTTTTCTCTAACTTTTGCATCTTGCTTCCCATGCAATATATTCAGTTGAAATCCTTCTGGCAGCAGTGCTGGGAGTATATGCGAGAAATAATCCACTGCGGCACATGTTGACAAAAAGATAATACTCCTTAATGGCCTGGGCTCTAGGTTCTGGAGTAACCGGATGACTGATGGTAACTTCTTCTGTGGCGGAGTAATGAGATAAGTCATTTGCAGACTTGCGGGTGTTTTTCGCTCCTCGATAACATCTCCTGATTTCGTTTTCACTCGGACTGAAATCTTCACGGGATTTCTCAAGCCAACGCGGATAATCTCGGAGACCGCTTCCCCAACACTCGCCGAAAAGAGACCAGTCCTCCTCTGTTTTGGTAGTCGCGAGAGAATCCCTTGAAGATCTACCTTAAATCCTAAATCCAACAGACGATCTAGTATGAATTAGTACAATGCGTCGTGTCACTATTACGATATCCGGAATTCTCGAAGGCGGCACTTTATCCTAAAATATCCTAAATAAAGGGAAACCGAAATTGGCTCACTACAAAAGTATCAGCATTTGAAACAGAATCCGAGGGAATAAGATAACCAGTTAGACTAGGGATATTTTCATACGTACCCTGCCTCATCTAAAACGAGCATTTCAAAGCTTGACTGTGGGCAGTGAACATGAGGCGAAGAGAGGAAGTCGTTAAGCCGCCCAGGTGTCGAGATGATTACGTTAGGTGAATGTCTCAAGAAAAAGCTCAGATCTTGAGCGGGTGATATGGTGCTGCCCCTGCCGCCCGAAAGCAGCTGCGGTACTATGGCCGGGGAACTTGTGGCTATAAGGAATCACAGATTAGACATTAGAGCCCATGCAAAAGATATGGCCCGTTCTCGGCGTTTTCGGGAATAATAAGCATAAAGTATGCCAACTAGAGAAATGCACAACTTGAGGAAACATACTAGGCCGTTTTTCTTCGTCGGAAGAAAGATGAGGGGCCACCGTAGCAGAAGCGGGGTGAAACGCGACCAGGTTGGTGAGAGTCTTGTGAATCTGGATAGCAAGCTCACGAGTAGGTGCAATCACTATAGCTGCTATGTGGTGTTTCTTCGTCGGCTCCTCGAGACGGAGAATGCGGTGTACTAGAGGTATCAAGAAAGCGAGCGTCTTGCCGCTGCCTGTCACGGCTTCGACCACCTGTAGTATCGTCAGTGTCTACAGCTCCATCGACAGTCATGCATCTAAACACAACCCAACACCAGCTCCAAGGGGTTACAAACCACATCCTTGTTTCCCGCGCCCATTAATGGCCAAACACCTATGATAGTGAGTATACATATTTCGTCCGATGGACTCAGTAAGATCGACATACTTGCTTGAACAGGTGTCGCCCGGGCGAATCCCATTGCCGAGACAGCATCGAGAGACCAATCCGGAAACCCTAACGAGGCCCAGGCCCGAGGGTCACTCTTCGTCTTCGTTTCAGGTGCCATATCTCAAGCCTCAATCATTGGTAAAGCAAATGGCTCAGCGCTTATCTTCGGTACTTAGTATACCGGCATGAGCTGCGTGCTGGTCAATGGGATGGACAGTTGAGCCTGGGAAAATTTAGGCGGTGTAGAGAGGCAATATGTGTTTATCTGGACCCTATCTTAGTGTGGGGGGGCGGGGGCCGGGCCTCTACAGGCGAGCCATCGGTGCACGCGTGGGCCCCCCCCCCCCCCCCCGCTAATCACTGGGGGCGGAGGCGCCCCCACACTCCCCAACTCAAGACTGGAATTGACAACATGAAGCTACCTAACGGTTAATAAGGAGGTACTGTACCTAGGTAGCAGCATCCTGGCTTCTAGGAGCCCTAAATTCGAATTCTACAATAGCCTACTTGTACTCGGGCATCAGGAACCAGGTACAATACAACTTATTTGGTAGAGCGTCCGTCTACGTGAGATTGATTTTGTGAACTAGGGGAGGAAAACCTACAGTCGTAAAAAGCGCACGTTCAGATGGTTGCAGCCAAGCTAATGCAGAATGGACACCGGACTGAGTCACCGGCAACGGCAACACGCGAGCACTGCTGAGGCCGGTGACTCTGTCCGGCCCCACACGCCGGTCTATAAATCTCCCGTATGCATATTAAGGTATTAACAGGCCAGTAGACAAGTCAAGTTTGAGTGTCTTCACTTAGACTTGATTAATGCTACTTCATCCCTTGCTGTTGCCGATATATCAAAAAGCAAAGATCAGAAAAGATCAACGCCAGCGATTCATAATGTCCGCACCCAGGCCTAACTCGCTTGAAGAGTCCGTTGCCTCCTGGCGAACAAACGCCACCTTCTGGGACAACAGCATCGGCCAAGATGGCAACAAGTACTGGAAGCGCTTGCAGAAGCCTTCGCTCGAACGCATGGTTCCATTCCAGTCCGAGGAGACGCGAGTTCTTGAGCTCGCAACGGGAAACGGCCTCGTGGCACGCTGGCTTGCGAGTAAAGGGGCGTCGGTCCTAGCAACGGATATTATCCCGGAGATGTTGGAACTTGCCGCACATCGTGAGATGCCCGAGCTCAAGGGAAAGATTTCTTATTCGCTACTAGATGTTACGAGTTCGGAGGCACTAGATGCGTTGGCACAGGAGAACGTCACGGTAAGGAAGCCAGAATCGTTTATCAAGACCTCCAGGTGGAAAGAGAACATGCCGTAGAACGTAAGCTGTGTCAAGATGAAGGCTAAAACAACCCGAATGATTCTCAGAAGACCGGCGGTTTCGATGTCGTCATCATGAACATGGCGATTATGGACATCCCCACAATCGAGCCGCTGGCTGCTGCGCTACCCAAATTGCTTAAAAAGGACGGCGTGTAAGTCTTCAGCCCTATATTGTTGCTTGCAGTCCCGTATCAACGCGTGGGGATGTGACGCTCCGACTCGTTTAGAACACAAGACGCTAGCCAAGTGATCATTACATGGCATGTCTTGCGATATCCTCTAATCCACTTACTCTTACCCTTAGCTTCGTTGCCACCCTCTTACACCCCGTTTTCTTCACGTGCGATCCAACACGAAGTATCCAAATCGTGGAAGGCGGACCAGACGGCCCTAAGATCATCCGCGCGAAGACGATCGAGAAATATCTCGACGTACCACCCTACTACGGCGTCGCGATGTATGGACAGCCGGCACAGCAGGTAAGAATACCCCATAGACTGGCTTCACTCCCGATTAAGAGCCGGCCATCTTCTATTAGATGAACTGGAGACTAACGGGTGCAGTCCTACTACCACCGCCCATTGCATGAGCTATTCTCGACTTTTTTCAAGGCTGGTCTCGTCATGGACGCCATGGAGGAGCCGGCGTTTGCGCCTGAGGATGCCGTGCCCGAAAAGTTTGAATCACATGCGAATTACACACAACTTCCTGCTATTCTTGCTTTCCGAATGCGGCGGGTCGTATAATGGTGCAGGAGACTAAGCATCAATGAAGCAGGAAATGGGGAATAAAGCTTGGATAGCACGCTATCATACGCTTCATAGTTCATTCAGTCCTATCAATTGTTAGCAGAAATAAAAAGCATCGGTCTATACGTACAATTTCCATATAATAACATTTAAGACATAGGAACCCAATCCTTCCTTTTCGGTTCTACTCCAAGCAACGTTCAGACGGGTGCCACGCGGACCAGCCTGCCAAGCTCTGATTCAAGACATACAGCTAGGAGCCAGCGGCTATTGGTCTGCGAGGAAGCGGAGCCCGACTGGAAGAGGGGTAGATTGTAGGCCAGAAGGGATGAATATACACTATACAGAGGGCAAAGAGCGAGGTTACATTGACTAGAAGAAGAATGAACCATCAAGCCCTTGTCACAACCGGTCAGAAAAGTACCACACTCATTTCAAGAGCAATATAGAATCGATTCGCCAGTAGAGACACGAAGGAAACTGCTAGCCAATTGTCCAAGTATGGGGTATGCATATACTCTTGTTGTTGCGCGAGGGAGTCTAAACATCGTGGGCTAGTGTCACACGGACCCAAGGGACTGGGACCAGGCCTGACCTAGGTCAGGGCCTAGGCCAGCCCCTAGGGCTGGCGAACTGCATATTCGTATGCATATTCGTGATCTTGTAAATAGTCATATGATCGGGTGGCAGAGCCTATGGATTATCCAGGGCTTCCCGTCTCGTCCCGTTGCCTTCCGTATGTTCCGATCTATCCGAGACAGCAATACGAGGGCGCGAGGGCAAGTAGAAGCGAGGAAGCCAGGCGGCTGGCCCATATGAAGCTATCCATATAGCCTAGGGGTCGCCCTCCTAGCTGAATAGGAGGACTAGAGATCCAGAGCCCCCTTGATCGCATAGATGATTATTAGTCAATCTGAACACTTCTCAGGCCCTTGAACACAAGCCCTTGTAATAGCTAGTCCTTGGCTATAGGCACATGTTCTTTGTCCCAGGGGAAGTATCGCAGCACGAATGAACACCAATCATATGCCAGAGCAGGTTATTGGTATCAGAGTTGTACATTATGCATTAATGCTATGTAGGGGTATCTCTAATTCGCTTTCATATGTTCACCACCTCGGACGTGAACGGTACCTCAGTTCGGTTTCAAATTCGGAATATCTCATCTCAGGTCATTTCTTGGTCATAATTCTCATAGGTTTTAAGCTCAGCGTGGCCCTCTCATGCTCCAAATCATTAAACACGAGACTACTTGCCTCTCCATTGCCCAACGTGTATTACCCAGTCCGAGATTAATGTAGTAAGCTAGCAACCCAACAGCCACGACGACGGAAGTCTCCGCGTTTCACTCCCACGTTTTTCAAAACGTCATGAACCCCGTGTATCTGTAGGCGACAGCTCGCCAGCATCGAGCCCATGCCGAATGGGGACCGCAGAACCCGGCATCTCGAAGGGGTCGATATTGTTAAATTGAATTGGTATGTGGCGTGGGATCGCTGGGCTCGGGAGCTCGACGGGACACACGACAGCTTCAAGCTCGTTGACGCTATGCTGAGGTGTTGTTGTCTGACTCACGGTCGGTGAACGTGAGGAGAAGATGGACGCTTGGTTTACACTAAACGAGTCGGTATCCGACGCCAGGGTTGCCCGGCGCGGGGTATAGGGGCCTGGGGGATGAGCCTCAAAGCAGGCGCTGACGAATTTCTCGCGGACTGGCACGAGCATGTTAGAGCATAAAGACGAATTGCTTTGAGAGGATTTGGGGTGACTGACGTGCCACATTATCGAATTCGATCTCCAGATATCCGAGCTCTCGTACATGATCCGGCGCTGTCTTGCCCTTCGATTCATACAATACTCCAGGGAAACTGCTTGTGGAAAGCGAATGCGAGGCAAACGATATATTCGAACCTGCCGACATTCTTCTTCTAAAGTCCCCTAAGGTCGAGCTTTTCCCACCAGGGTCGTCACTAGTAGGCCGGGAACTGACGTCAGTGTCCTCCGTGTAAGGACGCATTATCAGTCGTGGCCGTTTCTTCCCTCTCCTCTCTGGTTCTTTTTTGAACCAGCGTATGGTGTACTCGACGTGATGTTTCGACTCATTCTCGCCAAGCCACGCAAACGAGATCGTCGGAGCTGGGTCGTTCTCGTTCTGCGCCCAGACCTTCAAGTGGATGTCCATTGCGATGTCCTTCTCTTTGGAGGTGTGTATTCTCACCGCTCGCACCATTTGCAGAGATTGTCTGATTCGCACTCGGCGCTGGAATCTCTCACGATCCACCTTATACGTAAACTGGTAGCTAAATTCTTCGTCAAGGATGCTTTTCGGACCGTCAGGTGCCATGATCTCGAACCTATGTTTCGAACGTCGGGGCAGGAATGTGACTTCCATTCTGGTATCTTCGGGTTTAGTAAATGGGATTCGGTTAATATCTGATGGTACTGATATATATTTCAATTAATCTTTTAATTCTTCCACATACAAAGTTGTACTTACAGTAATGCCGGACTCGTGCTTGAGGGCTGAGGCACTCGATTATCCGCGCTGTTTCATTTTGGTACACTTGATAGGCGTCAAGGCTGAACCGTAGCTCCTTCCTGGGTCCGAGTACTCTACCACAATAATTAATTATTAAGTAAGTACGAATGATATGGTAAAGCGTACAGTGTTATAGAGTGCCCAGAAGACGGCACGGTTAATGATAATGGGGAAGTCGGAACCGGCCCAGAGTTGCCCCAATAAATCTGCCTGCCAAATGGGCAATTCTCGGATCTGCTTTCAGTACTCGAAAACGAGGGATTCTGTATTGCGGCTGGCGGGAGTTCGGGAATGGAGCTTAGTGATGGGTTTCGAGACTGGGCTCTTAGAACGGGCGAGGCGTGGATCGTGGGTGATAGCAATTGTTGATTCGGGGGCAAGTTTGTAGGTGTCGCAGCACTACTGTACGAACTAGGGGAGGAACTAAGTTCTGGCGCCGCCTCGTTAGAGTAAGCCGGTGGGTGGTTCGTTGTTGCACCTGGGAGCGCAGAAGTGATCCTATAATACTTGTGAGCCATAGTATCAGTTAATAGAGTTCCTGCTCTTTACACATACAGTATGCGAAGCTCATCTATACCATTAGCTAAACTTCCTATCCGCCATTGCCCCAGCTCAGCATAATGCTGATCAATTCTCCTATGGAATTCATCGATTCGGGAGGCATCTGGTCCTACTACGAGCCGCACTCGCCGCGCCGTAGCACTGAGGCTTCCGGAGAGAGACCTATATTGTTCGAGAAACGCTTTGCATTCTTTGAGTGTCTTTTCTATAGACACCGATCCCGGGAACTTGGTCGCTGAAAGCTTGTCCGGCGAGCCCGGTTGTTCGAGAATCTTTTCAAGAGAGCTGTTGAGGATCTGAAGGCGAGTATTAAGATGCCCAAGTTTCTCAGGGGTTCCCCCTGGGCCAAAAAATTCAAGAGCTATATCACGTCCTAGTTTCAGAACGGACGCGGAGAGTTGGACAACCGCTAAGATCGTCCCAGGGTCAACCATGCTGGATACCAAGCTTAGGTCGAAGACGCGGGAGACGTGGAAACGTGTGCTATAATACAAATCCGAGTACTAGTAGTTAGTTACTTAGATTATGTGGGGATGCGAGGCAGATCCCAGGCTTCGGGTCACGGTCAGCGAACCAGAGTTCTAGACAATGCACCTCATCTAATATTTGTGATTCGAACTGTACATAGTACTGGCAATGTAAGTAAGTACTCAGTGTATCTGGCTTGATACTGGTAGGCTGTTGGGCACTGGCCGTAGGAAGCTACCAGGGTGTAATATTAAGACACCAATCAGAACTTCTAGTTCAAGCACGTTCTTGTCCGGGGTGATATGAAAACATGTGTGCCCCAACCTCAAGCCAACCGGATACGGTCTCGGCCGTACAATTCCATTCAAGCCGTAGCGATCTGTCTACTCGTCAAGGACCTTCAATGTACCTAAAAGGGGCTGTGACTGTACCAGGATGCTCAGCTCGCTCTTGAGCTATATATATAGTATAGTTACAGTACTAGTGCAGAACATTGGTTGCAATATCGGACGCCATGTGCTACCTCTACCCATGTCAGATATTCCAAGTCGTAGGATTAAGTATGACTTACGCGCGGGTCGAGACCCGCCACCAAGGCAAACGTCAAGGCAAATTAGCACCATACGAAACAAGGCTGCACAACTCAAGAGTTATAGAAATACACATGGAGGGCTCAATATGGTGACCTCTTTCTCGCCGGAGATAGCTAGTACTAGACCGAGAAGTAATCTACAGCTCGAAACGTCACTTCTACTGATAAATCCTGTTGACTTATTGGTGGACCTCTTGTCAGTCAGCCGGTCATCGCAACTCGGAACAATAGCTTCGATGGGCAGCTATTTTTCTACTCTCAAACCATTCCCGCGAAGGGTCCGCGATGAGATTGAATATGTTAGTAATAAATTGTATATCCTCATTATCCACCACCTATATGTTAATGCTGATTGGTATAGGACCCCCAAAACCCAGATGCTGCAATTCAATCGGTCATAGATCGCCGTGGCTTAGACGGCTTTCAATGGCGGGTATGGTGGGTTGCTGCGTCGGGTTTCTTCACAACATCGTATAGTATCTTTGCTGTGAATGTGATTTCTCCGGCCTTGGCGTATGTCTATCCGGAAACGGATTGTCCGCCCAACTGGCCAGGGAACTCACTAATCATCAATCTCGCGACTCTCATTGGTACCATGTTTGGTGCCATAACCTTCGGCTTCTTAGCCGATAGATATGGCCGCAAAGCTGTCTACGGGCTAGAATTAGCTATTGTCGTTGTGGCTACGATAGGCAGTACGATATCCTTTAGTTTCATTCCCACTATCAGTGATGTAGGGACCGAAGACTGCCTGATCTGAGAATCTCTATCATCACTTATTACTTCTTCCCCAAACCTGTGGAAACTTGAATGTGAAACAAATTGCTGACGATTAACTAACAGTGACGACTGCGTCTACCGGAGTTGGTTCTATGAATGTTTACGGCTGGATTGGCTTCTGGCGTGGTACGCATTTCGGTGCTGTTTATTTTTCGCCCTGGCAAAGCTTTTGCTCCTCTATGCCCTCACATGATCTCCATGCTCTTGATACTCTTAAGATTACGCTAAATTGTTGTTATAAGTAGTAATTTCTAATACCTGAATTCTTATAGCATTATTGGGGATAGGTTTAGGCGCAGAAGTGAGCGATACTTATATGACTTATCTATCTCACATAGGACGGTTCACTAAATGATTTTAGTATCCACTTTCGAGTATAATAGCCGCGGAATGGTCTTCTACGAGATCTCGTGGCCGAATGATGGCAGCCGTGTTCCTGATGCAGTCTATAGGGCAGCTCGCTGCTTATGGCTTCGGACTCGCCGTGTTAGTTGGTGTGAGCACGAATTCAGGCCTATCACCCAATGAAACCAACCGGGCAATTGCTGTTCCCAAGATAGACGCAGTTTGGAGGATAATCATTGGCGTTGGGGCGATCCCAGCCCTGATCTCGCTTGTTCTAAGACGAATAATTCCCGAGACACCATATTATTTGGTGGAGACCGGGCAAGTGACTCATGCCATTACCGCTGCTCGTCAAGTCTATGCGCCCCGAATCCCTCTACAACCCACAGGACAGGAAGAACTATCCCCATTTCAGACTGCGTCGAACGGACCAGCAGAAAAATCGAAGGCATCCAAGAGCGGCTGGTGGAACGGCGTGATAGAGTATGTCCGCGAGGTCAAGGAACACCTTTCCCAGAAGAGTCGCTGGCGTACGCTTTTAGGTGTTATGTTGACTTGGTGGTTATTAGACCTGGCATACTGTAAGCTATATCCGTCTTGTTTCCCTCTCAGTAATATGAACATCACAACTCGCTTCTGTTCTTAGTAACTTCGATAATCCTAAGCCTATTATTCCTAAAACTTTTATATTAGACCTATGGCAACTAACCTCTATGACAAGATGGTTTGGGATTTGATAACCCAAAGACTATATCTGCTATTTGGTCGCCTACACCTACCAATGCCCCATCCATGCTAAGTTCCACTACACATTGTGGCACTGATGCAACTCAGCAGAACGGTGCGATCTACAAAACACTTCAACAAAACATGGTTCACAATATCATCACGATATCCACTGGCGCCCTACCAGGCAGCATCATTATCCTATGTGCTGTCGACTATGTACCAAGGGTCACGTGGATGATGTGGACGTTTATAGCACTAGCTGCGCTATTTGCAGTCAATGGTGGCACATTCTTCATAGCATTCCAGACGGACAAGTATGCGTTGACAATAGTTCTGTATGTCTTGGCCCAACTTGTATTCAACCTAGGTCCGAACACTATGACCTTCATTCTCCCAGCGGAGCTCTTCGCGACCAAATATAGGGGCACCTTTTATGGGTTGGCCGCGGCTTCAGGGAAACTCGGAGCTATCACGATACTCTTGATCATCAATTTTGGGGTATACAGAGGAAACCCATTCCTCATGTCAAGTCGCGAGCTTGCGGGAACACTTCTAGGCTTCACCCCAGCTATGTTACTCGGCGCGTTTATCGCATGGGTCTGGATCCCAGAGGTCCAGTTTCCTCGACACCGAAACGAGATCACAAGAGATGAGAACGCATCAGATGACGGATTGAACCATGACCTACTCCAAATTAACTTCAGAGAATACCTGAAGTTACCGAACCGTCCATTGGCACACATTGCGCAAGACCCGGAAGACGGACAGATCCTTGGGATCAGGCGCAACTTGAGACGACTTGTTCATCGTAATAGGGGTAGCCGTGAGGGGTCCGAAACCGCCTCTATTTTAGAGAGCGGCACCAATGGAATCTCTAGGCCAGTGGGTTCGTCGGCGTCACACTACGAGACGCACCCACGGCCATTCGATGGGCAACCGGATGAGCCGGGAGAACTGGAACCGGGTGGAATGAGTACGAGCCTCCTGGCGGAGGACGGTTCAGCATTCAGGCAGACACTAACTGCCACCCCAAATCCACAACCAATCATGGGCAGAGGGAGCGTTTAGCACGCGCTTGTAGCGGGCGGGTTCAAATCCCACAGAGGGGATAGGAGCTCTATCCAAGAGAAGTAAAGGGGATATTGTAGGATTCACGGAGTGAGTATATGCTTTTTGGTGCTTTCGAGACTAGCCTATAGAGGTGGTAGGGCACATATATGTAATACCAGACTAACTTTCTCTACGCCTGATAAAATACCTATCGCCTAGCATGGTAACTCTCGAATGGACATATACGCCAACACTGAAGTTTTAGGACTGGTTCTTCAAAGAAGCGCAATTCTGCCCTTGTTCCAGTGACCTTCGTTTGCGGTTATCAAAACCCATCTTTCTACGATGAAACCTAGGCTATGTCTTGAACACTTCTTGTTGCACGAATGGTTCCAAAACACCATCGTGTGCCAGGCTGGTCTCTATACAGAAAGTTGAGAGGGGGCTTTCTAGCAAAATGGTAGGTATATGAGCGTTACATTCAGCTTGTCTACTTCATGGGCTAGGTGGGAGAACCTCAATATACACGAACAGGATATCCGTGTTCTTCGTGCTTATTATTTTGTATAGGAACTTATATGAAGTGATTTCTTGACACAGTTCACTTCTGACACTTGCTACCTATCACAAGCTACCCTGGAGCTCTTCGCGCTAAGCCATAGTTAGGTTAGCTCCTGTTTTTCCGAGCCCCACATAGCGCTAGACTCACATGCGTCATTCTTAAGCTTAACAGCCAACATTAAACACCCCATACCATGTGATGGCGACCCCAAGGCTATCCCATGCCTAGGTAGATACTGCTACCTATCTCTCCTTTAAATTCCATCATCTAATATCGCCTGGAAACCATGCCTCTGTAAGTGTACATTCGTTTCTATGACAGCAAGCCAGCAACTAATGGCCATGGAACCAACAGCCACCTGCTAGGCAAGAAGTCATGGAACGTCTACAACCCCGCCAACATTGCACGCGTGCAGCGTGACGAGGCGCAGGCCCAGGCGCGCGCAGAGGCCGAAGAGAAACGGCAGCAAGACCTCGAAGCGGAGCGACGACTTGCGATCCTGCGCGGGGAGGTCCCTCCCGCACTACCAACCCCGCCATCACCGCCGCAGACAACCTCATCCTCTACACACAGCCCGGCCGGGCAGTTCCGGGGAGAAGAGCGCAGGAAGCGCAAGCGTTTCGGCGAAGATGACACGGACTTCGAGATGCGGGTGGCGAGGGAACGTACGGACGCCGCTGCCACGAGCACGGTCGCACGACTACATAGCGTCAACAAGACGAGCGACGCCCCGCTTGTCGATTCGAGAGGGCATATCTCGCTGTTTCCCGAGGAGGGCAAGGGAGGAGAAGCACCCGAGAACCAGAAGAACGAGGACGCAGAGCGTGAGGCGGCGAAGAAGCGGCGTGACTTCGAAGACCAGTACACGATGCGCTTTTCCAATGCGGCTGGTAGAGACGGCGTCGGCGTCACTAGTTCGGGACCATGGTACGCGTCTAACGGTTCGCGTGACCCGCATGAAGCAACGGATGCGCAGGAGCCACCTGGTAAAGACGCCTGGGGAAACGACGACCCGAAGCGCAAGGCACGGGATGCTGCGAGAGTGGTCGCCAATGATCCGCTGGCGATGATGAAAAGAGCCGCGGCTAAAGTACGCGATGTAGAGCGGGAAAGACGTGTTTTGAACGAGGAGAAGGCCAAGGAGCTCAAGCAGTTGCGCAAGGAGGAGAAGAGGCGCGAGAAGAGACTGAGACGTCACGACGATGTCGATGAGCTGGAGGGCTTCAGTCTCGACACCCAACCCGTGGAGGATAAAGATAGGAAACATGAGCATGGTCAACGTGAACACCGATCCCGGTCAGTCGATCGAGACGGGAGGGATAAGCACCGACATCGCCATAGGTCTGATCATGAGGACGATCGAGAACGACGTCATCGCCATAACGATCATGGACACGAGAGCAGAAGCCACCGGGGTTACTCTAGAGGAGACCGAAAGGATCGGGATAGGCATTCATCGGGACAGAGTCGGCGACAGTCGGCAAGAACGGATCATTATTAGATTTGTATGGCTTCACAGCAGGGCGTTAGGCGACCGAAACATTAGATACCCCCGGCGATGCGCGCAAGGCAATATTATGAATTATTAGAAGCCTTCCCCCCATTCCTTTCTCGCCAATGGCTAAGAGACACAATGCAATGCTTCATATTCAATGGGTATCATGACCTATTCCACCATGAATCGACTTTTCTCCAGCAAATGCAAACAGGGTATCTTGCAGTGAAATCAATCCGAGTGCTCTTTCCACGGCAAGCTGATAGCCACCTCCTGCATCTTCTTCTCAACAAGCTGCACCAACTTCGGCGCCTTGAGCTGCTTGAGCGCCTCGATGATGTCATCTGCCGTCGCCTTGTCCAGCCCCTCCTCCCGATCGCTGTAGATATCGACCCCTTCCTCAGTAAACAGCGTGGGCGCAAACCAAGTCACAGCCCAGCGCTCGACGCCCTCGCCGCTAGACAACGGCCGCTCGCCCCAGCCGAGAATCTCCCAGTGACTGCTCGCGATCGCCAGCCACCCCTTGCCGCGCCAATTCCAGGCACCCGGGACGTTGGGGTCGGGCTTCTCGATGCCGAGCACGCTCCTGACGCCGCCCTTGCCGTTCTTCTTCTCGTACTCTACGATATTGTCGTTCACGGCCGGGCTGTTACCGTCGGCGGGGGAGGGGGTGTCGCGCGGTGTGTAGGTGATCCGCACGTTCTGTGCTGATCGCCACATGGATAGGGTCGAGTGCGTGACGGTCCAGGTGTCCCACAGCCATTCGTTTGGCGGGGTGACGAAGGGCTCGTTTGACGTCGTCGACGCTTTTGAGGGATCTGGGAGGTACTTAGAGGGTGCGCGCAGACTGATGGTGCTCGGCGATGCCTCTGTCGGAGCAGACATGGCAGCAGCCGCTGCCGTTGCTGCCGTTGTGTCGTCGGTCATTGCGGCGACCTTGAATGAATGGAACGGAAGAGAAGCAGGACTTTGTTCTCTTTACGATGAACTCGTGGGAATAGGTAGAAGGAGAGAAAGAACTAAAGTGGAAGTAAAGTCGGACTTGTTTCCATCGCGCCGGAAGGTCAAGCATCCGGGGGTTGTCTCAGGGACCAATGATGTCACATCCGAAGTCCCAATTGAGACTGGGGTTGGGCGCCGGGCCAACCATCGACCATATATCGGCAAGCGGCGGCAGTTCGCAATATAATTGCAATAAATCCCATACGCCGACTCCTGACCGCTTGTCCTAGCCGGGTGTATTCCGGAATAGACCAGGAAATAGACAGGTCAGAACCCATGGCCGGACCGGCTACACACAGACACCCATCAGGCAAGTTATTGAGATGGGAATTCCACAAATGCCATGGAAAAAAGTGGCTGAGCGTGTCTCGAAAGACCGAGAGACCTGGCTAAGCTACTGATCAACCTAGCCTATTCCTTCCCTACCCTTGTCCTGCCCCTGCTGGACCTGCTAAATCTGGCGCTAACAGGCCGTAGCGTATGTCCTACAATGGTCTAGCGTGAACTGGATCTTTCCAGGGTAATTGCCGCCCACCAGTTTGTCTGATCACTCCTTGCAAAGCTCCGACACCAACTTCTCAGATCCGATCCGTTTGCTACCCACAATAATTGCCAGGGTACTTTTCTACTGTAGTTAGGTTCTTCCTACATATTTCACCCAACATACCGAATCCCGCTTTGCGACGTAACCATTGTAATCCAGTCGCTGCTCTAGCCCACCGCCAATCCATCCTCGTGTTGCGTTGCGCCAGAAAGATCGCATTGCTATGCCGTCATAAGACTTGGGTTGCTTCACAGTCCCTCCAGGTCGCCACCGTAAGCGCCACATTCGGTACCCAAGCCTACAAACACCGTCACGAGACACCATTGTTCGCAAATCACGCTTCATAGTTCGATCTAGCCAGTTGGTGGTTCCCTACATCGCTCCCGAAAATGGACGACGGCGAGGACGACGGCGCCGCCGCTATGGCTGCGGCCATGGGATTTTCTAGCTTCGGTGCCCAAAAGCCCAACAAGCGCCGCAAGTTCAACCCCAGCACGGATGCTTTCGTAGCCCCAAAGTCGCCTTCCGCTCCCGGTTCCGGTTCCGGCCCCCACTTCCATGAGTATGCCGACAACTACATAACAACCACGGGTTCCAACATGGTCCCTCTGGGCATCAGGAAGAAGAATGTAGACGAGATCGACCTGGAAGGCACCGAATATGAAGGACATCTTCCTCCAGACAGCCAAGAGCCCCGGCAGACCACCGCAGACGACGACAACGGCGACGAAGACGATCCCGAACCCCAATATCTCGACTCCTCGCGTCCATCAGCACCTATCGTTGCCGATCCTGTTGGTAGCCTTCAGTCTAAGATTGATGCTATAGTCGGTGGCTCGGCAGATGCAGGTGCTTTCCCACAGCTGTCCTCTTCGGTAGCCGACAGCGGGCAATCAAGCCGAGGCGGCCGTGGAGGACATCAGCGCAATATGAATCGAGATAACCGCTCGGGGACTAAGTGGTGGGAGGGTTACTATGACCCCGCCTTCATCGTCAACCCTTGGGATAACATTGAAAAGGCCAATGGCTTGGAACCCCGCGGCGCTTGGGTGTCCTGGGAGGAGGCCAAGGGAGCGCAAACATGAGATTCCTCATGTCTCCGCTTGCCTAGCTGCCGCTTTTACCTTGCACCTTCAGCCTGCAGACCCAACTTCGAACCTTGGCACGTACTCAGTCATAATTGGATGAGTATACCGGTAGAAGTTAAACTACTTACCAATCTCTGCTAGCCCCACCGGAATCGCTATTGAATTCTCCACGTGCTTGAATACCATTCGACCTGTGGGTAATCGTCCGATAGAAAGCTCATTCTTGAAACATCATGAGATCACGTGATCACCTTCAACACATACGATGGCGCACCCATTCCGCATACGGTTGGACCACCTCCACGCCCCTTCTGCATGGATAAGACAGCCCCTACATACACCCCTACCCTTGCTAAGGTCTAGAGAGTATATTGAAA
Source organism: Xylaria longipes (assembly GCA_025201785.1). NCBI lineage: Eukaryota > Fungi > Ascomycota > Sordariomycetes > Xylariales > Xylariaceae > Xylaria > Xylaria longipes. Next base: position 118,616 of record MU619744.1, read on the forward strand.
AGTACAGGTACATCAGGGTGTCTACAACGCGGGTACATCGAAGCTACGTTAGGCCTGCTGCCAAAAGGGGGAATCACTGTATTACTACCGCTAGAAGCAACGCCGTCTCCATCCAATCACGACGATGCAAAGGAAACCCTCCAACCACCCATGACCGCTACCGACTACACTACGATGTCATTCCCCAGACGAATTAGGAAACCCATACCCCCTAGAAGAGGAAAGGCGTGGTCTTTCCGTCGGGTACGGTGGGCGTGACGTATCTACAAGAGCTGACCCTGTCAGTTGCTCGCCCCAAGTGTCTCCCTAAGACACCATCCCACCTCGGGAGCTTAATCGCGTGCCCGTCAGGTCTTGGTTACCCAGATGCAGATGTACCAGCCCTATGAACCACACCGGTCGCACGCAGGTCATGCTGTCTCGCATACGTGCCTAAGTCCTTCCGAGATACTCAGATCATGTACATTTAGCCCGTGTAGCCCCCGGAATCATCCCATATTGTCCAATCATAAGTCATAAACGCCCCAGGACTATCTTCCCTGTCCCGAATAACCCTTCTAGCCCGATCGCTGTACGTCAGCACGTGTCTGATTGCTGCCCGCGTGGGAGACAGCCGAGCCGAATGCAGGAACAAACATAGCACTTCCGTCCCCTGCTACTATTGCTGCCCACACGCCCGGCCGGAGTACCACGCTACTGCCGCCACATAAAGCAGCGATGCAGATGGGCGTCTATTTGCCGCGCTGCCGACAAAGCGTCAACCACACCTTAAGTTTCCACCCACCCAAACCCGGTAGAGGGTGTGTGCGGATCCAAAATCGCAGAAATGTGGGAAACACCACCTTGAAAAGGAGGGGTGTGTGCATTCAGAGAAAATCCCACACACGTGGTAGAAAGCAGTAGTGTACGATGGCGCACGCGGCTGATCTCGCATATTGAGATCTTGCATGGTTCGCCCGTCCTCCCTTTGCATTAGGGCCCGTTCCGTTTTTTCCTAGTACAGTGACTCCAGAAACGCCGCTAGGAAATTATTAAAAATCCATGCCTGTGATCAAACGACAAGGGTAGAAATAAAAGCTTTTGGGTTCCCGCACTCCCGTTTCCCCATTTTTGGAGGCTCTGCTGTGTCGCGCGGTGCGGCTCAAAATCTCTACGTGTGCATTTTGCAGAGATCGGAAGAGACCGCAGATGAAAGAATCAGTACTCAGGCGACGGGTAGCGTTCTCGCGCCTTCTGGTACTCTTTCGAGTGCTTCTTCTCGGCCTTCTTCTTCATTGATCTGTTTTTTGCGCGGTTAGTAAAATGATCGCTCTTCTTTCAGGAATTCCAGTATGAAATGTGGATAGACTCACGATACTTTCTTGGACGTCCACTCGAGGTTCGTCCGCACCTCGTGCGCATCCCGCACCCCGTCGGCGAAGCGGGCGCGTGACTTCGCTAGACGAGCTTGCGCCTTTGCCTGTAGCTCTAGGAGCTCGCGATGCTTGGCGTTGAGGGTGCCAGAACTGTCAATTTCGCGTTAGCAACTTGTTTCTGCCATTCGATAAAATCCAATGGGGAAGAACTCACGTCTGCGCCTGCGTCACTAGGCTTCGGTCAAGCGGCAGAGGGTCAAAGGCATTAGCAAACCGGTCTTGCATGTACTCATTGAAATCAACACCGCTGGCAGACGCGGTGCTCTCGCCACCATAGTAGTAGCAGTCGGCGCCGCCATCGACGGCCGAGGATCCTGAAGAGACATGTGCGCTGCTGCTGCCGCCGTACGAGTAGGTCGCGCCTCCGGACGAAACGACTGAGGGGTCTGTCGTCTCCGGGGGAGAAACACCGTACGAGGGATTGTTGTATCCGTAGGGGTATGTGTATGAGGTGTCTACATCCTTAGAGGGGATTGGCACCCCGCTGGTGTAGTACTGTGAAGAGTAGGCCGCCATTTCGGAGAAGATGTGTTTGTGCTTGATGGGTAGGTAGATAGGCAGGGCGTGAATCTAGAGGTGCTAGTACTGCGAAGTGGATAGGTACTAGACAGGAAGGTAATATCAAACAAAGTCGTATGATATGAGGTGTAAGACTAAGAGTCTTTGTGTGTGTATGTGTATGTCTTGTGTGTTGGTCTGGATCTTGACTGAAAAGTCGAGGTGATTTTCACGATAGGAATTCTTGAGATGATGATGAAGGTGCTTGGGCTTCTTGAGTGAAGAGGAAGGTGATGAGGAAGGAAGAAGAAAGAAATCATTCCAACCCGTCGAGAACGCATCCTTTTATACTTTTTTTCTCTCAACTTTCTGAACCTGCCAGCACCGTCGACTGACTCAAATTGCCGTCGAGAGCAAGAAGGTCCATGGCCGATACCTACCTACCTTCTACGACGCCATCCCACCTTCCCGTCGTCCTATTCGTCCGATCTAGGAACGACATGGGGGATGTATGGATGTAACAGAGATAGATAGGGGGGAGACGGCGTCGACACCTACCTGCACTCTATCTAGGATGTAATGGAGGACCCCTGCTCGATTGTTCGTTTGGTCCCTGGTACGAACAGAGCAAGTATTCTAAGGAAAGAGCGACGTGTGATGAGAATTGATAGATACCTTAGGTACCTACGTAGTCTAGAGCCGGGGGTGGAAGATAAAAGGGGGGGCCAAAAATGTGGAAGGAAAGGAAGGGGAAGGGGAAGGGAATGCTATAGATTGAGATTGATAGATACACACGCCTCGCGCACACATCCGCATCTAACTTACATATACGATCGAAGTAAACTAGACTAGGCACCTAACTTGTTGAAACAGGATGCGGTGGGCATACATAGATACACACATATACATAGATACATATATCATGATCGTGGGGGAGCAGCCGGAGGGGGGGCAAACGAGAAACGTTGGGGACGACGCTTTGATGTGCTGTGCGGACATTGCGGGCCTGGGATGATTCCTTGGATGTACCGCGCCCTCGGACCCAGGCTAGGGAAAGGAAAATGAAGAACGGGCCGGAGGACGGAACAAAAAAATCAATAATTAATAATGGGATGGGATGGGATGGGAATAATATTACATGGGAGTACGAAGCAAGCTAGCCCCGCGAAAAACTACCTACTTTCCGGCTTGGAATACGTACCCTAGAACTTCAATGTTCCCTATATACCTACCTACCGCTTTGGCAACGACGCTGTGGGTATGTATGTATGTATATGTGTGTGTACTTCTAGTTGAGAGAGTATAGGTTACGTAGGTAGGTAGATGGGCGTGTACCTACCAAGCGGCAATGCTTGTCAACCCGTTTTTCACGCCCCCGATATCACCTGCTGTTCTCTAGATGTGGGGTGGCACGTGTGAATACTACGCTCCGTTGTACGTCGGTTTTTCGTGCCATGGGAAACCATACCAGGAAAGAGGTAATGCAAAGCCAAGTATAGCGCCGTGGTATCGGTGGTATTAGTCGGCGTTATCAATATGTCGCTCACTCACCCTTGTTGAGTATGTTACCTGTGTATCTTGCTAGTGTGAGGACTAGCTCGGAGATCTGGTGAGGTAGGTTGTTCTGCCGGCAAGTCATCCATGTTGGACTATTAATCTATCGACCTTGAACAGGAAACGTCATATCCTGCCTCGGGCAGTCCTGAGCGAGCACGGCATGTAGATAGGCAGGATTCCACATATGGTGGAGGGGGCGTACGGTTATCAGTGATGTAAGTGTACTTGGAGGAAGACCACCGCATTAGCTCTCAAGGATCACGGAACGTAAGAGATCGGGGCGTACGTGTGCAGGTACGGAACACTGGATCTGGACGTTTGGTCTATGCGCCAAGTACATAAGGATGCCTCAGACTAGCTGATACGGGGATCAGTTGGTGGGCATCTATCTGATGGGGAGAGAGACGCCGGCCGGGATGAGATATGCATGAGAAAGTGGATAATATACTTAGTTAGACAGATAAAGTGGGAAGCTGGCTGACATGGGAAGTCTTTGCCGGCTAGATACGTCTTCCAAGGATCTCGGAGAAAGGGGGCACAAGCCGACCACGGGGTGATGAACGAACAGCAACGTATACGGCGTCCTTCCGTAGAAGCAAAGCGGTGCGTATGTACCAGCAGGATAGCAGCGTGGCTTGCAACGGATCACCACGTGGTACCTGGTGAACTTGAGAGTGGGACTTACATGGGCAGTGTCGGGTTTCGCCGCAGAAACCAAGTATCTACCAGAGAGGTTTGTGTTCGACGGGGTGTGGGTGGGCGGATGGTGAAGGGGCCGGTCGTGGTGGATTGATATCGGCCGTGTCAAGATCCCACCGCCTCGGTGTCAGCCACTCATATGTCTGGTCTAGCACAGAGAGGAGCCGGCGATGCGCAACAAGCGCGCTGACGCTAAAAGCGCCAGAGGCAGATGCAAAAGCAGCGACAGGTCTCATATACCGCGACTCAAAGGGAGGGGGGTGTGAGGATCAAATATCTGCTGTGTTATTACAGAAATGGGCCAAGGAGCCTGTTGGGGGCATGCCGAGGAGGAGGCGATAGGGAGGCGATTTAAGCCATTAGACGTCAGAATGGATGTCGAAATTTCGAAAGCCGTCGGTTACTGGTCAGGTCAGGCAGAGGTGCAGGACGTTGGGCCTTCTGGTGTCATGATGTGTTGTCAGGTCGGGAGCCAGTCAACTAGATTTATTAGCTATCCCAAATTGCCTTTCTGCACGCATTCCCCATCAATTCCCCAGACAGGCTTTCTCAAGATACATACGTATAAGAGGGACGTCCGTTTTACCTGACAGAGACGCTCTCTCAGACACATCCTTCGACTAAACAGGGATGGATAGCCGTGCCCTTCCTGTTGAGGTCCAAGTGTGGAAATTCCAATAATGCCACCAGCTCGGTTTTCTGATTGGTCGGAAATTGAGGAAATTGAGGGAATCGGGGAGTTCGCGTAGGAAACCTGCATCATCAGGTCTGAACATGACCTGGAACATGACAAGACAAGGAACAAAACTAGGTTACTTAATTAGTCGCAGCATCCTCATGGACTCTGCCTTGGCCCCCGCTCAATTCGGTATTTTTCATCTAGTGTAGCCCCTCCTCCCATCATGTCTTCAGCTAAGCCGCCTGCCCCACCACCACCCAGAACTTCCTCAATGAATTATCGCACAGGTCGCACGGCGTTCGTCTGAAAGGTCTATTAGATATTCGTGGCTCGATGTTTTGTCAGGGTACGCGTGCCTGACGTGGGTTGTACCTTGGCGGGATTTGGGGCTTGTACTCCGTAACCAGAACCTTTCTCGGTATCCGGACGCCTCGCGAGTTTTAGTGTATCTCGGACGTGTTAGAGGCGCATGGACACCACGGGCAATTAGATAACAGGTGCGCTGGTTGCGGCATCTTTGACGTGTCTATCTAAATTCAACCTTTTTTCCCCAGACAGGTCACAGTTGATTGGTCGTCAAGGTCTCGATCGCCTCTGTCTAGTCCATATTTGGCTATAGACAAGGAGAACTGCAGGTCGGACATCTGGCCCGGATACTCACAAGGTCAAGCAAAACGGGCCAGTGTCAAGATATTGACGTGGCAGGGTATTTCAACTGAATTGGATGTCCCTTCGTAGGTAGCGCTGACATCACAAAACGGTAAATACATATCTAGCCCGTCGTTTCGACACGCACACAGGCCAGCCAGGTGCAATCTAGTAACGTCAATTGTTCGCCGACAGGGTATCCATTAGTGGTGTACCACTCGACGTCTCGACCGCTAGTTCGTTGTAGCCTATTTTGCACTCTCCTCTTTCGTGTTGGTTCCGATGGTGGGCATGGCTGTCGTATCGGCGTGCGTGTTTGGTTTGCTGACAATTAAATCTCCTTAAAACTCCCGGGAATTTGCGAATAAGGTAGGTGACTCTAGCAAAACAGACAGCTTGTCTACACCGAAAAAACCACGATGCATAAGCCAGATCCGGACAGTGTCTAGATTCGTCTGCGCCATGTCGCAGGAAAGCACTTGGAATGGTGCAGTGGAGAATGATGACTTGCAGTCCAGTAAAGGAGAGGAGAGTCGCATCAAGAAACCCAGCAAATTGGATTTAGTCGATAACGTGACTTATAGGCAATGAGGTAGTTTGCAGTAGGCTCATGCCTGGGTACCGACGGCGTCGTTAGTAGCAAAAGAAACTAGCCGATTATGATTCCGTTCAAGGCGACAAACTCATAGACAAGAGGGAAGGGTCTAAAGCACTTCCAAATGTAGGCAGCTTTTTCAAGTCTTCTAAATTCGTAGATCTAATCTAGCAAGGTTATGAGGATGAAATATCGAAGACGGAACGTTCTCCATAGGGTAACAAGGCCGGTATATTTAAAAAAAAAATTTGAGTCACAGTCACCCACTTTAGGAACCTCTCAAACGGAGTCGATATAGTTTTACCGGCAACGCCTAACTGAAACGGAGAGATGCCGTGCATAAGACCGGAGAATAGTCTGCTGACCGAGCTGTGATACGGTGACAAGCAAGTATGTGAAGAGAGACTGATTTGTGTGAGCTGGTGACTCTAGCAATGTTCCAGGTAGACTGTCAGTACAAGCAGGCATGTTAACTGTGTGGACATCAAATAACCCGGAGGGCCCAACCGAGTTGCATGCAGTGGACTGAGTTCGGGGATGGGGCATCTTCCCATAGGACAACAGACATAACCGAATCGGCCTAGATAGAACCCGGGGGTGGTTTAAGATGGATGTGGCGGACTACAACCGGCAACTGGGGCTCCCAGCTTTTTGTTGTTCAATACACCTACATGCGTATACAGGGAGATGCATTTCTCGCTTTGCTGTTTATAGAAAGTGGCAAGTCGTCCCGGCCGTTGCAGTCCTTGGCTAAGAGACAGATCGGCAGGTTGCCTATGCTTCATGTAGTGTGATTCCTGACTACATAACAGGCCGCCGCGTTGTAGGCCTTCATATACAAGACCTAAGTTCGTTCATTGATGTCGATACGATTTTGCCACGCTTGTGGCAGGCCGGCAGAATGCAACAATATGTAATAAATCTTCAGATACTGCGCTGACTTTCCATGTAGATTGGTTGAGTTGTGTTGAGTGGAGGTTTGGGTACGCTTCTCCGAAAATGTGAGATCTAGGGCCAGTAGCACATGCAATATATCAGTCATGTGATAGTTTGAATGTGTCCGTAACGGCCGCCGCGTCTAAAATCCCTGAGCCAGCTATCAATGATGCGCCCAAAGCACTCGCCATGTCCTCGGATGCCAGTTGATAGCGTAATCACCCGGTAATCCGATGACCCAATGCTGGCAAAAGTGACCGCGTTTCTACCTAGTCTGTTACGCCTTCTAGCCAAAAATTTTCAGAAACCCCCAAATGCCCACGCCGCTAAGCACCGGTATCGTCAAGTTATCATCCCACCCAAATAGATCAATTACCTCACTTCCAGCTGCCACCAACCCCGACCATAAACTCATAACACCGAGTGCAGCAGCGCCTCTCAAGGCAGCAGGTTCGTCGAGTCCAAACACATTTGCCACAAATGAGGGCAACCGTAATACACCTTGAAACATAAAAGGATGTTGGTCATCCCCGGGAAAGGGTCCGGTCCGGGGCGCCAGGATTCCCCAAAACCAACCGGCAGTTGCAACTCCCACGAGGAAGGCAGCAAGAGACCCCGCCAACGACTTGCCACGACGGATTCTAGGGGTGTGCCGTCCATATAAACGCCCGAATGTACTAGCAGCTGTGTCACACCAGCTCAGTAGCATGACCGCAACGACCGAAACATCCTTGGGGAAGAAACGCAAGACTGTCCAGGCGCCCAGAAGATAAAATATAACACCATTCCAGCCCGCATATTCTGTCTCGCGCATCAAAGCGCCAAGATATTTCACGTAAACCCGATTCAATGAGGGGTACTGATGACGCAGAAACTCAACGCTTGCGATCGGTATGAGAGCCCCCATAAGGTAAGGGGGTACCGCCGAGGTCTGGGTACCGGTGACGTATAGCCAGTACACAAAGAACCCAATGGAAACATGGAGAGCTTTCCTCGGCACCTCGTGCTTATGGATCAGGGTTTGGAAATGGCGATGGATCGGAATAAGCCCGAGAGGACTAGGACTACGGCTGAAGTCGCGCCAGTTCCAGCCGATCGACGGGCCTGTCGCGAGAGACGGCGGGGCCAAAAGTCCATCAGATGACTTTGTCGCACCGTTCGTAGGGTTCTCAGCGCCGTCTACCGAGTCGGGACTTTGGTCGGCATCGGCATCGGCCTTAGCCTTGGCGAGGCTCCTGACTTTGCGCTTCTTTATAGGGCTTCGCGATCGGGTCCTGGCTCTCCGAAGCTCCGGGTCCGACTCCTCATCGCGAGCCTCTTGGATGGGCAGCTGTGGCGTGACGCTGCCAGTCTGGCGGCGCCGGGCGGCAGATCGCGTAACAGGGCCGGAGTAGCCGCTGCCGTCTTGGGAGCGCTCGGGAGTGTCGGAGGGAGTAGGGCTCGGCGAGATGACTCGAGGCGTAGCGGGCACTCCCCTTCTGGCACGAGAAGACATGGAAAACGGGTAAGGCGGGAGAACAGGTGACGGGACGGTGCCGGTGAAGATATGTCGTAAATCGTAGAATCGTAGCGGCCAGTACGCAGAGCGAGAGGCGTCGGGCAGGGCGAGATGGCGGTCGAGATGACTATCCCCCCTCGACTCACATGTGGCAGCCGAGAAAGGTTTGACGAGGAGGGCCGCGAGGAAGGCTATCGAATCCAGGTTGAAAGGCGGCGGTGATGCAGCAGAGGAAGGCTCCGCTGCATGGTGCTGTTCTCGGTGTCTTTGCAAGTCCGGATGTGCGCGGGCAATGATGAGGTAATACTGCTACTATGGCCGCATGGCATGTGCCCGCAGCGCACCACTCACTTACTGTACTCACTTACTCACTCACTCACGCGCACGACGAGCCAATAGATAAGCAGACAAGTAGTGTGCGATGGGAGGTAATGACTGGAATGAGTAGGCGTGTCTGCGTGTCTCATGTCGCGAGTGTGATGAACAAACCTGCTGGACGGGCGCGAAGAATTTCTCGCCGGGCCACACGAGCAATGAGCAATCAGCAATGACATATGATCAGCCCGAGGCCTCTTAGTCTACCTAATACGGTTAGCGGGACCGGTTAATATAGGTTGGGCGTCCCCGCGCCCAGCTGAGACTGTAATAGTTGCAATACCTACCTAGGTACCTAGGTATGCGCATAATAATGTTGTATTGGCAGTCTGGGCAGCCACCATGTGCCCCGGCGCAGCTGAGAGCAATCGTTACAGGTAACTTAATATTCCCGAGCTACGCTCATTCTTCCTTGGGTTTGACCACTTTCACTCTGATTTCCCTATAGAGAGGACAGTGAATTCCTTCACTAATAGCAAGCTTTCCCCGCCGTTTCAGCTCTTTTATGATAGCATTAGATCTGGGATCGTCTCCAACTGCCGCTGGCAGTATCTCGCGCCGCGGGTACGCGCTCTTCTCCTCCTCTGTAAGACTACCATATAACATGACAATATTTGTTTGCGGGCCGCCCAGAAACATCTCATGCAACTGTTGTTTCGTGATCGGCTTCCTCATAAGAATATCGAAACCGTCGGCGAAAAGCGGAGAAGAGACGTCGGTGTGCGCCAGCAAGCCAACTATGAAAGCACGGCGATGACCGGGCCGGCTGGACTCGAAGGCGCGAATTCGTCTAGTGGCCTCGCGGCCGCCCATAACGGGCATCGAGATGTCTTCAACCTTAAGTCAGTGGCACTAACCGCCCTTCTCATGACATCGGAGTACAATTGTAAGCATTGGAGACGGCACGACAACTCACCCATGAAGATGCAAGGGAAACGCTCAGGGTTCGACATGTAAACCTCAACAGCTTGCTCCCCGTTCCTCGTCATTGCATGGTCTTGTCCAAATTTGTGAAGCATACTACATAACAACTAACCCCAGGCATGTCAGTAGTCGTACAGAGGATGCGATAGTCTAGACACCATAGCGTATTTTGAGAGAGAAAAAGGTATTTAATAAAGGGTAAGCAGAGCTTAAAGCATTTCGTATACCCTTTGAATTACTGTGTTGTCTTCAGCACACAGGATCGTGTATCCGGCTTTGAAGGGGTAAGAAGGTTGCGTCTCTTCTCCTTTGACGGCCCTGAATGTGAAAGTAATCGCGGTATCAAGCCCTTCCACGATTTGCGTAACATCTTCAATAGGCGCTACCTCGCGACTTGCCAGATCCTCGTCTAGAGCACCCCGAAAGTCTGTTAGACGGACTCTCAGCACAGTCCCGTCTCGTAGCAAGGGCATTAGCTTTGTAGTCCGAATAAATAACGAAGATGGGAATGCCTATGATTACTTAGTTAGGTCGCTCTGGACTGGAGCCCTGGAGAACAAAATCAGACATAGGTTAGATGCACATATCGTAATAGACGTGACAAAGATAATTGCATATATAGGTACCTACTCTATCAATCCAACCCCGGGCCGGCTGTTGTTAAGAAGGACAAGATCATGGCCTTCCTAGTAGGTACTAGTTGCCGGCCACGGCAATAATGATGATGATGCTATTGATGTTGATGTTGATGTTGATGTTAGTAAGGCCAAGGAGAAAAAGAATCGAACCAAAACCACCGTCTATAATATTTCTAGCTAGACCACGTAAGTCGATCTCTAACTGGCATATAATCGAAAGGAGGAGTTATTGACCTTTCATCATGATACAGAACCCACTCCAGAACTCGCACCTCAGCCAGCCCAGACAACCTAGTGGCCGGCTACAACAGCTCACGGCGACGAAAGCGCACCAACCAGGCCTGGGTGGCTACACTTACAGTATATACCTACCTTAAAAGTGGAATAGCGTGACTTTTTACGTGAGTAAATAGTATAATAAACTGCTTATCCGGTGCATTTTAAGAGGGTGTATTATATCACTACGCCGAAATATCCGTTAAAGGGATACAACGTTTAACCTTAATAGGACGTACCTTAGTATATGCACGCAGTCTGCCCCCGCTTCAACTCTGGAGCTTTCGGCATTTCCTGGGTTTATACCATGTGGGATATCATCAAGGTGTTCAAAGATTGCAGCGGTGAGTGATCGCTGCTGCGTGAAACTTAAGGATCTTGGGAAAAGAAGACAAGGGAGCAGAAGATGGAGACTACTGTGTGGAGAGGGGTGTGAAAGTAGCTTTATAGTAATACAATATATCCACCCACTGTGCCTTCCCACTCTAACTGGGAGACTCTGGAGACTTTGGCCCTTAAAAGGTCTATATGATGAGAGGACTGGACTGGGTAGTTTCTTCGGGCATAGTTGTGGGAATGTTTGAAAAGATGATTCAGGATCCGTCTTATACTAAACCTACTGCACTTTTAGGGTTTATACTTAATTTCCTAGCAGCCCTGTTACCGGCGTTAATCTTCTAACCCGTACTAGTACGGACCCAGGGCTGTTGACCGAGGGAGTTGAAAGGCTCAATGTATGGTTGACTCAAAGATGGTGTATTATAGTTCGTCTAACTAGGAATAGTCTAAGAGTCAATGTAGTACAGGACGAACTATCCGAGGCCGCGCCCGGATATCATTTCACACGTTTGGTAATGTGGTTTAGGCTACGTGTAGTCGACTGAGCTAAACGTGGGAATATCTTATAGATTCGCGAAGTTGTTGACTGGTATGCACATATCAAATTGAGATTTATCTAACAAGAATAACTTTTAGATCACGGAATTGAAACCTAACCATAACTACAGAATACTACAGAATACAACAGAATAAAGACAGCATGGCCGTTCAGTCTACAATGCCCCCATCGATGGCTTTCTCTCAAGAGGGTGGCCTTAATTAATGTTTGCTTGAACTGAGTCTTACAAGTGTCTGAATATTGCCATGGCGATAATCGAAGCGGCGGAACGATGCTGGAAGGTAGCCTGGATTATAGCTTTTTTTTCTCGTCTTAGTTTTCGTCTGGATCATTGGCTGTTTCACCCTCATTCCAGCCCTGATGCTGTCCAACTTCATTCTCTCTTGTCTCATCATTGTTCATTTGATTCCCTTTGGACTTGGTAGCCTACTCACACACTTTACATCAACTATCCAAAAGCCGACCCAATCGACTCTGTATCTTTGGTTCTTCTTTTTCATCTTCCTATTGCATTTCCTTTATCGATGCTTCTGGTCTTATTTCCTGATATGCTTGCCCAATCTTCACCAGCCACCTTAGACATATTTTTATCGCGATTATGCGGGATCGAATTGCCTGGAGCCGTGAGTTTGCTTCCAAAACTCATCGTCTGAATGTGGCGCTATACATCTAATTTGGTGATAATGGGGGCTTGACGCCCGTTCATCACCACCTTGGAAATGGCATTGCTCAAATCAACGACGCTTCGGAGGGCCTTCCCGATGTGCTTCAATAGCCTCTGGAGAGCTTACAACTCCTATTTAGCGGATTGGGTTGCGGCACGTTTTGCGACTACTTCAATGGACTCAGAGCGGCCTTGCTGTACTACTTGTGACCGCTGACTTACAGTTTGGGGACAACTCTTACCTCTTAATGATGTATATGTCATATCTTCTAGTCCCTATTTCCGCCTTTGTTGTCGCTTTCTAGGACGCTGCACAGGCACTAGATTGGACAGAACTCTCAGCTGCGCAGACGACGAATGCTTATATTTACGCTTCACTACCCGTAAGCTCTGATGCTAAGTCTGGACTGGCCTCCCCAGCTTCAATTATCAGACTCCTAGAAATTCATGCTGGCCGTGCAGAACTACCAATTTTCTACACGCTCAAAATTGCTAACCTTTCTGGGGCTGACACCTGTTCTTATGAAGCTCCCTCATATTACTGGGGGCCGATTGATACGACCAAGATTATATATATCAACTGCAAAGGTTTTCGTGTGTCGGCTGTGCTCTTTCGGGCTATTCACTACCTGCGTGCTCCGAAAAAATCACGGACCGTATGGATAGATGCCACTGTGTCAACCAAGACGATCTTGTAGAGGAGTTCTCAGGTGCTCTTTATGCAGCAAATATACTCGAAAGCGAGACCTGTGATAGTCTGGCTTGGGGAGTCCCCGTGATGCCTTGCCCGTACACTACCGGACGTGAGGGAGATGCCCGGGGATACATACTCACACATAGTCAATCAAAACGCAATACACTATGGAGCCACACGCGTTAGCTAAGAAAGCAAGCATTCACTGTGATAGTGATGTGATCACATATGAGCACTTTTGTCGACTTGTGGATCGATGTGACTCAATGCCATATTTTCGAACAAACCACGCCAACCATCAAGATTTCCGGGCATTAGGGGCTCCCAGGGAAGAAAGACTCTCAATTGCGTATAACTCTCCTCGAAAAGAAGGCTCCTCCACCGGGGCGACTTAAAATACAAGCTAATCACTCATGACTTTCTCACAATGATCTGCCATTTCAGGGCCCGGGAGGCTACTAACCCTCTGGACAAGGTTTTCGCCTTTCAGGGCCTTGCAGGAGATACAAGTAGCATATCACGCGAAGCGATGGACCCGCAATCACTCGACCGAGTTTTGGTGTATCCTGACTATGCCAGGCACGACTCATTTCTTAGTATTGATCTCGCAAAAGCACACATCCGATCTACTAAGACACTGTCAATCATAGCGCTTGCAGATTTCGCGAGGCAGGATGATCCTCGCAAGCCGGACAACACCGACTTAAACTCGGAGAAGTATATTAGGTACCTAGCTGGTGCCCGGTATTCATGAATAAAGAAAGTGTGTGAGAATGACTGGACGCCTATCTGGAGCAGCCTCCCACAGTCCGACGATCCTGACTTCGCTGCGTTTGACCAGATGACAGCCAGAGATTCCGTCTTCGACTCTGAATTCTTCATTTCGAGCCCAAAGCGCGATAGTCTAGTTTCGATCGATGGGTATCCTTACCAGCTACCAGTCCATATCCTTCCTCATCTATCGCACACAATTAAGGTAGTTGGCCCAGCGGCTGATATCTCTCTCTGGAACCTCGGTAGCATGACGAGACTTGTTCTCATGCGGCAGGAGTCTACCATAGCCCCTTTTTCCCGCTCTAATTTGTCTCGGGAATCGGTGCTCCCGAGCTGGCGGAAACTCGCTTGCAAAGGATATTGAGGGCGGAACCGAGAACATCAATCGGGCAACAACAAACTTGGTTTTGGCAGCACCCCATTTGAGGAGTTGTTCAGCCTTACTGTCACGGGCGGGAAGTACGCGTGTGTTCACCTTCCGTGTTTGATAGCGAATGCGAAAGAGGTAAGGTTGGTATTAGCACGGCGGCCGCTCAAGCGGCCCCAAACCCAAATCCATAAACAAGGTCACAACTATACAACCGCACACGCGCAGATGTGTGTACCGGGCGCCGCTTCTTTATCACGGACTCTAGACATATGGGGCTTGGCCCTGCCAATCTTGCAGTCGATGACGAGGTGTATATTGTACTTAGATTACAGGTCCCTGCGATTTTGCGCAAGGCTTCAAAAGACATGGGTAGAGGGACAGATTACATTGGCGCTAGTGATAACGACTGGCTCTATGTTGGGCAGGCATATGTGCATGAACTGATGGTGTGTTAGAAAATGATATACAGACTGGAAAGGTGTAGCTTCAAGAGTTGCTTCTGGTTTAAAGTAAGGGTTCCAAGTCTTTATATGCTATTGGGTAACAAGAGCGACTAAATGGTGAGCACGGGTTATTAATTCAAGAGGGAGATGGCCCCTCCACTCTGGAGCAAGCCTTTGCTGTTCCGCCTAGTGGATTATGGATTCACATATTAATAATATGTATATAAATCAAACTGCTACTTCTCTAGCCTTTGTGACGTGCCTGTCCAGCTTCCTGGCCAAGCCTTTCCAGAGCCGCCTCGTATGCAGCCACTTTACTATTGAAGGCGTCTTCCTTCTCTTCTGTAACTCTGACGCGTTCAACTGGCTTGCTTCGTTGTATCACCTTCTCACTTGCGACTTCGTTCCAGAACCATCTTGCCTCCGGGTTCGTGAAGAGAGTCCAAGCTTTACCTGTATTCCCAGCTCGGGCTGTCCGCCCAACTCGGTGTACATACGAGGCTATGCTTGATGGCATGTCATAGTTAACCACGTGGTCAAGCGAAGGTAGGTCGATACCTCGAGCTACGAGGTCGGATGCGACGATAATCCGAATCTTTCTAGCATTGAACCATCGCAATGTGTCGCGGCGGGTGGCGTAAGGCATAGTTGAGGTCAGTGTGCCGATAAAGGGCTCTAGCCTTGGGGCTAGCAGTGCAAGTAGGCGTGACAGACGGAGTGCAGTCTCGTTGGACTTGGTGAATATCAATACAGTAGGCATGCCCTGGGATTTCGGGAGGGTGTTGGAGGGCTTGGAGGGCTTCTTCGAGCCAGCAGAATCCGCATCTGAGTCCGAATTCGAGTCCATATCTGAGTCCGATCCAGAGGAAGATGTTTCGTCGTCGTCTGACTTAACTCTATTGGTATCGCCGGCTGTGTTAAGAATATGATGACTTCGAAGCAAGTCGATAAGAAACAGCGGCTTGAGATTAGGATCGCTAATTTTGAGAGCAGATTCCGCAAGCAGTCCAGGTAGCACATGCTCTGTTTGACTAATACCATCTTCGGGTTCATCTTGCGGTTTAGAGCCTTCGAGTACGACGAGTCTCGGCCGACGAAGCCTGAGCCCTTCTAGCTGGTCAAGATCTCGTGTCATTGTAGCGCTGAGGATAACCTTGCGTACACCTGACAAGTTCGACTGTTTGTGGTTACGAGCACCTATTTGATCTTGGGTTTGGAGTCGGGGAATCACAATATCTAACCACTGCTGGAAGTTCTGGCCCAGCAGCTTGTCGGCTTCGTCGACAATCAACCATCGGACAAAGTCCAATGAGAATCCTGGTGTAAACTTGATGTGCTCAACAAGTCTCCCCGGCGTGCAGATAAGAATGTCTGCTTTAGATTTATACGCAATGATGTGATCGGGTAACGTCCGTACCCTGTCTTCTCTCTTGCGAATCGCATCCCTTTCCTCGTCTTCAGTATTGTAGCCGGAGTCTTCATCACCATCACTCTCGTGACCTAGTCCATACAAACGAGATAATCGCTTTACCCTCTGCTGATACATTCCAGGGTTATAGACCTCTTCTCTTTCAATCAAGGAATTCTGCTCGTGTTCAAACGACTGGCTTCCCATGGCCATTGCGATTCTGGCGCGCCGTTTTTCTCCATCGAGAGCAAAAACGCCAGCGCATTCTTCACAGACTTGTTGCACCTGCTTCACCAATTCGCGCGTGGGTACCACTACCAACGCGCGTAACCTTGTGGTATGCCGGTTGCTTTGGCTGATGTCCCGAATCATGGGTAAAGTGTAAGCAAGTGTCTTTCCCGAGCCAGTTGCAGCAGAAACGAGCACATCGCCTTGCATCTTCTTGCAGTGGTTAGGCAGAAGAAGCGGTATGACGCCTGTTTGGATCGCAAATGCCTGCTTATAACCTTTCAAAGCCAGTCGCTCTGTGACTTCAGGAGTAATACCCAGATCTGGACTGGGCCCAAAGTCGGTGAAAGGTACGGAAGCGTCCTGAGATGTTCGGATTGGTGATGCCAACCAAGAAGGCAAGGTTTCGTATGAAGGCGCACTTGTGTCTAGCACTACTGGCTTTGGTTGAGGAATTGGCTCTAGTCCATGCAGCTCGATCTCGGGTGTCTTCTGTTCGGATGTATCGTCGTCAACCTTCGAGGCCACGTCATCCATGACAACGTCTCCAGATTCAGGCTCTGGGGCCATTTGTATAGACTTTGCTTTCTTCTCTAAGATGGCTTTATGGCGAACGGGAATGTCATCCTCGACCTGGACCGAGGACTCCCTATCATCCTTAGTTTTCTTCTTCTTTTTCTTGTCCTTACGTTTAGTCACCTCCTCAAGAGGAGTTTTCTCTGTTGGCAGAGGAGATTCTCTTGCTGGTGATAAAGGGCCGCCCGGCGTTTGTTGCATTTCGGTATCTTCTAGACCATTGGGCGTGTCTCCCTGAGCTTCGATTTGCACATTCATCTCGTCGACAACACCGCCGTCGACAGCAGTGGTACCATCGACTAAACCATCCAGTTGAGTAGACTTGCGTTTCTTCTTTTTAGACTTTGTGGGCTTTTCCCCATCCGGAGTCTGGATAGCAGCTTCCTCCTGTCTTAGTTTGACCCTCTTAGCGGGTGGTTCCTCCCGACCGACTTCTTCATCCTCATCAAACCGGACATGTTGCGCAGGTGAAGCGTGAAGTGAGGCCGGCTGGTTCGATTTCGGGGGTGGGACATATCTGGCGTAGGTGGTGGGTTGAGGTTTTGGCGGGATCTGGGATGGCTGAGAAGAAGCAATTGAATCTGTGTTCGGGGGGTTCGGGTTGCCCCTGGGTGGCGGTACATAGCGAGAATACATTTCTAGAGGTGTGAGAGTGTCTACTAAACCACCGTGTCACGAAGTCGCCAATAACGCTAGCTCCAATGCGACCATCTCACTCCACGATGCAGAAGAGCAGCACCGAATTCTGCCGTCGCGAGAAAATTGACCGCCTTCACTTATCGCTGATGGTGCTATCTGTTATGTACTGTACTGTAGGTATTCTATCAGCCTAACCTTATATGGTAATATTATCGTGGCTGATCTTAGTGGGGACGGGAGATCTAACCACAGTAGACAGATACTCCACTCTGGCCTCCCCACCATGAATCTGCACCTGCATGCGATGCCCGCGCGTCATTGATGCTTCTCTAGAGGGTAGGTATGTTAAGTGTGTAAAGTGTGTGTGTAACGCCGATGGGGAAAGCTTACATCCCGCGCCTTCTGGATGCTACCGATATAAAAATGGGCAAGGACGACGAAGTGGTGCTCATAGCATTTAGAAACCACGATTCACAACACCCATTAGCATCCGATTTCCTGTTATCTACGTCGACCCTCCCTCGGCCATGTTCAACCGCCGCCGTTCACCCCGAACAGACGACTCTATTTCCATTCCGGGGCCCATAACAGCACTTCCCGTATAAGTCTCGTCTTCTTTACCTGCTCTTGCCATCATTGCCGCCGCACTCGGGCCGCCACGATGCCGCGTCGAACGTACAACATCGCCATGGTGTGCGATTTCTTCTACCCCCAACCCGGGGGAGTCGAGAGCCACATCTACCAACTGGCCACTAAGCTGGTCGACCGTGGGCACAAGGTCATTGTCATTACACATGGCTACGAGGATCGGCATGGTATCCGGTACCTGACCAATGGCGTCAAAGTCTTCCATGTTCCCTTCGCCATCATCTACCGCTCCTCTACCTTCCCCACGGTCTTCTCCTTCTTTCCCCTTTTCCGCAACATCATCATTCGAGAGCGGATCGAGATCGTACACGGCCATGCTACCATGAGCACCTTGTGTCAGGAGGCTATCCTGCATGGGAGAACCATGGGTCTACGCACCGTCTTCACCGATCATTCTCTGGTTGGCTTCGCCGATACAGGCAGCATCTTGACCAACAAGTTGCTCAAGTTCACACTCAGTGACGTTGATCATGTTATTTGCGTGAGCCACACATGGTGAGTGCTTTTCTCGAAGCCTTTTGGCATAATGTTGGGGTTGAATAGCTGAACATGTTTGAAGCAAGGAGAATACCGTTCTCAGAGCGGCCCTTGACCCTCTGATGGTCTCCGCCATCCCCAACGCTCTCGTTTCCGACGACTTCAAACCATTGCCGCGCCCTGAACCGAGCAGCCTGCCCTTCAGTCAACATCCTTTACCTGCCCATCCTCTCGGACCCAACGATACACTCACTATTGTCGTCGTTAGTCGTCTTTTCTATAATAAGGGGACGGATCTACTCACTGCAGCTATCCCTCGTATCCTCGAAAATCACCCCAATACCCGCTTTATAATTGCTGGCTCGGGACCTAAAGCAATTGACTTACAGCAAATGATTGAGCAAAATGTCCTACAGGACAAGGTAGAGATGCTAGGACCCGTGCGCCACGAAAATGTGCGAGAAATCATGGTCAGAGGCCATATTTATCTCCATCCTAGCTTGACAGAGGCGTTTGGTACCGTGATAGTCGAAGCTGCAAGCTGTGGCCTATATGTGGTTTGCACGGCCGTCGGTGGTATTCCTGAGGTACTACCTTCTCACATGACCATCTTCGCGAAGCCTGAGGAGAATGACCTTGTGGCTGCCACAGGTAGGGCGATTGCTGCTCTCCGTGCGAATAAAGTTCGCACTGAAAGATTTCACGAACAAGTGAAGACAATGTACTCCTGGACAAACGTAGCCAAACGAACCGAGCGCGTGTATAGAGGTATATCGGGTGATATCAGCGAGGATGAGTTCTACGGGACGGATATCGGTAATACCTCCAATTGGAGTGCCACGAGAGGCCGTAATCTGGCTCTCATTGACCGTTTAAAGCGCTACTACGGATGTGGCGTGTGGGCTGGCAAGCTGTTCTGTCTATGTGTCGTCATTGACTATTTAATATTTGTCTTCTGCGAGTGGTGGTGGCCCAAAGACCAAATCGACATTGCACGCGACTGGCCGCGGAAACCGCCAGTTTCGAGTGATGATGAGGAGTAAGAAGGTTTAAGTCAGTACAGACAAGTGTGTTGTGTTGGTTACAGCATTGCTATTTTAGATACCAACGGGTATCCTCAAAGATCCTAACAACTTTCATTGCAGGGTGGATATCCAGAATATAAAAAGAAGAATATATACCCCATATTCAGAGTAATGAATACAAACAGTTGCTTACACCTAATTAAATTCTTATTAAACCATTTTCCCTGTCATTTTCTTTTTGGTTTATCTTTATGTTAAAGGGTATATTGTAATTTCAGAATTTGATACAACTGGTTGCGACTTGTTTGGATTGGATGTATTCACTTTGGCGAGGCACCTAGTTGTAAAGACTACTTTCCTCACCTGTGAATTTAATTATATTCCTAATATTAAAAGGATTTATCTCCGTTACACTGTTAGACCATGACCCAAATCTCCAGAGTGCGGGCTAGGTGAGAACCTAGACCGGCCCTTTCTTTCCACCCATATCAGTCTCTTGACGTCAAGCCGGGGCTCAGGGGAGAGATTAAAGTACACTCCGAATAATCAAGCACAGTCTCCTCAAGATTGGCATGGAGCGATTAGGTTATATAATAAGTCATGGAATGCGTTATGTACTTAGTTGACATAAAAGGAGTGTTATGTACAGCGAGCTACATCTAGCCCCTCCCCCCTTTCAGATCTTCTCGTCATCTTCACGCAGCTCTCAGGAGAGTTCTAGGAACGTTCAGCACGGGTCTAGCCCTGAGGTTCTTAGGCCCTCGGGTGTTGACGTCAAAGACACCCTACTTAATCTAACAATCTGTGCCCACATTGCTTGTCGTGCAGTACGTGCCATCGGGGCCCGAGCCAATCTTGCTCGGCTCATCGCCATTGCTGTTGCCCGTGTATCGGTCGCAATACTTAGCGTCGTCCTGGCACGAGTTCGAGATCTTGCACGTGTCGGCGTAGTTTGTGTTGATGCCGCAGAGCACGCCACCGTCGTGGGCGACTACGTTGTCCACTTTGGGTCTTTGTTAGTCTCGCACGCTTCTGTCTCTGCAGGGGAGTGGACGAGTCCTTACTGATGAAGTTTCGTGGCCCGCCGTTGCCGGAGCAGTTTCCGCAGCTTCGGGCGACCTTGCCGTAGTCGTTGGCGTAGAAGTTCTTCACTTGGACGGTGCCGCGCCCGTTGAACTGGATGATCTTGTCGTCCGCGTGGAACGCGCCGCCGCCGTTGATGTAAGACGTGCCGCTCGACTGCTTGAATGTGATGGCGTCTTCGCAAACATCGGCCCACCAGACATTGTTAATTGTGCTGTATGATCCCCGATGATCAGTAGTGCGTCAAGGCAGTATTAGAGGCGGGATATTGAAACATACCAAGTTCCTCGGCAGTGGACTCCCTCGGCCTGACCGGCGCCGATGATTACGTTCGAGAGTGTAGCGCCGTCCTCGAGAATAAACATGGCGTCGGCCTCGCCAGTCTCAGTTTGCCCTTCGCATACATTGCCTGTGTATGTGTTGTTAGCAATCTTAAGTACCACCTGAGGGTCACATCACGTCACGGAACTGTACCTGATCGCTCATATCGCTTCATACCACCGTCGAAGCTTCCGCTAACGGGAATGGCCGCAGCCGAAGTCACGGCACCTGACGAAGCCGGGAGCGTTGTGGTCAGGCCCGTAGGCGTAGCTCGTTTGTCGAGGACGGCATTTGTGGTCTTGGTAGCGAAGCTAGTGATGCCTTCTCCTGTTGTTTGGGTTAGTAAGATCCCTAGCGGGTCAAAAGGGTGGTGAGGTATCGACGACAGTGAGGAAATTGTGAAACATACCGAGCTCGGTCTGGGCAAGAGACACGGAGCAGAGGGCCAGAGTAGAGAGGATGCCGTAACACTTCATCTTGTCTGTTCTTAAGACGTGGAATCTTCGGTTTGTGATGGTCCTTAATTCTCAATACGAGATTCTTCTTGGACTTCGACCTTATATAGACAGAACCTGAGGCTCCAATTTGCCCTACTTCGTCATGAAGATTTATTACTACATCCCAGAGTTTCATCTAAGAGCTCTGCGATGTTAGCGCCAATTACCATGATCTTGGCGTTGAAGAACTCGAACCGTTGTACTACAACATACTATGTAGAAGCAAGGCCGTCTTGGGGTCAATGCCGTAAAGGCAAGAGCATTGTATTCGTGGAGAATATCGATGCCTACCCTATCCCTACCGTCGTGCCTGTGTATTTACTTGGGCCCGAAGTTGTTCATGTTGCCTGTTTAGGATGTTTAAACGATCTTCCACCAATAGGACCCTGAAATGTGCAGATTTCCGCGTACTAAGGAGATCCGCTGATCTGCGTGCGATGCTTTCATAGCCCTTGCCCTTCCCCCCGGTATGGCAATATACAAGAGTTAAATGACTAAATGAAAGGATTGCTTTCGGAACTACAGTTTGGTTGATTCTTAAGTGTAATTGGCGGACATATCACGAGGCTGCATTTAGAAAACGGAAGAATCTATTTGCTGTAGGCGATAACGCAACGTATTAAGCGAATGGTAACTAAGATAGTTTCCACCAAATGGCTTGTTTGGATTATTGCCAAGAGAATAGACACAACCGCAGCGGAGAATGTGTTGGAGACACTATGAAGCCGAGTAATCAAACAAGGCCGATTGTAAATTTTACTTTTCCGTATGTTTGAGAGTGAAGCCACCATTCAAGGCAGCCCTTTAGAAGGCGTAAATGTCTCGTAAGGTGAGTATAAAAACAAAAGACTAATTCGTACAGAGTACACTAGATCTAATCTGTTATTCCAAATATGGCACTAATTACCGTTCATTGTGATACATGTTTTTGTAGCCTTCATTTATATCGTATCGTATTATTAGAGGCCCAGTACTGGCCAAGCATTGGAATCGCTCTATCTCAGAGCAAGTATTAGGAGTCGATGAGGCCGTCTTGATAGTCTAGGTATATAATCGGCTAGGCACGCCATACCATTCTTCAAGTGATATTATAATTAACTTTTGCCAACCATGAAGTCCTTAGCCACCAAATAACAATCTATTCAATTCAATTGTAGAAAGCGTTGGAACCACAGAAAAATAACAATACGAGATCGTGGTGTATTATAGCGTAGCACGAGCCCCCGCCTCCTCTGGCCACAAAGACTACGTTTATCAATAACGATCTTAGTCCATTGAATATTGGCTTAGAGATACCACAGGGGCTTAGGTAGTAAAACATCACGGTGGAATCTAGTACCTGGATAAGTATAGCAATCTGATGTGGGCTAGATCAAGGTGTACCCTGCAGGTAAAAAGTAGTTCGCACCTGATTGATAGACACAACAATATACGTATACTACGTAGGATAAATATCTAAAAGAAGGTGGAAGCATACTGTTCGATACTTTATTAAGAGAGATTCTATGGGAAGAAAGGTAGTATACCTACTGGACTGTAGCTCAGTGTCGTACATGCAACCCAGTTGTATGGAAACGGAGCTAGCAAACGCCTTGCTTGCATTGTTGCCCTTGTTATAGCAAGGTTCTCCTCGATTGAATCGTAGAAAGGCCGGCAGGAATGATCTATCGCTATGGCATTCTTTATATATTGGCCCGCAAGCTGGAAAGTAGACGTTCTCTCAGCAGCTAACCTAGTTTATTTCATCGCGATTGCGCAGTAGGTAATCCACAGCGGATATGATATGCCGACAACATCCCTGCAAAAGCATGTTCAAGTATGCTGTACTTACACAAGCCATGCCTTGAGCAGGCAACGACTTGCAGGTCAATCGGCATGCAAAAGCAATACTCGGTCTCATTTGTGAATTTTGGTGTATGCGTAGTCTCTAGCATGTGATGGGATGGAACTGAGGGGGAGTGGGAGAGAACCCCTCCTGCTAGCTACCTGGGCAATGGCATCTCCGGTGGGGTCCTAAGCGGTGTGAGTTGTCGACGGTGCAATCTTGATCAAAACCTTTAGATGTGCAGCATACATGCAGGCGTGCTGTTAGGTAGACGAACGGCGATGGGCTGCATGCAGGCCGGCCTATCAGAGTGCTCACCGACACTAATAATATACCATCTACAGCCTATAAGGCCGTAGGTGAGAAGCGGTCAGACTCGAGCGCTGGCTGAAGAGAAATGATACCCACACTAGCGGACAGGCAGTGGGGTCGGGAACCTGTCTGGGCAGATAAAAGCGTTCCAGTTGCGATGTGCTGCGCCCTTTTGGGCCAATAGTGCTAGGTGAAAAAAGGCCCCGCGCTAGCAATGTGCCACTAGCAAGGTGACACCAAAAAGGAAAATAAGGGGGGAAGCCGAGGGATAAGCGCGCGCGCGGCCCCCCCCAGCCACGTCCTCTGTCGATTGATTTGGCTTTCCTATTTGATGCCACCGATAAGTCCGGCGACTTCATTTCAAGCATGCGATTTCTCGTGGCGGTGGGGCTGTCTTAAATTTTGTTCAAGCTGTTTCTTTTGTCCGTCTAGCACCAGTTTCGCGGTTTGCGCGCTTTAGGAATTGTCTCGAGGGGTCACGGTATGCCGGCGTTTGTGGACTGGAACAGCCTGCTATTCGGGTCGTCTCCGGAGATTGAACCTCGCCAGCAGGTCGCGTCGCATCCCGAGCTCGACGCGTCACTCCCCGAGAGTCCGGAATCTTGGGATGCCCCTCCGGAGAGTGTAGCTCCTCAGGGTGTCTCTCCGGGGAGAGAGAAGGAGAGTTCAGTCCCTGAGATCGTAATTCCCGAAAGCGCAGTTTCAGAGAGCACGGTCCCGGAAACTGTAGCGCCCGAGAGCATTGCTCCTCGTCCCGCCATCAGTTGGAGCGCAATCTTGGAGAACCCAAACGATCAGTTCACCATCGGCGCCGTCTTGCTAGGTACCATCTTGCTCTGGCTCTGGGTAGGACGGAGGAGGAGACGCCATGCAGCCTCTCAACGCTTGATTGATGGAGATGAGTCCCTCAACGCTATTCAGAAAGATTTCGCGCAGAGGACGGAGGCCTTTGAAAAACAACTTGACCAAGCTCTGAAGCGGCAAGCTGAGGTTCTCGAGGAGCGTTTCAAGCAGACACTGAGCGAACAATCTGAGACAATTGAGGAGCATGTTCGCAAGAGCTTTAATAAAAGAGTCGAGACGCTTGAAGTTCGGATAAAGCTGGACCAGGAGGCACTTAACGATGTTCACCGTGCTCTGAGCGAGCGCATGGAAGCTTTTGAAGGATACGTGCGAACTATTGACGCCAAGCAACTCGACCAAGAAGCGAACAGCATTGCTCAACGGACACTCAGCCAACGGCTCGACACCGTGGAAGAGGGGTTTAGAAGCGTCGATTCCAAAGCTAGGGCGTCGGCTCAGAGGATCGAAGCCATGGACGATAGCGTGCGGGTTATTGATACCCGCGCCAAGGCTCTGAGCCAGCGCGTCGAGGCTGCAGAGGATAATCTGGACGAGACGCAAGGCCAAATGACGCTGCTGTCGCATGATGTGAATCGCGGTAGCTCAATTATTGAAAAGCTGCAGAGACAGGTGAAAAGTAAGTCGCTCCTGCTGGAAATCTGGATTTGGATCTTCGACACCTTTACGATCAGCAAATCGCTTGAATACCTATTGCTACTCGCCTTGCGCCTGGTAGTAATATCCGATGCTGACCGGGTTTATCATAGTGCTACCTGATTCCGAGAAATTTAAGGGCCTGTCGCGTACTTGGGAGGCTAAGCTTAAGAAGCTGGAAGCCAAGCTCGAGCAGTGAGTCATCCCCCTTGTGTCCGTTTCTTCGAGAAAAGCGGCCAAGGAGCAGTTTGGCAGCTTGTTTACCTTATTACTGGGCAAGTTGACTAATGATCTTTATAGAACAGAAACAACGCTCGAAGAGCATCTCACTGAACCGTCGCCTAGCCTAACGTGGTCACATATTGGTACATGCAAACCTTGCGTGCTTTAGACGACTGAGCTTTAGGACGTTGGCTAACGTACTTTCCTTCAACACGCAGAGTCCGTGGAGATTGAGCCATCTGGGCCATTGTATACTAGGCCTCATGCAGAGTCTTTTGACGGATCTGTCATCTCACCTTCGTCATCTAGCGTGCGCTCAGTGTCTGCGAGCGGCAGCCATACTCGGACATATTCAACTGTCAGCTCGTCTCCAGCCCTGCCCCCTATGACTCCGGAGCGTAAACGTATCGATACGGCTGGGTTTCGGGAAACGACGTTCTCATCCCGGCAAAAGCTGCTTGCATATAGAGCAGAAAGCTGGTCGGGATAACCAGCAACCTATGAAGGAGAACGATAGACTCTGGATTAGATAAACGCCGATAATGAAATACGCCTCACCATCATTCCGATTCGCACCATGGTCAAAATATTGGCGACTAGTGTGCTTATCAATAACTTTAAGTTGCGATGTCAACTCGACTGATGGCTAGGACTCAGAAGGCAAAAGTGACATAATCAAAGTGCTTCGGGAGTTGACCCAAGGATATAGGTCCTTGACTACTATGATAATTAAGGTACCTTGGATAATGAATTTTGGGCGCTGGTTTCTGGCAAATACGGAAAACAGAAAACTAAGTGCTTATACCCGTCTATAGCTAAATTTTATCACCATCATCTTCACATCCATGGAATGCGATGAAAACTGCTCTTCATTGTGGGTAGCGAGTTATCACGTACCATAACAGGCTAGACTCCCGCGGGAGTCCCCGCTCTCCACTAAGCGGGCTAGCGTTACCTACCAACATCCATGAGGGAGCACTATCTATAACCGTACCTAGGTATATTTCAATCAATATATCCCTCCTCTCTCTCGGCCGCACCGCTTGACCAGGCACTCAATTGCATGTGGATTTTTATGGCACACTTCATATCTCAACTTCAACCCGAACTCGCGAGCAGCCGCCCGAAGGAGTTGTCAAGCTAGTTTTGTGTTACCGTCTGAGAAACCCAAGCCTCTTAGATGGCTTCTTTCTGCCGTAGAAAGACTCAAAGAAGATGGATTCGCCGATGGCCTAGCCTTTTCGCGATTGTCACCGAACACCACCCACGCTCTAAGTAGCGTGCTGCATAGGCTTCCAAGCCCATGGCGAATGCATAGTCAGGACTCCATGTAACCCAACTACCCTATACAGATGGCCTCTCATTGGCCGACACTACCAACACGCATCCGGCTACTACCCAGAGGCAGGCTGGCGATAGTAGGAACTAGTCATGGAGGGTAAAAATGGCAGATATTGACAATGTGTCCAGCAATGGAGGGGTAATAGTACCGTATTTGGCAGGTGGACGGCTATGCCACTGCTGACACTGCCTCTCATTTGTCTCTAGTCTAGATCTTGGGGGCGTAACTGTCAGAAACTAATATAGAAATGGGCGGTTCACAGGCATATGAAGCCAGCAGCTGCTCTTATTCACTTGCATCTGTTCGACCATAGATGGTAGTAGGTGCGCGCAGTGTCTCGTGTCATGGAAACCCCGGACGAGCGAGCTTTCGAGAGGTTGAATTCGATTTTACGAAGATGCAAAGCATAGTGAGTCGACGGAGCCGTTCCGGTCGGAGCGGTTTCGTCCGGGTTGCACAGACCGACACCGACGAAACGGAACAACGGCAGCTGTCGGGACGAGCGCTCTTCAGGGAAACGGTTCAACAAGTCCTCCAACAGACTCCATCTGCAGCACCGCATAACGCAAATCCTCCGAGCGCACAAAGCTCGCCGGCTCTATCAGATGCTTCTCTCATTAGTCATGACTACTTGAGTCTGCCAATACAGCAATTCGACGAGGTGGACCTCACGGATGCCAATGGTAGATATGCGGAAGTGGTGGGTTATTATGTGCCAGAGGTTGTGGACAACAACGATCTTGCCTCTGACTCTTACGACACCAAAGCTGGAAAGGGTCTTGAAGTTCGCATCAAGAGCTATCCGCTCGCTCTCTCCCCGGGTGGTCTCTGCGTTGATGATCGCCTACAAGATTACAGTTATCGAGGCTCAGAAGGGCTAATTGAGAAGCCGCTTCCCGAATTGTCCTCTCCGTACAATTACAGGCCGGTGCCCTTGAGATGGCGGTTCATTCTTATTGTGTTTGGCGGTCTTGTTACATTTCTCGCAATGTCTGAACTTGCCTTGCGATTACTGCCTGACGCGTCAGTTATGAACGACATTCTTCCAGCATTTCAGAACATCTCTGAGATACGCAAGCGATCCGGCCGTCGTGATGGCGCCGTAGAACATGAGGAACGTTTAACAAGATCGAGCAATGGTACAGGAGTTAACATTCCTTCGGAAATTAGTTTGACTACCGAAGTTAGCAGTTCTACTACAACTAGTAGTTCTATTAACGTTAGTAGCACTACAGAAACATCTTCATCTTCAACATCTTCAACATCTTCAACATCTTCAACATCTTCAACATCTTCAACATCTTCAACATCTTCAACATCTTCAACATCTTCAACATCTTCAACTGCCTCAACTGCCTCAACTGCCTCAACTGCCTCAACTGCCTCAACTACCTCAGCCGCCTCAACTACCTCAGCCGCCCCAACTACAGAAATCACTTCAACTACCGATCTTGGCTCGACTACTATTGTTGACAGCCAACCCACCTCGTCTATAGGGACCACTACAACAGAAACAGCGGCGATAAGTACAACACAGTCCTCGGTGACACCAAGCCAGACCCCAGAAATAACATTCTCGGAAAGCAGTCCCAGAGAGACGACTACACTCAGCCTCAGCAAAACCGAGGAGAACCAGCCCACCGGGATTGAAAACCCACATCATACTACCCTAGAGCAGAGTACGACTAGCTCAACGCCGAACGATCCGGGTCTAGGCGATCACTCGAGTCCTGGTGAACCCATATCTTCTACGCAGACTAAACCCGAGGTCACATCAAATCAGAGCCCACCCAAACCCAGACCCTCGCAAGATACTACAATGCCTCAACAGCCGGCGGATCTTCCACCCAGTTCCGCCGTCGACCCTCCGGACGGCACCACTAATGGGCAGTCACTAAATCTAACTTTTCCAGGTCCCTCAATAGATCTTTTGCCAGATCCTGTGACAAGTCCAGGTGTTAAGCCTACTCCGTTGTTTACCGGTGGCGGCTTATTGGGCTTAGATTCTAAAACGTTTTCGTTACCACCGGCGTCTGGTACAACCGCTCTGGGTAAGCAATCCACTGATGAACAACCTGCTCAAGGTTCTAATAAGCCGGCCGATGTAAACCCGCCAAACCCATCATATCAAGGAAATGATCAGCCGAAAGCCCAATCGATAGCTCAACCGACAACTAAACTAACAACTCAATCAACAACTCAGCCGACAGACAAAGAAATAAATCAACCAATGGACCAGCCGACAAGTCTAGCGATCGACCAAGCGAAAGGTCAGCCAGGAGATCAACAAGTTGAACCTAACAATGATAATACTAGTGTTTCTTCATCAACAACCCACAACGCTCAGCCTGTGGTGACTTCGAGCCAGACATTCCCAACAGCTGATATGACGAGAACGACTGGGAACGTTAAAATCCACACAACTATAAACATGGCTGCACAAGCTGATAGCCCGTCTACTTCCACACAACTGGCCGAACGTCCAGAGCAGAGTTTGGCAGATAATGATAAGCCGTTCACTACCCTTACCTGTGAGTATATCTCGGGGTTCCCGAAACAATTCAGAGCACTCCCAAATAACGAATACTAACCGCAAGTGTTGTAGTGACACAAATGACAGAGACCCCGCCGCCAATCACAACGGTATTCACAACTTCGTCAAGTGTCTTAGGAGGTAGTTTTGTTGAAGTTACCATGATGACAACTATCTTTGGCCACATCAAAGCAGCAGATCCCTTGACTGACTTCACGATAACAACTACCTACGCAAACGGCACAGTCTCTACCATATCTAAAAGCGTGTATGATGAGGTATTTACAATGATTGACCTCGATGCGGCCGGAAAGCCTACCAAAACACGATACGCCCACGTTCTCGATTCCGCACAGGTGACAACTTTGAGAGACCCTCTAGGATATCCTACCGCTACCTTAGATTACTATCTAGTCGAATCGGTCGCCACTCTGTATAACAGCGATAACATTGCTACAGCGACCGTAAAAACGACAATACCAGAGACAACAGTACAGAGTACAATATACGACGACAGTGGTAAGCCTATTAAAACGACAATTCTCCTGCAGCCCATTCCCACCAATAGTGAGGTGCTAGCCACACCTACGTCAACTTCATCGCCTGGCCCAAGTAGTCAGCGGACTTTAGAGCTGCAGCGCTTGTCTGACGGCTTCTACTTCGTTGGTCTCATGCTTCCTACCCTTCTCGCTATCCTTCTTTTCATTCCAATTAGGATCTTAAATCGAAACGTCAAACTATACCAGGGCTTTCATGCGCTAGCATCTGATCGTGGTGCCGGCGCCGCTGAGTCATTGTGTTTAAGAACCACTGGGCCTGCGAGTCTTCTGGATGGGCTCCGGTCGTTGCAGCGCGGAAATTATCTCCTAGGATTTACCAGTGTCTTGGTGGTCCTAAGTGCATTAGCCGTCCCGTTTAGCACAGAAGTTATCAGGCTCATTCTCCTAGGTCCGCAATGTCGTTCGAACGAGAGCAACGGAATTAAATGCTCTGTTGCTCTAGGCGTGTTCCCTGCGCCCGCCCAAGTGCTTTCGGCATTACTCATCGTTCTAATCGTCGGTATCGTTCTAGTGGCCATACTACTTCGGCGATGGAAGACTGGTGTGGAATGGGACCCTTGGAGTATTTTGCGCATGGCGCAGCTAGCGGCCGGTACCGACATACGAAAAGTTATGGAGCGACTGCGCCGCAACCGCAGTACCGGGAAGTATGTTGATACTAAAGAATTCGTCAACAAACTGCACGGGAAAATCCTCGGTCTACGCGAGTGGGAAGAGAACGGTGTCATGAAATACAGCGTGCTTATTCTCACCGAAGAAGTAGAGAATCTGGCGGAGAAACCAGTTAACAAGGCTGGTCGATCTGTGACATTTGCCGATCCAGAGAATGTTCGCCGGCAGCAACGTCGCCGCTGGCCAAGCGGAGACCACGTCCCCTTCTCCATGCTTTCTTGGGTAGGGAGAATACTGTTCTTGTTGTTTTTAAGCGGAGTTTTAATAGCAGTGCTCACCTACGATATTGTCGCACGAGGATCAGAATACAGGAGGGGACTTACAGGAAAGGCAATCGGTGTACGTTTCTTGTTTTCTGGGGCTGGCGTTCTCGTTACCTTCGCCTGGGGCTCATTCTTTGATGGTAAGACTCATATACATCTACCTGGTTCCAATTATGTGATCTTGCCTGCTAATATGCCTATCTCAGCTGTTGCCTTCCTCAGTCCATACAAACTACTACGACGCAGGCGACTGAACAAGGGGGAGGCGATCACCGTCAGCCCTGCTACAAATCCTTTCACCGGGCTGTGGCTCGCATTTGTTCCATCGCGACGCGATCTCTATCTCGGTGTTGTCGCGACCACAGCTATCGTCTCCGAATTTCTCCCTCTTTTCCTTGGCAACATCCCCTGCAATGGCGTTCAATTTGAAATCGGAGAGACCGTCAATACCTATCTCTCGGTGGCCGTTTTATCCATGATGATTTTTATTGTGGGAGGCTCGTTCTTTATTGACTGGCCGACAACGATGGGCGTCGACCCCAGCACCATTGCGGGAGCAATGTATGCCGCTCACGTACTCTCAGTGGAGCAGCCAATGAAGCGTTTTTTCAAGAATGAGGTCGCAGGCATTGTTTAGTAAGCATGTAACGGAGTAATAATTTATAGATTTTCTCAGGGCGTCTATGCAATCATAAACACTGTATCACTAATTCAAGTTCCCTCAGCTAATTATCCACGGTGGTTTTGTATGCTTCAATATTTATATCCTCCTGACGCAGCAACTTCCAGTGCTTGCTTGATTTCATCGTCCAGCTCGTCTTGCGTTCCCTTTGCAACACCCAACTTGTCATTGTCCAGGCCGTGCCTGCTCTCGAAGTCACCATCGCCGTTGTTATAGAATGTTCTGGTGTAGAGCAGCCTCTGGAAAGCCGACATGTCGCCAGCTAACATCCTCTTCTTTGCTTCCTCGTAGCGCTCGACTGCAGGCTCATACTTGATCGTCCAGTCCGATTCTTTAGTACCGGATACCCGGAGAACGTGCTGGAACATGTCCTTCTGGCTCATCAGCCACGAAGAAACAAATACACGCTTGTTCTTATAGTCCGAAAGGGCCGGCGCACCAGGCGTCTCCGGCTCGATTGGTAGGGATAGGAGACGGGCGACTGCTTCACCAGTCTTTTGCCAGGTCTGTCCCACGGTTTCGTCAGCGGCTTCTCCACGTTTTGGTTCCACGGATAGGTAAGTGACTCACGATGGTGTTGATCTTCGTAGTTCCCTCGTCAAAGAACGTCACACTCTTGTCCTTCAGATCGAAGCCGAACGCCTCGGAGCTTGCCAGACTGTGCAAAAACCAGTATCCAGTTGTCATGGCGATCCAGGAGCTCTTTCCCAGCTCCTCTGTCTTCTTTCTTGCTGCCTCGCTTGCCGCACCGTAGAATGTGTCGGCGCCGAGTGTCCCGTGCGAGCTCTCGATACCCCATTCATTGGGCATGACAAACGGCACATTGGCCGCTGCAGCGGCCTCGATCAGCTTAATCTGTGTGTCCCGAGGAGCCCTGACAGACATGGTGATGGCAAGTACGTCATTGCCCTCCATCGCCTTCTTTAGGGACTCGGGGTCGTCGTACGACACCTTAGCGACTTTTACGCCCTCGGGTACCTCTGCCTCACCGCGCGTGATGGCTGTCACTGCGAACTTGCCGGATTTTAGTAGCTCCTTGACGATGTAACTGCCGACGTGGCCAGTTGCCTAGGCGAGAGGTTAGTTGAGCTTCAAGAGTATTGTGTTGGGAATCACCAAATAAGATGAAGACTGAACTTACGCCGACGATGGCTACCTTCTTTACGTAGTTGCCGGACATGGTGAGAGGTAATAGAGGTAATATGTCTTAAGTGTAAGTAGAGGACCGTCTTCGAAATTGATGCTTCATATAACGAGGAAGGCTGCTTGCGAGCTAATGAGATACTAAAGAAATAGACGACTACCAAGGAGACCTCGCGACTCTTTATATCTACGAAGAAGCCCACATCTTGGAATCCATCCACCCCAATCTACTTGCTAATAGGGTGGTCTCTAGCTTGAAACTCGGTAGACGAAATTCGGCCGATCATAGCAACACGCCATGACGAGCAGACACCGACGGCCTCTAGCTAGGTCAAGTCTAGCTCTAGAATATTAGAGAATATTAGTAGAGAATATCTTCTAGCCGAGACGGGGTCTGAGACGGGGACTCGCCGGACCCGGTGGTAAGGTGTCTCGGAAATAATGAATTTCCAAAACGGGAAACACCGCTACTATATCCCCGGCTTGTCTCCAAAATCCGGTGAAGCGCCCCACAGCTCGGTCCCGCGTCAATTTGCTATCTAGTATTTCCGACACTCTGTAACTATTCCTGGTCCGAGCTTGCGCCGTTTACTCCGAGTGATTGTCTCATTCTGAATACGTAGTATTATCCGTGTCGTATGACTTCTTTACTTCTCGTCTGCTGCCGTATGGAACGCTCATGCTTGTCATAAGCTGAGACGTAAACTATGGTGGGTAGGGTGAACGCGTGTGCGGCGCGAGCAAGGCGATCCTTATTAGAAATCATCACGAGTCCATAGACATAACATGTTACAGGAGGAAATGCATCATAACGTCGTTCAATCTCCATCATCGTAGCTAGGTACCTACTTTGGATACAATCTTGGGGGCCCAACCCTTCAGCACGCCATACTTACTCGAGTTCTTTCCCAATCTGGTCGAACTCGTAGCGCCACTCGCTGACCTTCTCAACCTTCTTGAACGGGTCGAAGTTCATGGCCTCGCTATCAACATAGACACTGTCCCCTAGCGTTAATATGCCGTGCCCGACAAACTTGCCCAGCTTGAAGCTCGCGAAGTTGGAGCTCTCCTTAGTTCGATATCCATCTTCCCAAACCCCAACCTTGAACGTCGCCCCGGGACGGAAGAAGAAACTAGACCCCTTCGCAGCGCCGCTGCGTGTCTCGCTATTGACAACTTTCGCGGCCTTGTGCGGGTTGGCTGACTCGTCTTCTTTATGTGCTTTCAGAAGACTGTCGACATCTGCTTCACCGTTATGGTAGCCATGGTGATGACCATTCTGATTACCCTGTGCCTTGACAGGGCCGCTGCCCCCAAACGGCAACTTCGGGGTGACATTCTGTCCGCTCATAGATTTATGCGCAATGATCGCGCCGTTCTTGCTGCCAATCTCTGCATTAGGCGGGAACGGTTGCATCGGTGCTTCGCGGACATCTTCGAGCAGTAAGACGAGCGGTTTGTTCCAGATAGCCGGGTCTTGGGCCTCATGCCACTCGAGCTTGCACCGGCCTGCCGACAGCTGAGAATTCGGCGCACGCGTGATGACGTGGTCGATATTGGCTTCCTTCTCTACACATTGTGTAAGCAGTCGTTGGTAGGTAACGTAGCGGAGATGCACAACTCACCACTCCCGTAGAGGTAGAAGGGCATGAACGTTGGAGGATAATGTTCCAGGCGGTACTTGGAATTCAGAGGTCGACTCACGACCGTCTGGCGAAAGGTGACGTCGATATCCTGGAGGATAATACCGCTATAGCTAAGGTTTCAGCATACATGATCGGGATAGTCAGACTAATCAAGAGCTTCTGAGAGTGTCTTACGATTCTTTGGTCATAATTTGCGCCTTGAACCTGCCATTGTTCTCGACCACCTCCTTGAGCATCGTCTTGTTCTGGGTCACAAGGATCATGGGCTCCGACGGACATGACTTCTTCATGGCAACATATTTATCCTTCGATCTCGCATCGAACTCGGCAGCAACGATGAGCTGTTGGCGATGGTTTGCAACATGGAACATGGGCAAGTGGATGAGATAGATGGACTCTGTTCCCTGTATAAGGAAGTTGTGGAAGTCGGGCGCGAGGGTATTCCGCTTGCGGACGACCTACAACAAGAAGCTGACTGTTAGAATGGAGCAAGGTGATGACTGAGTGAGCACATGACGCACCTCGGTCTCCGCCGCGACGGTGTCGTAGAGTATCTGAGCCATTTTGTTTGTGAAATTCCCGTCCGTAGGGAACGGTGACATGACGACATTTCTGAGTACCATGACTGCGACATTTGGGGTCAGTAAAAGCATCTTGGCTGTGGCTAAGAGGTTCTCTGGAAGTGTAGTATGTCCTCGAGATATGGCTATAATTGAAATAGGGGCTTTTGTGCTTTTGAGAAACACTTACGGTCGTGCTTGCTTTTCGCTAGTCCGAGTCTCTTCACGAAATTGGCTCTACAATCCTTGTAGAGCTCGTCAGAGAATTCTGTCGAAGTGAGATACAGAGGTATCTTGGTAGGATCGTCCGTGGGACTATCGACAGAGAGCGTTTCCACGACTCGTTGCATGAGATAGTTGGCTTCTTCAATGTCGTCGTTAAGCTGCCCATTTTCATAGCGGAAGTTTAGTGCGAAAGCGTTAATGTTCAGATCTGACCCTAGTTCTCTCATGAGCTTCATAGCCTTGGCGTCGTCTGGCCGATTGTAGTCCTCTTCAGTGATTTGGGCATTTGTCTTGAGGACGATGTCTTGGCGGATGCGCTTCTTCTCTGCTTCAATCTTCTCATCTGTTGGGTTTGGCTCCAGCTCGGACGGGAGCATGTTGAATGGGACGCAAATGAATGGGCTGCTCGCGTCAGTTAAGGTAGCCCACTCTGCGGAGAGCTACGTGCCACTGTTAGCCGTGCCGTCGTTATCTGGGAAGAGACTCTTAGCCGTACTCGTGTACATGTCCAAGTGACTTCACCTAGAAGCGATCCATAGCCTTCTTGGGTCAGACCTATCGTCTTGTTGGCTAACCAGGCCGACATTGCCGAAGCGCCTGGCTTGCTATCATCATATCCGACGTCAGTTTTCATCATTACAGTATCTTCTATGCAGGCTTAGAATGTTACATACCTCCCTTCAACACCATAGATTCCGATGCTCGTTACGGAGCCACGCGACAGATAGGGACTTGTCCAAGTTACTAGGAATCGCATCCGTCCGTCACGGTAGCATAGACCACCCGCTGGATAGGGAATGTAGCCGGCCTTATGAGGATCAACAGTGATCGAGTCGGCGTACCGCAGAGCATAGAGATCCTCCTATTGAATGGAAGCGTCAGTAGTCGACATTTATAGCCTAATTTCCCGCTGCTTTTGACGCGGAACGAATATGACATATAACTGATGAATATTTTCCGGCCGGTTTTAAGACGCTATAAAAAAGGAGAGGAAATCCACTGGGAATCTTACCTGCGTTTGCGCTCTCAAGCTGGCGTCAGGGACGAACCCGTCCGCTTCGCCCATCTCGGTGGGGAGATTGATGACATCGCCGGGGCGATAGTCCTTAGGCAGCATCGAGCAGAAATATCCTCCCCACGCAGCGTCGGCATGGACGAGAAAAGACAGCCCTTCGGCTTGAAGTTGCTTGCGCAGAGCGAGAATACCGCTTAGCGGGTCGACCGCTCCCTCTTCGCGACAAGAGTATCAGTATGGATGTTCAGTAGTCAGTATCCCCTTAACATACCTTCGGTCGATCCTATGATTCCCACCACTGCAAAAACAGCTCGCTTCTCGTTTAGGCTTTTCCTAAGCATCTTCTCTAGTTCGTTCAAGTCCACGCGGGCACCTAGGTCGACGGGAATGCCAATGACATTGTCCGAGCCCAAGCCAGCAATCGCTTAAGTAATACAATATCAGTAACGAGTCTTCTGTCAGAGGTTGTAGATACTCACCAGCTCCCTTCGGCCACGAGTAGTGCCGAGTCGTTGCCAGCATATACTGACACGGCTTGACATCGAACTTTTTCTCCAGTACGTCTTTTCCGGTAGACTGAATCGTGAACTTATTCATGACATCCGACAGGAAATCGTTCGATATTCCACTGTTTAAGATATCATTTAGTAATTACTATCAAAGGTGAACTACAGAGGGGGCGTGAGGGAACGCGTGGGCAATGTAGTTTAAACGCTACCAATAGGGACATGGAGGCTTTGTATGACGTACTGTTCCTGGTATAGCCGATCAGGCAAGTCGAGGACGACAGATGGTCTCAGATTCAGAAGCTCCCACGTTGAAAGCTCCGTGAACAACTTCCGTACGCCTTGGCAGTTCTCGGCGCAGAAGCTATCAGATAGGAATTCGAGAGCCTCTCCCTTCTCAAAGGCCCGCCGTAGCGATAGTGGATAGAACTTCAGGTTTCGAGCTTGCATACTGGTAAGTTATCATATCCCCGAAAGCCTTCATCAGAGATACGTACCAACCCTACAGACCGGATTAATACGCCATAAAAGTATGCTGTGAGGGTGACCTTACCAGATTGATTCGAGATTGGCTACTGTACCATCGCAAGTTACGTGACCCCATCCTGTAGGGGCTTCGGTGTTGTCCTGGTCGATATTGTAACCAAACAGATCACATAGCTGTTCACCGACTTCAATCTCCGCCACTGTGGATATAGGACTGGCTTCGATTGCGACATTGTTTGGGTTATACAACATTGTCATAAAGTAACCTAGCAGCGAAGCCATCTTCTTAAGTTAGTAGTTGATTATACCGGGGCTGGTAGAAGCGCGGAACGAGCTCATAAGCACGAGACCCAAAATAAGGGCCCCTTGGTTCTGGGCAAACTGTAAGAATAGCAGAACAATACAGAGCAATAAAGAGAGAAAAGGCAAAAGATATCAGATGGAATTTACACTCATATCGGTGGACCTGTCGTCGTTAGTTCGGTAAGTCAGAGCAGAGATGGGAAGATACGGACATATGTGCTTCATAGCGGGGGGACCAGAACGGTATGCTGCTCTTGCCCAAGATATTAGAGGCTTTGCGGACAGCTCTCTTCAGCTTATCCATCGAGGCTAGGAAAGCCGGGGTCTTTTGCATCGCTTCATCGATGAATTTCTAAGTCACCAGTCAGGCGAGTAAGACAAAGTTCACGGTTGGATCCTGAATACATACGCCATCCTCAGGGAAATAGTTCTTTCTGGTATTCTCTAGTTCTTCGAGAATGATGTGAATATTATCTTTAAAGTACGACAAGTTCTCGGCTTGGGGCCCAATGAAGTACGAAGAGATGACCTGGTGAGAGACATCTTCGTAGGTGGCCGTGGAGTTGTAGGCCGTGTTTTTGGCTGCATTATTCGCCATGTTAACTAACGGTTATGAAGCAGAGAGATACACTGCAGGACTGGATAGATATCGACCCTGAGTTCTCACAATGGGCGGGCTTTTTCTCTATTTAAATAACCCTACAGCAAGAGGTAGCTTCACTTGTCTGATCAATGACATAGCCACAATAACGAGGCCGTTTAGGATAGCGGTATGCAAGTCCCAAGCTACATAGTTGCCTATCTACGTCAATCAATTTACTCAGTGGCTGGGCTCGTTCCAGTGCTTCATGTTGTGGATCGCCAACACACAGCTGTTCATTGCTATAATCGAGGGTAGCTGAACTTAGTCGCATAATAAGACATAGTGTGTTGCAACATAGCGTTAAATCTCGTTGTCCAATGACTTTCTTGAATTCGGGGACCCAACCATGGATCAACATCTCCACAGACATCATGGTCTCATCTTCAGCTGTCCTGATGAACCCAGCTAACTTCAATGAACCAACATAACAGAAGCTTGCTCATAGTTGTGGAGATCAAGACACTATTGATGCGGCCCGCCTGTGTCCATCAACCTTTAATACAGTATACGGTATACCGGTGCTCCAACCCCATAGGTTAACCACCTCCTCACCGGCTGCTCCCGAGAATGTAACTAGCCACCCGGTGGACCCTGCATTGACTAATTTAATGACCTGTGATACTTCGGATTTGAGAGAATCTTGCTCACCAGCGCACCCTTCTGGAAACGTGCTTTAGTACGATAACTATGACCCCGGCGGTGCTACACTTGGAATTCAATAAAGTTGCTTTTTTTTGTCTGCTAGATCCTGTTGGAGCCTGAGATCACCAATGACGTCTTTTACTTCATTTTCGTCAAGGTACGACCGGGGTAGAGTCTAGGTATGATCCTCAATTGGTCCTGCAAAAACTCTTGATGTCGGTTTCAACTCTTATTCCTTGTGGATAGATAGTCCTATAATTGAGCACGCTAGTAGATGATTCATCTGAACCGAGAACCGTGTTGTTGAATGGCTAGGTACAAGATACGTAGTGCCGGGTTGCATTGGCATATTATTAACGCGGGGATATTTAGGTATCATAGATAGATCATTGCTCCAACGAAGAGCCGCGGTTTTGGAAGGGGACATTAACACGTGCACCCGTTTCCCGGGGCAAAGCGAGAAGGTAGCTTAGAGGTGTATCTGCCACCTTGAACGTGCCGGCTAAAAACACGACCTCGTATACATCTACCAATCGTTTCGCAGCAAAATATATTACCCTTGGCATCGTATCGTCGACTATGACGATGAGAACACGTAGATAAATATCAGCTTCATTCTGTTCTATTTAAGATGTGAGCGCCGAAATCTGCGCAGCATTACTGCGGCCTTTTCATTCAGCACTTCAAGCCCTCACCGATGAAGCGAACCGCTCTGATAATCGTTGCGTCGGCGCTCGGCCGCCTAGTCAACGCCGTGCCGATGGGCGGCAGTCTTAAGAATCTGAACGAAGAAGTCTGCACCAGGGCTGGCGCATGCGGTCATCATATGGACTGCACGGAGCTCTGGCTGTCGTGCAACCTGAAGTTGCTTTTGGCGGGAAAATCAGGGTTCTCAGAGGACGGTGTAAGTTAGGATCACATGGGTTCTGATGCTGCAGTCTGTCCTTCATGTGTGTGGTTGGGCATCCCGTTGCATGCTAATAATCTATGTGTAGGAACATCCTGAGCTAGGATATATGGTGCCTTGGTGGTATCAAGGCATGGGAATGGCGATGTGAAATGACAGGGATGTCGTTTGGTCGGAACTTTGGGAGAAACTCGGTATGACAATTGGTGCTCTCGAGCATGAACCGTCTAAGGTGGCTATTGCCTTGACACAAAGTAGTGTAGGATGGAGAGCGCAGGCGACTAATAAGTCAAACAAATAATACCACCATTCGAAAAATTACTTCCATTCACAAGATTGCAACGCGATCTCTTATCAATAAATAGAGTTGGTTAACTACCCTCTGTAAGCTCGTCTTCGCTGACGGTCTACTTTTCCTCCCCGAAGTCTAAACATGCGTGCCTGCCACTCATCCATGTGGTTGTCCACTACACTACGAGGTTGACTACGTTCGCTCTCAAATATGGGAACCTTGGACGGTTGTCTTCGGTTGAGAGCCCCCAAAACCTCCTTCAGTCTTGCAGGTGTTGGCCTTCTGGACCTAGACAGGTTCATTCCATTCTCATGTTGTCCATGGGATATATTTCCATATAGCACTGCGAACGGTATTGTATCGGCGTGTGGTATCGTCTGAAAGACCGTCGCGTTTCGCTTCCAAAGCCGATCTAGAGTCTCGGCGTGGATTTCGTGTAATGTAATCCACTCGGTTCGCCACATTGATTCAAGTTCTGATAGTTTCAGCTTGATGTAATAGCCTGGTGGCTTTTTAGGAGACTCTCGGTATAGGGACTTGATCGTAAGCCGTGCAAATGGAGAGGATTTGTGCGGCTTATAGTTCTTGAACTCGTAGACTTCTAGCA
Organism: Xylaria longipes; assembly: GCA_025201785.1. Classification (NCBI taxonomy): domain Eukaryota; kingdom Fungi; phylum Ascomycota; class Sordariomycetes; order Xylariales; family Xylariaceae; genus Xylaria; species Xylaria longipes. The sequence goes on from MU619744.1 coordinate 158,982, forward strand.
TTTCCTGATCTAGATTGATTAAGTATAGCCTATCAGTTACCAAGTAAGCTGGCGAAAGACAACACGTAGCGAGGTACTAAACGCACCATCCGGGTTGATCTACCATGATATACGTTAGCGGGGACTCATATCATTCCTACATGCCTTCGCTTAATGCTTACCTGATCTTTTCCTAGGAGACGTCCGAGGAATTACTGTTGTTTCTGTAGCATTCGAGATAGCTTCTAGCATGTCGACACCTGTCTGAAGAGAGGAGAACTCGACACGTTTCCGACCAAATGCGGCCAGCATATCGCCCCCTCCGGAATACTTTTTTATCTGTTCTTTCATATACATTCGATCCTCTCGTAGTTTAACCTCTAAGAAATGCTGCAGTTCCTCTTGGTCTATCTCGTATACGTGTTGAAGCCCATTTCGAAGTCTCTTGACATTACGAGGGTCCCGTATCCATTCGAAGAGCTGTAAACCGTCTGTTGCAACTGTCCCGTCGCCAGGAGCAAAGAATCGAAGACAACTGAAAAAATGTCTGTTAGATGAAGAATGTTCCCGCGCCTTTGATAGATTCTATTTTGAGAAGTTCATACTTGGATTCTTCATATCGGACGTAAATCCGGTAGGAGCTGGATGACATCGGTGCGCTTATTGGACTAACACAGCCCTTCTGTGATTTTGTCTCGAATATCTTATTTATCAGAATGCTCGCGGTATTTCAATTGAAACGATAAAGAAATGCAGAATTCTTAAACATGTCGACGGATTATGGCCAACCGCAAGCAGTATCGAAGGGTCGGAACGAGACAAAGAAACTACACATACCATCGTAGACCTGATTTCATTTGCCGTGACGCACTATCACGGGGTTTACAGCCTTTGACACTACAGGCTATATACATATTTGTTTGAGAAATTCCAGTCTAGCGCAGACGGGAGTGCCTGCGAAACGAGAATCTTGATATAATTGTTGGGAGAATAAGATATAAATCCTCCATTCTATCATACTCTATCTAGAATCAGAATGAGCTGCAATAAGGGTTACTTACTTTGTACCTACTATAAATTATGCTACGTCCTGGTGTAGGAAAATGGGCTCGGCGAGCGCAGACCCAGGGGTTCGAGACAGGGTTATAGAGCTATGCTACACTCCACTAGGAGGGGCTAACTACAGGTACCTATTTAACGCGTCGGCGACAGCGTCGTCATTTTGACATTATGTCCGGTTATCGCCGGTCCGCTTGTGACTATCCCAATTGCCACCGAGTCGCCTTTCGCAAAGCGGTTTTTTCCACTACGACGTGATGATTCTACATATCGATATCCCGCCTCTCTGGGGAGATAGCTATGGCTAGTTGGACGGTGCGCCCGTATGTGTGCGCACGATGCGCATCTGCACTGCTTCGTGCGAATCCCACCGGGCCCATGATACGCACGACGAAAAGCTACGCGACGAAGTCCAGCGACCCATCATCGACGGATACAAGCCAAGCCCAAAATGCGACGAACGACACAACGCCGTCCGATCCAGCCCTCGAACCGGAACCGGAACAGGGGCCAATGGCTCGTCGGCTTCAAGAGGCGACCGAGGAGGCCCTGCTGACGGGTGGTAGAGCAGGTCGACGCGCAGTCGAAGATGCCGGGTTTTCGGAAGAGCTGAAGGAAAGACTCCTCGCAAAGGTCAAAGACGCACAGTTCCGATCTGAAAATGCCGCCGCATTCGCAGAAGCCGGTATGCCGGCATCCGCAGGCCAAGGGACTCGAATTACCGCGACGAGTCAACCGTGGACAGGACAAGAAACTACCGAGGACGCTGTTCTACGAATGCTTACCGACACCCACAAACCTTTAAAGCGAGAGCTCCGAAGCCGCCCCAAAACCTCCGATCTCCAGCCAGTTGATATGCGAATGCGGCAACAGGCCAAACCCAACCGTAGCCATAGGGCAGCACATGCACGAGACAAAGTCTCTATGTACGCTGGCTTGGGCATGAAGCAATCTGAAGCAGGGCTCAGCGAGAAAGAGAGAGCGGCTTTGAGGGAAGAGTTTCGCGAGCGTTTCCAACCCGGAGCCCGGGCGATGCCGAACACTCTGACCGGACTAGCATCGCTAGCAAACGAGCGCATAGAAGACGCAATAGCAAGGGGACAATTCAAGAACATCCCACGCGGCAAGGGCATCGAACGAGATACGAGGAGTGACAATCCCTTTATCGACACGACCGAGTACATCATGAACAAGATGATCAAACGGCAGGACATCGTTCCCCCTTGGATTGAGAAGCAGCAGGAGCTTGCTAAGGCAGCCCACGTCTTTCGTGCTCGACTCCGAAACGACTGGAAGCGTCACGCTGCCCGGACGATAGCTAGTAAAGGCGGGTCGCTCGAGGCTCAAATGGAACGCGCCAGGCAGTTCGCACGGGCGGAAAAGCTTCACAATCCACGTAAAGGCGATGTGGATCAAATGGCGGTTCCTACTAACTCAACCGACGATGTTGTCATGGTGAAGATCCGACAACAGGCGAGCATGAGCTCGCCAAGTGCAAAGGAATCATCAGAGGAGGGGGACAGTGCCACTGAACCTGAATCGTCTTTGCTGCAACCGCTCCGAGATCCAGACTGGCTTAAAATTGAACAATCCTACATGGACCTATCGATCAAGAATCTCAACTCCTTGGCCCGGTCATACAATCTTATGGCCCCCGAACTGGCGAAAAAGCCGTATTTCAACTTGGAAAGAGAGCTCAACAATTGCTACGCTGATGTTGCTCCCCTCCTCGCAGATACAATTAAAGATAGAGCTGCACGACCCCCAAAGCCTCTTGTGGAAGCCATTGGAGATCGACCGGGTAGCATTCTAGATCGTTTCGGGAATCAGGGGGTTAAGGCAAAAGTCTATGACTCGAAAGCACCGCATTATGGGTTTAAAGAGATGTGGCGCGACCTCTTCAGTCGGCAGGATAATTAGCTAAACACCGATAGATGTTGATATGCCATCCTCGCCATTGCATTGATTGCTGTGCAGGGAACGGGTGCGTATAAACTTCAGTATTGACTACCTATGTAGGTAGGGTAAGGTGTATCTCCTCAGTCATTACCTAACCTAGTAGATATCACCGACGACGAGCCTTATCGATACAATCGGTAGCAGTTATTTCCTAATTTGTGGGTGTGAGGCGGCATCACGGGGCTGACCGGCTAACTGTTCGGACCAAAGGAAGCTTGATACCCGGGCCGGGCCACGTTTTGGCCATGCATACTTTCTTCGGGAGCTAGTGCCATCGGTGCATTAGGGAGCGGTCCTATGTACAGTATCGATTACATTGCTGCCGGTTCGCAAAACTTATAGAATCGGCATCTCACAGGAAAAGTTAGAAAAGTTGAAGGGGTTTGATATTTCGACTAGCGTCTCTACAACACAAAACGTTCCAATCTCTTATCTCTTGTAGCTCAGCTGCTCAACCGCCGCCGGGAGAGTGGATAAATCCCCCCCGTCAAGCAGTGGGACTAGGTACTACGCTACACTACAGCCACCATGGTTCGATGGGTTCGGTTCTGATTCGGTCGTTCGCGCATTCGCCCACCTACTAAATGAACGAGACATGAGACGTGACGTGACGTAAATTTACTCAGCTTAAAGTCTACTTTAGTAGCAGCTCTTCCTCTTCTTCTCCTTCTCCCAGATTTTGTTTTTGTACATATTGATTTTCGTTGTTCTTCTGCTTCACTCTCCCCTCCTCCCCGCATTGCTGCCGTGCGCGTCCCTAACCCCTGTTGACTGCGTCGAACTCCACGCTTCAACCAGGTCGCAATTGTGGTGACAGCAATATGACGTCGCTCGTGGCATCGCAGGCCCTCAAGGGCCGCATTCAGCGAGCTTCGTTCCTCAAGAAACTCTGTCGCCCAGAGGATCTGCTTCACCACTTTCCCAATGGCGCTTCTATGGGATGGTCTGGTTTCACGGGTGTCGGGTACCCCAAGTATGTCACAACGCAGGGCGCTTACTCAGGACACCCTGAACTAACACGGAAATAGGAAAATGCCAACATTCTTGGCCGACCACGTAGAGAAGAATAACCTGCAAGGGAAATTGCGGTACGATCTCTTTGTGGGAGCTTCGTCTGGTGCGGAGACGGAGGACCGATGGGCCAGTCTGGACATGATCGCCCGACGGTCACCTCACCAAGTGGGCAAGTCAATTGCAAAGGGAATTAACACGGGAAAGATAAACTTTTTCGATAAGCATCTTTCTATGTTTCCCGTTGACTTGGTTTACGTAAGTTGAAGCGAACATACCAATTGTATGCCTTGCGCCCTGACACGCCTTCCAGGGGTTTTACACGAAAGATAGGCCAAGCAACAAGCTAGATGTCGTCGTTGTCGAGGCCAGCGCAATTAAGGAAGATGGCAGCATCGTGCCGGGAGCTTCAGTGGGAGCAACTCCTGAGCTTATCCAGATGGCTGACAAGGTATGATGATACCGTTGCACCGTAGGAACACGAATTGACCCATGGGGATTACAGATTATCATTGAAGTAAATACGTCAATTCCAAGCTTTGAAGGGCTCCACGATATTACCATGACGGACTTACCCCCACGCCGAAAGCCCTATCTGGTTATGCAAGTCGAGGACCGTATCGGTACAACGTCAATTCCCATTGATCCTGAAAAGGTCATCGGAATCATTGAATCAGATTACCCCGACCAGACCGCACCTAACACTCCTGCCGACAAAGGATCGCAATCCATTGCCTATCATCTAATCGAGTTCTTCGAGCACGAAGTCAAGCACGGAAGGATGCCCAAGTCCCTTCTGCCTCTGCAATCTGGCATCGGAAACATCGCCAATGCGGTCATCGGTGGTTTGAGCGAATCCAACTTCTATAACCTCAAGGTCTGGACAGAAGTTATCCAGGACACCTTCCTCGATCTGTTCGACTCGGGCCGTCTCGATTTCGCCACAGCCACCTCGGTCCGTTTCTCGCCCGACGGCTTCAAGCGCTTCTACGACAACTGGGAATCCTACAAAGACAAGCTGCTCCTCCGTGCGCAGCAAGTCTCGAACTCGCCCGAGATCATCCGCCGCCTGGGCGTCATCGGCATGAACACGCCCGTCGAAGTGGACATCTACGCACACGCCAACAGCACGTGCGTCATGGGCAGCCGGATGCTGAACGGCCTGGGCGGCTCGGCCGACTTCCTGCGCTCCGCCAAGTACAGCATCATGCACACGCCCTCGACGCGGCCGTCCAAGACGGACCCCATCGGCGTCAGCTGCATCGTGCCCATGTGCACGCACGTCGACCAGACCGAGCACGACCTCGACGTCATCGTGACCGAGGTCGGCCTGGCCGACGTCCGAGGACTGAGCCCCCGCGAGCGCGCCAGGGTCATCATCGAGAAGTGCGCCCACGAGGAATACCGCCCCATCCTGAAGGACTACTTCGAGAAGGCCGAGTTCGAGTGCCTGAAGAAGGGCATGGGCCACGAGCCGCACCTACTGTGGAACAGCTTCGACATGCACAAGGCGCTCGACCAGGAGGGCAGCATGAGGAAGATCAAGAAGTGGTAATCAAATCAATCAACCGGCAATAGAACACGATGTGATCGACGTGGCGTACGGAAGCATGTAGGAAGATGTCAGGATGAACATAGTAAATAGCCTTTTTCAGAAAGCTTTGTGCAGGATATGCTTTCGAATCTTTGGCAGCTGAAAGTCAACTTGTACATTACCTGCAATAACTCTATTGGTATATAAAATATGAAGGGAAAAAATAATAAAAATAATTTCATCATATGCTAATATTCGTCTAGCTAATTGTTTTACAACTCTATCAAAGTGTATGGAAAATCATTTTGTCATGAAGTTTAGCTTACTTACAGGAAATTTAACGTAGCTTGTAATATGGTAGGTGTTGCCTGTGTTTCAAGTCCGTTGTAACTATACTAATACTTAGGACACAGCTTTTCAGGTCGAAAGTGGTGTTTCCATACTTCTTCTGCCAACTATCTCACGATCGTCAACTAGAATCTGAAGAAAATCAAAATAACGAGGCATTTATGACCAATAGAAGGAACAGGGGTAACTGGTATATATCGATCTAAGACAAGTTGAATTATGAAATAGAATAAGTATAGAAAACATTTCCTCTGGTCTAGTTCATTTGCTTTTACATTCGGAAATACAATAATCCAGCAACTCATACACTCTATTCGGTAGCCTGTTTTTAGGCTCAACGGGAGTATCGCATCTACGATACCACTGAAGATAAGAGTTGAAATGAGGACCAGGGGGTATATAGGTAATTACCATCTGTATAGATACCCGTTGTTGTCACAGTTAAAGATGTCACTTCGGCACTTAGCCATCCACATGCACGAAGAATAACAAGGTAGCATACTTGCTAGGGAGAAGGCTCTGATTCGCACATAGGATTTCCGGTTGTATGACGGCTTCCCCCAATACTCCATCGTTCTGACATGGATTTTACCATATGCGCAAACCGCACCCCGTATCAACCAATTGGACGCACAACCCCACTGTCAGCGAGCGTGATAGTGTGAACGTATCGCAACTTTCCATTCTCCATACGGAACTCATGGCTGTCGGGGGCGTTGGCAAGATGTTCGAAGATACACATAACATCAATGGATCCGTACGATTCATCAATGACATATCGGCGATGGCTGTTGGGAGCCTGGTTGTTGTTTGTCGGAATTCCGGGTTTGCAACTATCGTTCGGACCGCCATTGCCCGTGTACACGGAGCCTTCAAGACGGGCGCAAGGCGTACCCCAGGGCACGGCGTCGACAGCGGTCTTGTTGCTCCACATGTCCAGGTACGCGTCCGCAGCCGCCTTGAGGGCCTCACGGCTGTCGCGCTTCCCCTCTTCGATGAGTGTCCAGTTCTCTCTCTGAGCCCAATGTAAGGTCTGCGAGGCGTTGAAGAGCCAAGACCCGGGGCTCGACACGAGCAGGTCGATGAGGTAGACACTCATATCTGTAGGATTATGTCGAATCTGCGTCCCGATCACGTGGGGAGTCGACGAGCCAGAGACATTTCGTGTAATAATCAGCTCGGTACTGTAATGCTCAGAGTCAGTTATCGCCATTTGAAGCATGATTTATGAGGATTTCAGAAGGCTCTAGATACTCTCTTATCTCAAAAGGGAAAGTCGTGCTCTGAAAGTTGCTATGACAAGAAAATAGTCCGAGGATTACACACTAAGTTGCACATTCAACAGTGTCTGAGATTGTGTGACGATGATCGATTATGAACGCGTTGTAAACTAGAGTAGACAGTGTCAATACTATCAACAGCTCAAAGTGACATTTGATGTTAATTAAAGGGAATGCTGCGATAAGGACACTTTTAATCACTAAGTTTAGAATTCTTACAAATGCCGCTGGTAATTTCATGGGTCTTGTTGTTCTCGACGTATGTGAAGTTATCGGCGATGTTCTCGAGATTGCTCACTTGGCCTATCTCTCGCGCGATTAGTGTTGGTACAATTATCTACACAAATGACGTTGTCTTCATTTTCTTTTCTCTCGTTCGCAGAAGAAATTGGAAAACTGGATAACAACCATTCTCATGCGCAACAACGTATGCATCCGCGAACTCGAGCAATGCTGTTTGATTGCATTCTGCGGTGACACCTGGTGCAAAGGATGCTAGCGCCACTGAGCCTGCAAAAGTCGGAAAAAACATGTTGGCGGCTTTTCGGTGTCTCTACTATAATCCCCCTTAGCGACATAGAAATTCCAGACAGTTCCTTAAGTATTTATACGGAATGGGTTTCAAGTGCCGCCATTGTATTGATCCTCTATAGCCAGGGCAAACCTCCGCCGCCGGTAGAATCAGCGGGAAAATTGGCCCCCTAAGAAGAGAACCACACCGGCCAGAGAACCTCCTTCAGAAAAAGGTCTCTCATATATGTATCCAATGATATGCACGAATGGAACATCAATAGATGAATCTCCAGAGCGGGGAGTAGTGCCAACGCCGGATCGACATAGTTTGCCGAGATGGCTCTACCCTGTAAGCTCGGCTCTGAGTGACATCAGCAGAGTAGGATCCTCCTCCACATGTCTCCGTCCATGATACATCCACAGCCATTAAGTGGTTTGAAGAATCGCCGTGGTACTCGCATAGATCCGGCTTCAACTTCGACTGTAATGATTTACGTCGTCTGGGATATTGTCCCCGCGATCCGGATTAAGTCCTCAGGCAGCAGCGGCTCCTTCTCAAACCCCCGAACGACTTGGTCAAGCATCGCGGCGACAAGATCTACGACGTCAATCGATGGAATGCCTGATACCAACTTTACCATAGCGGCCATAGCAGTGCGCGTGAGATGGCCAGATGCCGTAATGTAGCCCGGCTTCGCCACCGCTACCTCGATGCCACCGAGCTCGTTTGCGAGAGCTAAGAGCTGATTTTCAGTCTCTCCCTTTGGTTGTTGTGTTAGCACACCGAAAATTGTATTAAGCTAGAGCTGCATATAGCAGTGACCTTGAACAGTATATGCAATTGGATGATAGACTAACCCTCATCAGAGAATACTCGGCCATGATTTTGGGAGTTTTAGTTTGGTCGCGCTCCGCTGCTGCGCCACTCATGTACAGGAAGCGAAATGGTGTTGCAATACCAGCTTCATGCATGGAGCGCAGCCCAGCGATCGCAGACGTCTGGCAAATGCGCTTGACCTCCTCGAAGTCATACGATTTAGATTTTGTAGGTGTAATCGCAACAGTCCTGCCAGCTCCAGTCAGAAAATCCCTATTAATAGGTACTCCTCAAGTTACAGCGCAGGTAGTTTGCTATGCCGAAACTCTTTCAAGGCAAGACTGACCGAATGACAGGAAAGCATTCAGAGGGAGAATGGGATAATGGATTGAAGCGTACCATATACAACCGTCGGCACCAGAAAACTCCTTTTTAACCTCGTCCGGATAGACTGCGTAGTCCTGGATCACGACGGACTTCAGCTTGGACGAGTCGCCGCCTTCGGGAAGCTTCTCCGGCGCAGCAACAGGGCTTCGTGCTAAGGCAATTACTTGGGATATTTTGGGATGCAACAGACTTTGGCGAATGATTTCCCCTCCCACGAAGCCCGTGGCTCCTGATACGATGAGCTTCGTGCTGGGCATGTACTATTCCCGATCTTTAAGAACGTGTCGATAAGCGGTGGAAGGTCAAGGAGGAAGGTGAAGGCGAAACAAGAAACTTGCAATGATGGGTGGGTTCAGAGCCTCATCAAGGGGTAATGTATTAACAGTCTGATTTTACATGTCATGCCAAGTCATGTAGAAGTTCGCCTTTTATTGCTTGTTCATGCTTTCCTTTGTTATAGCAGTGTAATTGCTGGGTTCCATCTAGTCTGTAGTCCGGCGACAACGGCCGGCTATCACTCCGTTTATACTATAGCTCCGTGTGGTAATCTCGGAGTTAAGATCCCGTTCTTCCCGCTCTTCTTATGCTGCATCACATACACGATGGTTCGCGTCTCTTGGCGCCTACATGGCTCGTTAGCTTGTTACCTACCGTATCACATACTGCAGCTCATGGTACAAATTCAAGAAATTTTATTCGACGGAATTCTTTTCATCAAAACCCCAATATTAACTACAGCCTCTGCCTGAACCTTGATTGCGACACCGTCTAATTTACCTCTTGTTATTATAGCAAGGCTAAGACTTCAAGCAAACCCCTCAGCTAAGCGGCGGAAGCATCTCATGGTAATGTAAGCCTTTTAAGACCATTCAGCTAAATAATAAATGAAAATTAGGGGAAAGTAAATACCATACAAGCATACTATGCAAGGGCTATCGTAGCATATAGTTAAACTACTACATCTACTACCTTTTTTCTTCTTTTTCAAAAACACTAAAAAGTTTTTTTAAGGTTTAATATATATTTTACTTTAGTTAGGAATCCCAAATGCTAAACACCAAGGCGTTTTGAAAACAGTGCAATATATGCTTCAGGGGTAGCGACTAAAAATACCCTAGCAAACCCTTCTCTGATTCAGCCCTATCAAGCATACAGTCGTCCCTCAATCGGCGGAGACACGTTGTCCTCCTCCACGCCGAAGCTGAGGTGACCTACAGAGCTGTGATGGCCGAACTCGGTATACCACTCCGGCGGCATCTCAACAACCCCCCACCGGAGTTTACTTTGTGCCAACTTTTTGAATAGACTGGGCTCATGTATATCGCGTCCCACGCCATCAACTGTCGTTTCAATCCAGTCCTGGATGAGCCTATCATATGATGATCCACTTGTTTGGTTCGGTGTGGTTGGAGCCGGCGACAGAGTGCATTTCGAAGAATGGGCATCCTCGTCCGCGCTCTGATGCTTGACGGCATTGGATAGTCTGGATACGTGACAGGCGGCTGAAATTGCCAAGGAGTTGCATCCCGGTACGACGCTATCCGCTTGGAGTCGCTTAAGGCTCAACAATATTAGTGGCAGAGTAGTCAAAAAGGTCGATAATATGGTTAACGCAAGGAGTGCTTTCGTAGAGTATCCGATATACACAGCTGAAGTTGCGGGAAGGCTTTGATCGTGGAACACCAGATTATCCCCAATGTAGTACCCTTCAAAGAGGTTAGATGGGCTAATTATAATTAAGCTATACTGACTTATATGACTCGTCATTTGTTTTCAGCTAAGTCAGGCACACTCACCGCCAATGGAAATAAAGACGTAAATGGTATTCGACAGTATCCAGTGAAGAAGGGCACTGGCTCCCATCAATGGTAAGCTATACCGGTAAGGTAACTGAAGCCTATATGTGGAGGATTGTTGGCCCTTGATGAGTTAGAACTTTCATTGCTTGTACTTTCTTCAACCATACCTGTGGGTCGGTAACCCTTAAAGAGGAATAACCCTCGCTATACTTCCCCCATTCGCGTGCTATCTGGAGGTAGGTAAATAGATTGTTGTACTGCATTATTTAGTGTTAGTTCAGTGTGATACGCTCTAGGAGAAAAGAGCGACTGGTGTCACAAGGGCTTGTATCAAGGGCTTGAGATGTGTTCTGATTCAACTAATAATCATCTATGGGCTCAAGGGGGCTCTGGATCTCTAGTCCTTCTGTCCAGCCAGGTGGGCGACCCTTAGGCTATATGAATAGCTTCATCTGGGCCAGCCGCCTGGCTTCCTTCGCTTCCACTTGCCCTCGCGGCCTCTTGTATTACTGTCTCGGATAGATCAGAACATACAAGAGGTAACAGGAGGGACGGGAAGCCCTAAATAATCCATAGGCTATTCCACCCGATCATATAACTATTTACATGATCACGAATATGCATACGAATATGCAGTTCGCCAGCCCTAGGGGGCTGGCCTAGGCCCTGACCTAGGTCAGGCCTGGTTCCAGTCCCTTGGGTCCGTGTGACAACTGGAAACCAGCATTTGTATTCAGGACGGCTTACTGTTAGATAGCATAACGATAGCAAGAGTTGTGGACTGTTTGCTAGAAGCACTGCCCCTATGAATGAAAACCTAAAGGTTAAAAACGAATTTCCATCACTTTGGAAAAAGCCTCCTACTCTGTGGATATGTCAATGGACATTCGTTATTAAATTTATTTGATACGTAGCAAATACTTACAATCCATGAGTTTGATAGGCACTAGCAAAGAGGCTGGTACACACCCCTATTCCGACAAAGCATAACAGATAGCTTGTTATCCAAACATGTCCCGGCAGGGCCAGAATACTTAGTTTTGGTACAGCCTCCCATTTCCGTGCTTTGGAAAGGACCAAGGCGGAATCGGATGCCATAGCCTTCCGAATTTCAGCTTGACCAAAGGTACAATACACCGAAGTTACACTCTCTGGCTTCTCGATAAATGAGGCCATTGCATCTCCCACGGTAACTAGCGGCGTTTTATCTTGGCGACTTAGGAGTGCTGTGGCTAGTATGGCCATTGAGGTTTTGCCAATAACGCAAATCGTAACAACTAGCAGCAAGATGGGTGACACACCCACTCCTATAGAAAATAAAAAAGGAATTAGCAGATTCATGTCTTGTTTCTGTGACATAGCCGATGATGTTAACGAAAGTGGCTTGTTACTCAATGCAGTCCATTGGAGTTAATAGGACTTACGACAGGTACTCTCCAATGGTTGTCCTAAACAATGATCTACTGATAGATTCAAGCCTTCGTTCAGTACATTGTTGAAGCTTATGGGGTGCCAATAGGCATCATGTACCGCGTTATTGATCTGATCCAGGACCGAGTCTGATTGGAAACTGTAATTCCAATCCGTGTTTTGCAGAGAGCCATAGATTAGACTGGCTGAGCCCATGGCCTTGCTGCATAAATTTACGCAGGTCGCTTCTCCAGTTACGTTAAAACTTGCGTACATCATGCATTGTGAGTCAAAAAACAAATGGTTTCGCTCCCTTGAGGGAACGTAAGGATTCCAGAACGTCGCATCATAAGGCTGCATACTCCACATCTCATCTCTTATCCAGCCTTCATGATTGACGATTAGGACAACATCACGGTACTTCTTCAAACCGCTACAGTCGAGATAGACCTCCTTGCAGTCAGAAGGTTCAAGTTTGTTCCATCGGCCAGAGTCTGCGGCTATTTCAGAAATATTTTGGAAGGTGTCGGATCTTTCATGGCTGTAGTAGTCTGATACGTACACCGGAAATCCGTACCCTAAGGACAATATAGTAGAATCATTGAACCAAGGACATTTTCACTCTGTTCAAGTTCTTCTCTGGGAATTATACCAGGTAGAAGGAGACTTGCTCCGGGAGGGAAGTAAGCACCATCGTTAGTGAATTCCTTCGTTGCGATTGTTAGATGAAAGTCTGACTCCCGGAAGTCTGTTTCGAAAACGGCTGAGTTGAAAAGAAGATGGATCGGAACAGAGGTTAGCAGTAACGCCACCCAGCAACATGACTTGAGTCTGGAAACGCGGAAAACATTGCCCACTGAGGAAACACCAATTACTAGCCAGGAAGCTTTGGAATGAGCCTTGTCTACTTCCTCTCTCGAAGGTGCATTAAGAATTTGCATGAAGTTGCTCGAAGCAAGTCTGCATACACTATGTTAGCCTAGATTCTATGCATTTTGAATTTCCCTCTACTTTGTTGAAAGAGGGGAATTTGGTTTCTACGATGGCCTAAGGATGTCAACTAACTATTTGGCGCAAGTTAGCTCTTTATCCAGGAGATTGGCATACAGATTTAGGTAGTGAAGTTCAAACCAAATCGAAAACTGACCACCAGTGTTGATACAACGTTGATGAGAAAGTGTAGGCCAGTGTTGAGATTAGATACGCTGCCATCATCGCAGTCGCCTGAATAGAGGAAAATGGCTTTCTGAGCTCCATTCCGCAGAGATAGGCTCGACAAGATTAGAAGAACTGCTGATAAAGTAATCAGGGTAATGCAATTAACTTTGGTCGCCCGTTTCCAGCTTGTGCTGAAGTGTCCTCTGGGAGAAGTACAGAGATTGAGGACGTCCATTTGATCAGTAGGGAATGTTCGTTAATGGTGTGTAGCTGGGCTGTGTTATCTGTGGAATCTTTCGATGGTCTTTGCCAGAGTAGCCATCAAAAAACTGAGAGAAAAAGATGAATTTCGATCCTGATAATTCACTGGCTGCGCATATAGCCCTGTCTATATACACCTAGCATACTGCGCCTTAAATCGCAGAAGCGTTGCATTGATTAAGGTCGTACAAGTTTCAAAGTATGCCAAGGTTAGCAAATTGATGCGATGGATTATGGGCAGCGCCGCACACAGTTAAGTCAAGTTAAACAAATCGCTTTAACTTGATTTGACTTGATTGACACCTAAAATCGCCTTATTTGACTGAATCGAGCGTTTGGCTTACTTGACTTGAGCAATTAATTGGTCAAGCAAACCAAGTAAGTGGATTCGAGGGTTAGCAGCTTTTTTTTTTTCGTATTACTGCCCATAGAGCGTAATTAGTTCTGAATAGCCTCAATAATAACACGCGTGGTGCTATTCGCGTAAGGGCTAGGCTAGGTGTAGGCAGGTAGGTAGGTTAGGTACCTAGGTAGGTGTGGCTAGGTGTGGCTAGGTGTGGCTAGGTGTGGCGTAGGCTATTGATAAGAAATTTCTACTACGAGAGAAATACCTACAGGTAGGTAAGTACGTACGAAGTATTTCTTGTTAAATATACCTTGTAAAAAATAAAAATAAATAGAAAAAATTAATTACAATTAATTACAAGTACTTGCAAATAATAAAAATCTTTGCTTTGATTGGGCAAGTAATTCTAAATCGTTATTTTGTTTTGACTGGTCAAGTTACTTATTAGTTAATTAAGTATTACTTTAACTGTGTGCGGCGCTGATTATGGGGGCTATGAAGTGCCACATCCTCATGCCAGGGCATATTGTTATAGTGGCAGCAGGCTAATATTAGAAAACTCAGATGCCCATTGTTTCACTTGCAACTGCTGTTCTCCACAGGTGTATGTATCTCAGGGAGGTAGTAAACTTGGAACATGATCTTATATGCAGGTCTCAGTATATAGGTATAAATAGATCCTTAGCAAGCCCCGCCAGCCATGTAAGAGAACAAATATATCAACGACCGATGGGATGACTCTGGATGTTACGGTATATAAGCAACTGCAGACGGACAAGTCTCCGACTTGACAACGTTCCATCTTTTGATAGTGTCATGGCTTAGAGCTGTAGTTCTGTTCCGTGACACTGGACATACGCTTTGTTACCGTATGGCACCAGTATCACGAGAAGACTTAACTAGCCGCTCGGAACAGATTTTCTTAAATAGTGCATTAACCATTGGTAGCCACTGGATCGTGACCCTCCCGCCGTCGATATCAACCTCGAATTCCTTTTGCTTCTTTAGCGCTACCGTACATTCGATTCCAAGTTCTGGTGCAAAGACATCAAGCCAGATGATTTTTTCTGTAGTCCCAGCATATTGCGTTGGCCACATACCGAACAATGTGGCGTTTGTATAATCTCGACGACCTCTCGTTCGTCTGGTGTTGCTCTGACAGTCCATCTGATCAAAGTCTTCAGGGGATCCGTGTATATCGGCCAGGCAGACAAAGTCATTTTTGGAATATACTGCTTCAGAAACAGCCTCTCGATTTCGACTTTCCACATCCAGCAAACCGCCCGCATATTGAACCACATTTCTGGCCAGTCGGGGCCGGCAACTTGTTTAAAGATTTCTAAAATCAATTCGGGCGGTATGTAAAAGTCGTTTCGCTCTCGTCGATCCAGACTTGGCATTTGAGGTGCCATGTACAACTAAACAGAGACGGTGAGATGTCAGCAGTAGCTCGGATGATTTTCAGGTAGTTAGAGATGCATGTTGGCCACAGACAGTTTTTGATGAATTGTTAGAATCGTAAACGACCTAGATACTAGCCTAGTTATAGGATATCATATTGATAAAACTGGTGTTGGATTGTAGCTCTTATATGAAAAGGCCTTAATATAACGTCCAAGTTAACGTTTGTCTAGAGCATTAGATGCTTACAATAGAAGGTGCGTAAGGAGTAGAAGCGTAACATTACAGTGCACCTAGATAATCCGGCAATAGAGTATTCATATATCCATGTTAATATTAATCACTACGTAATCGCCGCTAGTTAGTTTAAACTATAATAAATGTTTCCACCTAGAGCTAACAAAATCATGAGCTTAGCTGGATATTGAGCCCGTTATTTTCCTTCGATATTTTGCGATGGTGATTGCCACTAATTAGAGATTTAATTTGAATTTTGTGTTGCTAGCGTCCCCCTCTAGGGTGTAAAATGTTGTTGAAAATTCATCTGCAGTAAGGTTCTTCCCGTCGGATATCCATGGCGAACTCTAATTACATCCAAGCCTCGTGGCTCCATCACGGAGCATACATTGCAAGCCACTTTATAGCAGCCAATCAAAACTAACCGAGCCATCTACAGGTCGATTCAACTACGTAATACGAAATAGGTGCCACTAGACAATTGTGCCACTTGTAGAGTGTAAATTAGGGCTTCAAGGAGGCCGTGAAAGCCTAGCCTCCTTATTCAGTCAGGTGGGAGATCTATAGTCTATATGTCTGAATAACCTCGTTCTTAGCCTTGCCTCTTTTTTCCTTCTCTCGCTATCGTATGTCTGTTTCGGTAGAATTAGGCAATATACGGGTAGACGGGAAGTAAAGTCTCACGATTATATAATTATATACATGATATGCAAGTCCTAGTCCCAGGGTCTCGGATAAGTATAATTCGACTCCCTACAAAGATCGACCCCCAGGTTCCTCCGCAAGACCTAGAATGTTGATGGGAAAACTAGCATTATCGAGACAGTGGGTGATTAATTCCATATGGCCGTTTTAGTCTTTTATATACTAGCTATCATGTAAGTTAATTGAATCCGTCGTTATAGACATAAATATGTGTGTGTACGCTGGCGCGCGAGCGATTAAGCCCTTTAGAACTTAGCGAGATTTAGGAATTAATTACTTGCTCAATATATAAGCCCCGATGTTTGTACCTGGCTGTGACAGCCCTTCTATTCACTTTGTAATTTTACTAACAGCTTACATATAAAGATTAACATCACCCATATAGCATCGGGGGCGCCGAGATATTCATTCCCCAGATACATAGGTAAATAGCCAGCTACTGGCCAAGAGACTAGAAATCTATAATTAAGGCACTGCGCGTAGTCTGCCTATACATGCACACAATTTGTTTATTTCGCCATCGGAGACACAGCTTCTAGTCACCGTACCCGATATATTAGCATTCGAGTCACCATAATGAATTATCAATAGTGAACACCTGTAACCTAAATGGGTTTAAGTAGGCATCGTAGGCTAAAGCTTTATGGATGTCTTGTGTTAGCAAACATGCTCTATGCGCAATTCGTGCTATTGCTAAAAATTAAAGCATTCTCTTTGAATGATCAATGTGGTGACAGGCAATGAACAGTAAGTTGTTATAAATAGTTTCAGGGAGACTTTGATATTGAAGATGTATCTACGTAGCTAAGGTATTTATTGTGGTACACTGTAATAACTTCAGGCCAGCCCAAGACAGACTACTAGTTTAGCAAACGCTCTTATAATTGTAAGGCCATTCAAGCTCGCGTGGTCGATTCTGCGAAAGAATACATAATTTATCGCGTGTATTATTCATGCTTCCTATTTTGACATAGTCGGGAATATCTCCATGCCGGTCCGATTCGTTCGATAGTTGATTGATGAAAACTGAGCATCCTACTGTCGCGATGCTGCATCTATATACAGCGTCTCCTGTTATCCAAAGGATAAAACTCAAAGAGTAAACTGACCAAAAGTAGAAGGTCTCATACATTTGTATAGAACTAGCCGATAGAGTTATTTTCAGATCCGTTGCGCAACAATGATGGTCGTGGCCTACAGCGATTGTTGATAGTTCAACAATCATTTGGCAACCGCATACATAGCTTGATTTTTTACCAGCACCTTTTTCGCACCAATCGCACGCCGGAGAAATACCCAAGGACTCGTGGTCCAATGAGACCGGTTATGTCGAGTAAAAATAGTGAAAATAAGGCAAAGCCAAGACAGCCAAGAGCCTCCAAGACGGAATAAAATCTGGGGAGCATATCTATGGCCCCCCAGTGTAACTCAAGAAGCGGCCAAATCTAAAGCTCGGAGTCATACATAGTTTTCAGTATCTTACCTTTGGGCGATGTCATGTGACTGAAACCGATAAACATCGTGTGAAGCTCAGGGGAACCGGGCGCTGAAGCATATTGAGGGTGAAGGTATATCTAACTAGTGCTCAGTAGTTGACCTAACACGGAAGGTGTTCACAAAATCTCTATTGCAATCATAGTGAAACCAAAGCTTTGCCATAGGTGGACATTTGATACCTAGCGCCCATAACTATCAGAATGCCTACGCACTATTATCCAGAAGGGTGGCATCGATTGCATTGCCAAAAATAATGCGGAAAGAGACGTTGAGATTTGTTCCACAAATGAGCAATACGCCTAGTTGGTATCTTTGCTTCGTAGTCTGTTGCTAGGGCACTAGATGGTTAGTAAGTATTTATATAGGTGAAAGAGCATCACCATGAAACCTCCCTATGTAGAAGTTCGTCACACTGGTGCCTACCGACATCGATAGCTATACGTGTAGCTTTTCTTCTCCACGCGTCTTTAACTTGGGTCATCAGCAATGTTCTCTCCTAGCAAGCTTCTGGCTCTATCTTCTGCCATCCCGGCAGCCCTAGCCTGCTTAGGCTACGAAGGCGGCGTCCCGACTCCCACGGGAACTAAATCCCTCTCGGCGCCGATGAGAATTGGGGCTGGACAGACCTTCGATGCAGGCTGGGTGAAGTACGATCGTGGCTCTGGTGCATGCAATTCCGGTGAAGGAGGTTAGTAATGGTTTACTATTGCTTTGTCAAAAAGTTTGTGGCAAAGAACAGTATTCAGCTAATGTCATGACATAGGTGATGCCGATGCGGTTTTCATACTCGAAGCCGGTGCTACGCTCCTTAACGTAATCATCGGAAAGAACCAGAAAGAGGGTGTTCATTGTCTTGGGGCCTGCACCCTGAAGTTTGTCTGGTTCGAGGACGTGTGCGAGGACGCTATTACTATTGTAAGCATTTCCTATATCAAGGAGCCGAGATGAAGCTATTGTTTTCTTGTTGTCCTTGTTGTCTTCTTGAATAAGATGAGTTTCAGCTAACCCTCTTGGCCTTATTATAGAAAGGAGACACCAAGGGCCAGGAAAGTTGGATTATCGGAGGTGGTGCTTACCACGCCGAGGATAAGATCGTTCAACACAACGGCTGCGGCACGGTGAACATCATCAACTTCTACGCCGAGGACTACGGAAAGGTCTACCGGTCTTGCGGAAACGTACGTCTCCTTTCCACTCATACGAATATGCTCGGTGCCCGTGACAATAAGCTGACACCTAATCTCTTCGGCTCACTAGTGCTCTTCCCAATGCCAACGCAACGTCTACGTTGAGGGCACCACCGCCTACGATGGAGGAGAGGTCGTCGGCATCAACTCCAACTACGGCGACACGGCCACTCTTATTAATGTTTGCACTGACGCGGACCATCCTTGCCAGATGTACACTGGCTGTAGTAATGGCTGTGAGCCCGTCAAATCTGGATACTGCTCCGGTTAAGTTGTATCTCAATGCAACTCGAGTGAGTGAGCCCTGGGGGATGAACTATGGGTGCTTAGATATAAGAAACATGCACAAAGCTTGTCAACTAGGTTGATTTACCCTCTTATCGAAATTGGCATTTGAATCTGGGAGTCCCTTTTCGGCCGCGTATTTCGTAAGTAGCTGATCGCTCAAGATGTTAGCGAGCAGCAAGCGACTATTACATCTAATGAGTAATGTTCATGGTTCTTGTGCGTCATTCAAATTAGTGCTAGTATGAAGTGGGCGTCGGTCCTAATCTAGGTTCTTCCACACCCCCAGACTGCTTCTTGCCTCACAGTGTTGGGCTTCTAAGTAGTTTGTATAACTACATACGGGAAGAGTCACTATATCTATCATGTCCTCGTCCCTTAGTCGCTGTTAACGCCTACGCTTCACACGATCTCTCTATTACTAAGTCCTAATCAGCGAGCGAGCCAAACTATCCCACGAAAGATTACAAGCCTTCGGTCTCTGTTATCCCAGGCAGCTTAATAACCTCATTTTCCCACCTAAAAACTATACTTCTAGGCATAGCATATATAAAAGCATCAGCAGATGGCGATTGTTCCTTATCTCTCCAGTTAAGAGCAAGCAACTCCGACGATGCCAAAGATCCATGTCGGTCAGCCCGTAATACAGGATAGCGGGTCATAACTACCTGGGGATGCTCTCGGTGAGATTGAATCACACCTTCGCGCTCCTCACTAGTATTCGGGCACGGCGAGGGTAAGGGTATGCTAGTCAGGCTGGTTCGTCGCCACAGCAGGGAGGCCCGACACCGACACGATTGACGAATCCCATTGGGACTCTGTTCTTCGATATAGTAGCTAGCCATCATCGAATAAGGTTGCTTAGGTAGATAGCACTAGGAAGTGAAGATGCACAATGAGGACGGATCTAAGTAAGCTATCAGCTATCTACTACCTTTCTACAAGAAGCTCCTTGTCCTTTGCACCCCGACAAAGGCACACATCAACTTGACTCCAGCGGATTTAGGTCTATCACCACTAATTCAAGTTCGGTGTAGCTACTGTGGTATAATGGTATGTCGACTGTTAATATATGGCTTTCCGCGCCTTCTCAGAAGTGTGGGAATCGAGGCGACGGGGTAATGCGGGCCAGGCAAAAAGATTGAGCCTCACTCATAGTGATTTATCCTCACTTAGATATGGCTATATATCTCTATATAACAGTATATGGTATCTTGATCTGAAAACATTCCTTAATCTCGTGCCAATACGCTCGTTCTTACACAAGACCACAGCGTATTCGTTCAACACCTGTTTGCCTACAACTCCATAATCTTCAAGCAAATATAATTAGAGCATTAATTAGCTCGTGGGTAGCCCACATTCCATTAGGCATGCGTCTCAAGGGTTGCTTGCTTCTCATTAAGCATAGCAGTGGGTGCAACGTCCTCCAGTGTTTCGTCACTGAACTTCAAGTCCTCCTCGAGGGTGGTGGTGTCCTTGATCTTCAACCAGATAACTGGTGCGGCGATGAGGATGGAAACGGCAGAGAGAGCGAACTAGAGTTCTCGTGGTCAGCAAGAGAATCATTTCGGGTAAATGACAAACTACGACTTACGGTAACACCGTACAGGATACGGTACGAGACCTTCGCTCCGTCCAGGGCCCAGAACACGGCAGCGCCGGCTGACTGAATACCCTTGTAGAAACCAGCCATGTTGGCAGTCCTGCGACCTGAGTTGGAGAGCGCGCCCATCCACCTGTAGAATTGGTCAGCAATTCGGCGCGGCTTTCACGCGATGGAATTAGTTACATACCAGTAGATGGAGGTCTGCCAGCAGGCGTCGTAGAAGCCGTAGAAAATGTACAAGAAAGCGGGGCCAAGATAGTTGGGGGAAGTGTAATCGATCTTGAACTTCTCGTAACCAATACTGGAGGTAACTGATCGGGGCGGCTCATTTTTCTCGAAAGCGTATCCACCACCCCAAATGACAAAGGTCAGGATAAACAGAGTCACCAGAGCACTCTTAGCACGAACAGAACGGCGGACCTTGGGGAAGTCGAGGGCAGCGCCGTAGACTATAGCACCTATGATCTGAGCAAGCCAGTACAATAGAGAGTTCAATGAACGAGCTCGCAGGTTGAAGTGGGATAGGTTAACACCGTTCTGCTGGTAGGTGTAGAAAATGTTGGAGGCAAAAAACATGGGGAAGAGGGCGACGACCCAGGGAGACAGGTGAATGCACTCCCAAAGACCGTAGAACTCGGACTTCCAAGTGGGCTCCTTCATAATAATGATCTTGGAGCCATCTTCACGGATAACCTTGTCGGCGTTGACGAGGAACAATGCCAGAACGGCACCGACGAACATGAGAACGATAAAGGCGACATAGGTACCATCGGTAACATTTCCGGTAGGGTTGTGGAGGTTCTGGACGAGCACAATGAGGGCGCCAATGACGCCACCGGCGTTGAAGATGATCCAGAACGAACTGATATATCGACCCTTGGAACGCTCCATGGGGTAGGACATCATAATGGCGCCCTGAGCTGTCCAGAGCAAACCAGCACAGAGACCCAGGAAGGCACCGGCGAAAGTGACGAACCCCCTATTTTGGGTGTGGTTGTAGCATAGGAAACTGGCCGAGTAGAGGGAGTAGCCGATGCCACCGAGTGAAAGAGTGATCCTGATACCGAGCTTGTTGGCGAAAGTACCGGAGAAGAAACCCACGACGGCGAAAACAGCGTATGTCGCCGTTGAAGCGTTGGCTTGGACTGTCGGGTCGAGCTGACCACCACCACCGAGACCACCGAGAGCGTTGTACAGACCAGGGCACAAGAAGCACACGAAGGACACCATGAGCAGCTGGGCCTTGGGCGACGCATACCAGATCTCCTTGCAGCCGGGGAACTTAACGCCCTTGTAAATCCATCCCGAGGGGCGAGGGAGGGTGACGCCTTCGGTGTATGGGGTGTGTGCTGCGTCGGAGGACCCGGTGCCCGTCCGGACGACGTTTGGTTCCTTGTCGGCCATTTCGAGGCTGTATCCCAACACGGGTGCTCGCTCTAGCTGTTCGACACGGCGGCGACACGGATAAGGTTCGGTTAAGACTTATGCCTAAATTAACATCAGTAAGGTTCCGCTGTTATAAACTAGCACACGGCCTCTCCCGCGAAGCATGCGCATCGCATCGCATCGCATCGCAGAGACGGGAGACGGGAGACGGGGAGACGGGGAGACATGGATTGGATACATAGTATATGCGCGTGTGGCATGCGCATGCACAGATGAACCCAATTGAGGTTACTAACCTTGCGAAGGGAAGTGCCGCGTAGCGGGTGAAATTAGCCCTCGAATCGTTTAACGAAGAACAGAGGTTGGTTGTCGAGAGAGATGGGAGAAAACCCAGACAGTTAAATGTATGCACGCTGGCAGGGTATAATATTATTGTCGTAAGGGCTCGCTCGGCCTGGACTGGGAACCCTGCAGGTTGCTGACTTGTGTGGACGGGTCCTGTAGATAGACACTAGACTAGAAGATGCAGGTTATCTAATGCCAATCCTGCCCCGACTCAGCTTAGCTTGAGCGGAATGGGGAAGGAAGTGTGTGCGGAGCCCGCTAGAACACATACTTACTTACACTACCTAACGCAGTAGATTCGTTCGTACCTTAATTACGACGAGAGACCGTCCGGTGGAGTGATGATCTGGGTACATTCAACGGTCCACCCCGGATCCAGCGTTGCGACTCGACTATAATTATACATGGCGAACATTGAAACACCTACCTGTTGTGTAAACATGAATCTGCAAATACGCCACAGTTGCGGGGAAAGTGCTTGTTTATTCATGTGCTGCCTGCGATTTAATTGAAAAATTTATATGTTTTTTCCCCTTTCTCTTGATTGTTGCAGCCGGAGGGTTGGATCGTACGGTGTTTGAGCAGCAGTAGTCTACTGCAGCCACTTTCTCGTACTGCACCACAAGTTTCGGAAATGATTATCTAGTGACACAGCATCTCATGGCTGTCTATCGGCTAGGCTGCGGCGCAGGTCGGACCAGACTAGCGGGCCAATGTGTGCGCATCTCATGGCAACCGTCTCATGTGAACATGGCAAGCAACCGGGGTGCCGGTGTATAGTGCCTAGTGTAGCAAGTCGTTGTAGACACGTCGTATACGGAGTAGATGCAGTGGGTTGCCGCACGCTACGTGACAGTTGCCCTCCAAGTCTCCCGATTACCGTTCCCGCCAAACGTGGTGCTTAAAATAGGGTCCTACACTAGTGCACAGAGCCGGTAGCACAAGCAAGCAACCAGCCTCGAGTCTCTACTGTAAGTCGACCTACGGTATAACTTAAAGTATATGGACACGAGTCTAGATAGACGGATAGACCAGTTCACGAACTGACGGAACCCGAGTTACTAACGGTCACGTTAGGGTGGAAGGACAGGTGGCGTTGTTCTAGTTCGTATCGCACTCACCGGCACCCTCTGTAGTTCGTGTTCCCGTCACCGTCAATCCTTCAATCACTCACGGCGTTTTTGAACTTTGGCATGTGCTGGGATGTGGCGATGTTGAGAGTTTCAATGTTTCAATGTTTCAACCACAATTGCTTTCTAACGTACATAATTCAACTTCATTAAGCGAGCCTTGGAGTTGTAAGTAGACAACCTTCTTGTAGTGTAACTCCAATTGCACTAAAGCTCCGAATCCCAATCCCAAGGAATAAGAGGGCACGACGGGAGCGATATCACCTGCATGTCTGGAAGCTGATAAGTAGCGGGCCGATTATGCCAAGATAATCGCCCGTGATTGGCTGCTGTTGTTCCAGTCACAAGACCAGTTTTTGTCTACCCTGCTTCGAGGCCGTCTCATTGGCTAAAAGCCGCCCGAGGAATGATAGGCAAATAGGAAGGAGGCAAGGGTGTCCCCAGGATGCGCATCGGTAGTGGGACGACTGCGGGGCAGAATCAACCAGCCATTGTCCCTTGCCGTATTTACCTATCTTTTAGGTCCCCTACCCAAGTATCTAGGTACAGTATCTACATAGGAGGTATGTAACGTTGCCCCATACACTCCTAACATCTGACTGTTAAGTTCCATTATGATTTACGCTGTAGATAATCAGTTTCGGTTTTACTCGTATAAATCACTATCTATGAGAGTGATGTCAACGATCCATGGCCACTAGCACTTGTCTTGCCAGCCTCGAATAGCTCCCCCACGTTATCCATGTGGTCCAGGTACTGTTAGTTGGTACCTATCATAGTGCTTGATGTTGGCTTACCCAGGACAGCTGCAGATGGAAATTGGACAAACTTTATCTCTTCAAGATATGTAGTCCCAGCTGCTTGGACCGACCCGATGGGACGTGTGGACTCAATCTATTCCCAGTCAATTGATTAGTTTGGTGTTTGAGTTTGATTTGTCAGATTTAACAACAGGATTGCTACCTGGTGAAAGATGGTAAGCATTATTAGTAGCCCAGCTCTTTACCCCTATCAAAGCTCTAGGCAAGATAGACATGAGACGTACTACTTGTACAGTCGTTTGAAGCTGTTCGTTGGTGCCGCAAACAGCATCAAAATCTGTTATCGGGACTGCAAATCTAAAAACCCATAAGTACCCACTACTCCCCGCATTTCATATAGGGTTAGGCAAGGGACATATAGAATAGACCATTCCTGTTAGAGCTTTAGTGTATCTAGAGGTAGGTAAGCTTCTCAGCAGGAAGACGAGGTTACATCCATGCTTGACATGAGGCGTCGCAAGCTGAAAGTGAGCCATTTCGAGCCTCAACGTAAGGTTGCAGTTGGCGTCGTCGAACATGTTCAATTCGAAACCATCCGTTTATAGCCTCGGCTACCTGGATGCGAAATCAAGTCCGTCTCTGTCCTACAACTAGCTCTCTTCAATAACGACCTAGACGTGGATGTGTAAATGCTGTGTCATCGACAACCATCCGCGTAATCGTCGCTTATCGCCGGTTGCAGATATGACCGGAACGCTATGACCACACGCTTTTGAGTGTTGGCTTTCTCATGTGGGTGAGTTACGCCGCCGCTTAAAGATCCTCGAAAACATCGCACCCCCCCCCCCCCCCCCCCCAACATCCCTAACAACACTTTGAAACTAGGAATATACGCAACCTAGTGAGTGTGAAGGTGCCCGAAGTAAATCCTATCCCAGGAGATCATCCACCCGCAGTGTCAATATTTTTCTTGCGCCCGCAAACTACAGTACTAGAGCTGCACCTCAGTATCGATACACCATATTCGTATGAGGAATTATTCAATACGCGATGCTGAGTCGATCCAGACCAGATTCCATGCATCCCGCCACCTTACGAGTAAGCATAAGAGGTTAGGTTAGCGAATGCTTACAGTAGAACATACCGCCCCTCCCCTAAGCAAATGCGTTCAGGCAGCGGGAAGAGTTTTCTGCAGTTAGGTCTCATTATCCAACGTCAGCAGATAGTTAGGCTATCACGAGAAACCGACCGACTTTTAAGACCGCATGCCACGTCGGAATTCTCCAACTGTTGCGTGGGCGAATGTGATCAGAGACAATGTTGTGACATGATGATCATTTCGCTCTCTCGGTCGTAGAGACACATGGATCAGCACCAGTGCATGTAGGTAGTGTAC
This sequence comes from Xylaria longipes, assembly GCA_025201785.1. Taxonomy (NCBI): domain Eukaryota; kingdom Fungi; phylum Ascomycota; class Sordariomycetes; order Xylariales; family Xylariaceae; genus Xylaria; species Xylaria longipes. The sequence goes on from MU619744.1 coordinate 184,782, forward strand.
CTTACCTTCGTCCATGCCTAAAGATACCTGAACTTTATTTCGAATGAACCTCCAGCTCACACGTGTAGCCCGAACATACACATGTGTACCTACGCATTGAAACAATTCTCTCATCCTTTGCAACCTTGAGAGCTAATTCCACTCTAACCGGGGGAGTGTTTGGTCTCTTCAAGAGCCCTACTCGCACAGCACCATCCACATAATCCCATTTCGCACACAGTATAAAAAATAATAACAAAGTCCGAGCGAAAGGGAAAACATATACCCGTATCTAATATGTAGTCTTGAAACTTCGTATTACAGCATAGAGTCTCTATCTCATCTATGCATTTCCCCGACCCTTCAGCTAGGGCCGAGGAAATTATATATAGTACCTATATCAACATACATCCCACGTCGACAGTCGTAGTACGTGAGACAACAGCAAGACAATTCAGCGCTCGCTCCTCGCCGGATTCAACCAGGGCAACTCTAGCCTGCCATACTCCCAATTGACGGAGCTAGTAGTACCGTTGCGTGCATCGCAGCCCAATGTGAACTCATAGTAGCTAAGCAGGAACAGTCGCGAAAAAAGGCAAAGTGCAAACTACGACAACAACGGTTGAGTATTATGGGATAGGATGGTTCTTCATTGCCTATTTTCATATACACTAGAATCCAAACCCAGCCAATTCGTTCCGGTCCAATCCCTACGGACGAGCAGGTGAATGCTATAGCAAGCAAGCAGAGGAAGGCGTGAGCCATGAATACAAAATCTGTCCAGTCAAGGGGATCTCTAATCCCAGTTCCCCACTCCGTTGCTGGCTACAACGACAGGAAACCCAGTATAAGCCTCTTTGGCCCTCGAATAACATAAACGAGACACCCATAGCCAGTGCGTATTTTTTGCCAGTCCTCCGACGGGGTTGTTGACCCAAACAGTAATCTTGATTTTTGATAAACCCCACTCCCACCTCATTCTTTTTTTCACAGCCTTACCAGATGAGGTTCCAGGAAGTCCCAAACACATTATACAGTATCATATGCGCCCATCATGCTTAATGAGCGAAAGTTTCTGCCTCCAATTCGTATCACGAGATATTGATGCTCGTGACGCCATGATAATAACACATCCTGAAATCAAACCTGACCGGGACAATATGAATGGCCAGGAAGGCCTTACGCCTCGGCTTCCTGGCCAGAGAACAACTGCGTATACATTATACACGGCTGTCGTAAAAGAAGCTATGCAAGTAATGGTTTGGTAAAGCATATATGTCGATGATAAAAGGCAGGAGCCTAATTCTTGAGCATCCCTGCCCTTGAATGCCAATATTTGGCGCGATATAAATAGATCGATCGTAGGTTCCGTTGCATGCCCGCCCGTATGGTAAATCCAAAAATGCTTCATGAATAGCGTGCGTACAATAAAGAAAGAATATGGGTATCATAGATAGGGTGAAAGAGGAAATACAATAACGCAATGCAGTTTTGAAGTGTGATCAGGCGAGTCGGCGTTTTAGGGGTAGTTGTGCTGTGTGCCCTCAGCGATTTTGTTTATATCGCGACGGCGGTATGATTGTTATGTCGGTCTCGAGATATCCAACCAAAAATATCGGCTTTTGCGCCAGGTTGAGTTGTCGGTGTTGGTCCTTCAACCGGAGTACGCAATGCAGTCTCTCTTGGTTCGAGAAGTAGGCTCTTTCTATAGTAACTAACTTGAACATTGCTCTGATCCAGTTCCTTCATGCGAACGATCTGAGCTTGAAGCCATTCCTGCATATCTGGTATCTCGGTCATTCTATAGGGTATTTGAAACCGTTGCAGGTCGCCAATGATCTTAGCTGTTCGATGGTGCTTGTCAAAATTGATGACGGTCATGCCTTGCCCACTAAGACTGACGCCAGGAAGCTGCTTCGTGGCTGGGTTCCCAATATCAACAAACGTTAGATCTGTGAGAAACATGCCCAAGAATGGAAGACAAGGAGGCACGTGGCCTTGGAGGCGCGCTCGAAGTACCTTGTTGTTGTTTGTCGGTTCAACAATGGCATGCAATGATCGAAATAATTCCCGGCGCTTTTGACTTATAAAGTCCCATGTCTTTCGCAAACGGTTGATAACGGAACTGTTTAGGCTGCAGACGATGGCCATGAGGCCATCATAATTGTTTAGCTCGAGACACTGATGTGCTATCTTGATCCACTGCTTAATTATGGCGGCCCGTTTTTTGACTTCGGGGTGTTGGAGAATAGTATCCGCGACCAAGTTAGAAAGGTCGTTAGAAAATCCAGACATAGCTTTAACATTGGGTGAATCAATTCCCCCATTCTTCATCCATTGCGACCCAAGCAACTCTTCGGGCTTGATGGAAGAAAAGATGAACATCTGTTTCAAGGTAATTTGCCGCGCAACCTCAATATAATCAAAGTCAAGAATTGAAGGCGAGCTACCACCCATCTTCCAATTGCTAAGAAGGCTCTGTTGGCTTTTTGAGAGGATTGGAGCTGGTATGGCAAGGTCAGCAGGTGTAAAGGGAGCTGTTGAAGTACTTGATTTGCTCGTCGATGAACCGAGACGAGATGGCGGTAAGTTTTCTAAAGAAGAGACACGCTGAACCAACTCTGTGAGGCGATTACCAGCTGAGGGGATAATGAACCCCAGCTTGAACTCGGCAAAGTGCGCGATTGAGGGCAGAGCTTCGCCATCAGTTGACTCACGCCAATGGGATTCTAACCAACCCTTGAAAACGTTGTATACGCGTAAACGAACGGCGCTGGCAATGCTGGGGGATTCACCAACATAATCAAAGCGCTCAACCAACACTTCGACTAGTTCAATCGGAGTACAAAATAAGCGGAATGTAAGGTAGAAAGCAGATACAAACATCGCATCAGGCGTTGTTTCGTGAGTCGTAAGACGCTCCACAAGTGCAGGTAGCGAGCCTCCAACGACCTGACCGTCCTTGTTAAACATAAGCTCGTGCACAAATGTTTTCTCGAGCAACCTTGATTCAACTTCTTCTACCTCTTCGGTGAGTGCCGTGCTGCCTGCAGTGCTAAGATCAGATAGCGAGGGCTGATTCCGAGGCGCTTGTGCGCTGTCAGGCGTAGTGGCGCGTGTGGATGTCTGGGATACAACGCTAGACTCTGAGTCACGGCTGAGATACGAACTACTAGTTCCGGAGCTCGTTGCGGTCCCTGTATCCGACCTGAAAGATCCATGTAATTCAATATCATGGGATACCTCCGTCGGACTGTATGACTGTTCTGAAATTAGGGTTGTGCTAAGTTTTGGTAGTGGTTGTACCAATGGTCGCGATAATGGCACTGAAGATACGCTAATTGATGGGCTCGCATCAGCAGCGACAGATTGTGACCGAGATGAAGGTGAGGATATCTCCGTCGCCACTTTTGTTTCAACTAGTGAGGCTGTCGACGGAATCTCAGGCAGCGGTTTATCCATCGATAGATGTAGTGCTGTTGCCACTGGAGAAGGTGGCGATGTCGTCAAATCGATGACGATTTTCCTCTCCGGAGTCTGTGGGCGACTCTCAGGTGTTACTTCGGACAGGTTAAGGTCGAAACCAAAATCCGTCCCTTGGATTTCAAATTCGAAATCACCAATCTTCTCAAGTACCCATTTCGTTCTCGCAACGCACTCGCCGGCTGTCTTGACGCAGTGGATCGCCGCGTGCTGGAGAGCATCATCTCGGGGCATAACGATATGTTCGGCCTCTACGTCACACCTTCTTAGTATGTCTCGTGCTGAGGAGACGAGGTCGCAGATGTGGCTAAACATAGCAGCACGGGCGGCCTCCAATGGCTCAGGGACAAGGGTATTGTGGTCACACACCACATCAACCACAGCCAACAGCACCCCACCAGAGGTCGTAGACAGTCTGATGGCCAAGGCGAACTCTGACCGTGAGAGTGACTGTAGACGAAGCCGGCCAATCAAGGAGCTTAGATGCGATAGGAACGCATCATGAGACGAATTAAGTTGTTCCGAAACCAAGTTGTGTGGTTGTGTCGATGGTGAGCGGCCGGCAAAAGATACCCTGTGTGTTATACTGGCGGAGAGTCGATTGGTCGACGGTAGGTTTCTTTGAGACATCCGATTATCTGATGCGTTTGCTGGTGATTGGATGCACGACAGGCGCTGTGGTGTTAATTCACTGGTTTGAGTCGCTTCAACCGGCGACCCAGTCGATGTATCTTCCGTATTCGTCTGGCAACTTGCATTACCCCCCTCTTCTACCCCTTGTCTAAAACTTGTCGTTTCTGCGGGTGGCGTTGGTGGAACAAACGACTCTTCCATGACAGTTGCCATTACGGTCACCGCAGGCGCTCGGGTGCGTCGCTCCTCTTCCAAGAGATCAAGGAATCGCACGCCCCTGACCACCACTTTGAAGGCTCTTAAAATCATTTCGTCAATAACATCGTTGGCTTCCTCCGAAAAATGCGCAGAGAACCTGAGCATTCCTTGTAAGCGCTTCGCAGTTTTAACTAGCAAAGACAATTCAGAGAGTAAGCCCTTGCGGCCCCGTCTAAGACCTTCACTTCTTTGGATAGTAGCAGTCTCACGGGTCAAACAGTGTGTGCGTTCCTAGAGCGGGGTTGAGTTTATGGCCGTGGTATGGCTACAGGTAATCGGGGCACTTACAAGGAGAAACCGCACGCCGGCAATGATGCCTTTCATGAACTCTTGGTTCTCAAAGATGTCTTGTTCGTCGGTGACCGTACTCCTAAGAAGGTCCCAGAAATTCAGTAGGGCTTTCAACAGATTCCTCATCTCTTCCGGGTCATATGCCTCGCAGTAGTTCGTAGGTAGCCAACCCCTCGCACCCGTCGCCAACAGGGTTCCATCAGCCCACCCATTGGTGTGAATTGAGTGCACCAGCACCACATCACCTTCATTAAGGGGTAGCGTGATAGTCGAGTCGGTTACGGTACAGGCCGGCTGAAAAGGATAAAATGCGCGAAGGAAATTGTAGAAAACCGGACGTGGCGGCTCTGGTGGCTGCGAAACAAGGTCTTCCTGGGACTCGTTCGGCGTCGAAGGCGGCGTTAACTGTGACTGCGAGTAGATGCTCGCTGAAACATTGACAACGTCATCCTGCGAGCTGGCGCTCAAAGAGCCAGAACGACTCTTAGTGAGTGCAAGAGGTGCAACTTGCAAGCTCGATCGTACAGGCTGCGTGTCCAGCATCATGGTTGCTGCGGAAATAAATTGTGAAGCACCATGGGGCTTGATATCACTTGCTAGCACCGGCGTAGTAGCTATGTCGGCGACAAGAAGCAGCCAGCCCCTCGGAGGACCAACTGATAACAGTCAAAAAAAAATCCCAATCGGGCTCCTATCACTTCAGATTCCGTCTGCCAGGTCGTCCTCTCGGTTCCGTGTATGATCCGGCCGTCGGGGGCTGTTGGTGAAGGTTAAGAAACACGACTTAATGTTGATACGGCAGAAGGCTTCTATGGGCGGGATAATCGTTAGTTTGCTAAGTCCTGGGGAAAGGTTTGTGTTGTTTGTTGTCCAGTACAGTCGCGAACAAGACGAGACTGGTACGATGGAATGAAGGGAGACACAGGGTGCTGATCCGCGACTAAGACGGGAGAAAGCTAGCTAGCGACGTTGGGAATGTCCCTAGGAAGGTCCCTCTCCAGTTTTCGTCGACCGAATCAGTTGCAATGGAAATGAAAATCAATTCTACGCGGGCGTGGTGGCCGACCCCTCGTGGAGAACTCGTCGCATAACACAGTAGGGGTGATCCATGATCTGTGCTGCCATGCCCGTTTTGCAGTTGAGGTGGTTCGTAGAAGAGAAGCAGAGCCGGGAAAGTAGGCAGTGTAATAGCATACCTCGTGCGTCTCGTGTAGCTACCCGTCGAATGAATAGAAGCCTCGGCCGTTCTCCTCTCCCTTTCTCTCTATCGCCCCGTGGCTGTCCGTTCCCGTCCGTCTGTATGCTTTGCGTGTGCTTCAAAAACCCAGGGATAGCTGGCTCTTTCCAAGTTACGTAGGTGGTGTAAGTCGTGAGGTGAGTAGTGTGTAAGTGTCTAAGACGTTAGGTACGTACGAGGGAAGAGAGAGACAGAAACGAATAATAATAGGAACTACTAGGCGTGTAAAGTAAAGTAGGTACCTGCCTAACCTCCTCGCCTCGCAGACCACCCCCTGGTCTAGTCTGGTCGGCTCATGTCTCCGAGAAGCAAAAGCTAGCAAAAGCGACGGTCGTAAGGTATCCGTACCACTCCATGTAGAGTGCTAAGTATAGGTACATAGTACACTACACATCCACCCCGGCACGCTACACTACTAACATGCAGCTCCCCTGTCCAGGCGCTACTGCCAACGAGGTAAGAGGCCAGTCCCGTGCGGCTAGCCTCTTCGAGCCAGAATAGCCCACTTGGTCTACTGTACTGTGAACTCACGAGCTTCGGCGGGAATCTTGATCTCGACCAAATGAAGCCTGAAGCGCTTGGCGGGAGCAGAGAAGAGCTCCAGACGTGCTGCCCAGACCAAAGCTTAAGAGCTATGTGCACCCACTCCCCGCGCTAAATGATCGTTGTCCAGGCAGGGCAGAGCTTTTTATCATGGAAGCGGAAGAGACCCATATTCAAGGATCTTTTGCGACAGCTTCTTTCCCAGTACTATACCCGTGGAGTTACTTCGTACAGTACAATAGTATACTACCTTAGGTACCTACCTAGGTCCTTAGGTCCTAAGGCTTAGGTCCTAGGTAATGAGTAGTGCTTCTCAATCTCTCGCATTTGTCAGTCTCACTTCACACGCACGCCGCAAATAGCGTGGTCCGAGATTAGACTTACAGTACAACAACACACTGAGCAGCAAGCTTTTCTGGTGAATCAGATAGGAATACGTTCAATGTGTTGTTAATGTTACCGTATACTGTAGCTGTTGCCAGCAAATCGTCTACAGAACATGACACAGAACATCGATGATTGATACGTTGCACAATAGGGGGAACGAGGTTTCTCCCTCAAGCCATAGCATACATACGCCAGAGCTCAATTCTCCAGACCACTCCCGCCATCCTTTTACTTAGTTACTGGTTGTGTCATACAAGTAGCTTCCCCCCAACCTGGCCTGACAGCAGAAAACGTCATTTTAATCCCCAAAAGCGCATCCAGCGACAGACCCGCCACGCTATCGACCACATGCCAACTAGTCTTTGCTTGGTACTGGAACTGCTAAACGTGGAATTGCCATGCAACGATGCCTGATCACTGGACTAGGCAGTGTGGGTAGAAGTAGATAAGTAACTTGGTGGAGGTGATGATCTGGGAACGCATCCGGTAATGCATCAGGTACAGTACACTAATACTCCCAGGGTTACCTGAGGCTGTTCCGCTGGGCTGCAGCAAAACATGTAAGAAATCCGGTGTGATCACTGAGTGTCCCGGCGTAGGACCAAGCCAGCTAGGTATGTCCTATGTCACCAGGGGGTCATCGCAGCGCATTTCCTTTTTCTTCAGGGCCCAACACCCATCACCAGGTACGTAGGTACATTGGCATCTCCATACCCCACGAGAGAGTGTGATGAAATAAAATAGATAAAATAACCAACAGTCGACGAAGCAGAACCTGCCACTTGCCAAGGGTCCGAAAGAACCTTTGACCATGGCCTTCGACAGGGCGGGGGAAGAAACCGATCAGGGGCCAGGGAGTCAGGGTACAGGGTCAGGGTGCAGGGTGCAGGGTGCAACCCTGTCGTAGTTGTGCAACGGGGGACGTTCCCGGTCAATAGTACCAGGCTCACTAATGGCCAAAATCAGAGGGATCGGCACGTTATCTCCTGATTCTGCTCTGGCCCGAGCTCTGCTCCTGCGTCGACCTCCATTGACAGGTGCTCCTCTGTTAAATGCACTCGCCTCATTGATCTGTATACATTTGGCCAACAAATCACCTCCTGCGACTTCGCCCCGTTCGCCGACCTTGTCAACGTCCCATCAACCATCGTGACATCGAGACCCTCTGCCTGTCGATGGAGTTGGTGACGAGATCCAATCACTTCAGCTGGCTTCAATGAGCTTACTGCGACGACGCTTTGCTGTGTAAGGAGCAGACGCTCATTCGATAGACTCGTCCATCATATCGCAAGTTTGCTAGCTTAGGCTTTGGGGTTGGTGGATGCCGCCGCTCAATAGCCATTCGGGACAGGCGAGTCTGGATTTCACAGATGTGCGTGGCGACATGATCATTGCCTTGGACCATAGTTTAGCGTGAGTTGCGGTGTCGACAATATTGATCAGCTACATTTGGATCATCAGGTATATATCGCAAACTAGCAGAGAGCGTTAACTAAAAAGCTCATATCGTGGTCCCCAGTTATGTTAAGTGTGTTCCGAATCAGGAGCAGGCAAGCGGGTAATGAGTATTGCTTGGACCGTTATAGCCAAATTCGCCCATTACGTTCTCTGAAATCCAAGAGGTGCTCGACTGCCATTGACCAACCAAACCATGTTGATGGGGCAGACCCCAGAATTCATATGGTTGAAACTTGGGTTCTAGGCTGAAAAGGCACAACCCGCTTGTTACCCGTCCATCGTAAAGGCCCAGTTTAACATCGCCCATTCAATGCATCATCCAGATAAGGCCTCGTCTTGCGAGCCCGGTAACGGCTTGCGGGAGTTGAGTCAGCACCTACTCTACTAGTATCTAACCCCGAATGCCAACCCACTGGAGTCGCAAGGGCGATCTAAGTGGGGTGTTGCTGGATATGAAGCTCTACGACGTAGATGTGGTATCACCGTGCTATACTCTGGATCTGTCTTTTTTTCTCTCATTACTGCCTGCATGCTATCACATCTCGCGATGGGCAGACGGCACATGCAATGCGACGCAACAACCCCATCCACGATGCCTCCAACAAGAGACGGACCCTGTGTTCTGTCGCCACTGGCTATCATTATAGCAAGGTTGCATTGCTGCCCCGCTGCGGAATAGACAATGCCCAAACGATTTCATAAGGCTATTATTATGAGCTTGGTTTTACACTGCTCCTGTCCGAGTCGATCATTGAGGGCACTCATCAACCCTAATTTGTGGATGATTCTGAGTGGGTACGAGTGAAGCGAACTACGGTATTCAATATTTCGTGTCAGTCATTCGGGTATTGGCCAATGCCTTTGCCTGAAATTGCTTTTGATTTGAGGGTATTTTGGAGCACTAAAAACGGCGGAACGAGCGCGTCTGTTCAGCGCAGTTCAAGAACATCAAGCTTGGAGTCCTTTTTAGTCCGGATCGATGCGTTTTCCGTCATCACATCGGGTAGGACGACACAGCCCCATTTCATGTCGGTTTAGTATGATCGGCTCGTGAGATTCGTTCCAGCATACAAACACATATCAATTGGCGTGTGCGAGCAGTCACGTTACGCTCACTTACCGCTTCTATAGTAGCGTACATGATGCAACATGTTGCCAGTGGGCAAAGAACGGGGGTTGTCCGGAGTTTGGGATCAAGAGTTTGGAGTTTCTGAGGGAGATAGGTATACTGAATACTGTGACTAACTATGATCGAGGCAAAAGCCCACTCACACGTGCCAATTGGCCAACGACGACTTTTTATTGGAATATTACAGTAGGTATACCCAGTGTTGCCAGGCGTTGCTGATCAGGTACAGCTTACAGCCGTCCGCACAGCCATACCAAGACAGTCTTGTGTTGTACCAGTAATGTGGTGGGGGAGCTTCCCTGTTCCAAGGAACTTAATCCCCATGAATGCCTCATGCAAGCCACTTGCATTTTCACCCGCGGACTGACCCGCTGGATTTGTCGTGCCCTACGATTCACAGCGCGGGGGTATAGCTGCATGTGGGGATGGGACGGACGGACGTCTTCTCATCTCGGCATAACTGAGCTCCAACAACCAGCCAGTACGTATAAGTACCTACACGAGCAGTATCCGGGTCCACCAACACAGAAGCCTACAATGGAGAAGCTGAGAAGCAACCCATGGCGTGGAGTGTCAAGTTTATCAGCGAGGCGAGGAAAAAAGAAAGCGCGGGGAACGCGGGAAACTGCATCAGCATGAACAGCATCTGGACGGTGAGTTCGAGGAAGCGTCGGTGGTAATCAGACTTTAATCCACGTAGATCCGAAAAGGGAGTAGATAGTACGTACTCTGTACTGTACTAAGTAGTGTAGTAGCAGCAGCAACCGACGACCTCAGCGCCTATGTTATATGTTGTGGACCGCGACTTGCAGACAATGCCACTCGATTCGGCGGCGCCCTGCAATGCCAAGAAGACCGCGCTGCAGAATTCTAACGTCGTCACACAGGCCTGGCTGGCCCTACGGAGTACTTACAAGTGCCTAGTTACTATTAGTGACATCCCGGTTGGCAATGATATGCGGAACCATCTCAAGCTAGTCCATTAGCAGTAAAGGTGGTCATTGTGGCTGGCTATTGACCATCCAGGCCGAGATCATGGGCAGAGCAGACGCGGTCGACGCGATACCTGTCATACGTACAGGTAGCTGTGCTGTAACTATTCCGTGTGGGATTCCACTTGTATACAAGCCATTCCAACATCTTCCAGCAGCGTCCTCCAGCAACAACGCGATCAAATTAGTGGGCCTGCTGCAAACTGATGTTTACCTCCAAGGCACGTGGATTCGAGACTGGCACGTTGGCATGCGCGAGGCTTCCTGGGCACGCCTCAATGGCTCCCATCGATAACTGAGAATCAGGGCACCGAGGGTATCGTACAGTCTGGCGCAACCCGACTCCCACCCACATCGTGGAGAAGAAACACGCTCTATGCTGGCGCACCACAACTCCAGGATAACCTCCGGCCCTCCGCCTGACGGTGACGAGACCTGTGTCTAGCGGAATAGTTCCGGTCAGCTTGTGTCTAGTGAGTGCGATCTACTGGATGGGTCGTTGCAGCTGGAATGTAATAGCTGGCATATGTAGGTATGCTGTGTGTTCGAAGCCGCAACGACTGTCGGTTCAAGTTATCGAGCGCCAGGTACTGCCGTATTACGTGTCGGGATGGCTGTCCAGTCGGATCCAAGACGACTGCCACACAGCATCAGGCCGACTTGTGGCGCCGAACCTGCCCCTGGCAGTGCTGCAACACAGAATCTATAGCCGTATTTTCCTTCTGCTTATAGGCCCCAAGCGAGGCACTGCAGAGCTATCACCTCGTATCTGTCACGTTATCACTGTATTATCGAAAGTGCTGCATCGTTTCCATTGCATACGCTCGGCTCAACCACAGGCCGAGTGAAACCGACAGTTTGGGACCTGGTAACGAGAACTCCATGGTGGGACTTTGCAGAACATTTGCAGAGGTTTGCCGTCTAGAACCTTACGGGTGTGTGAAGAAGCTGCTCTCCGTTGCACTAGATACGTCTTCCCCCTTCCACTGGTCCGCCACCAGCCCTCCAACTACAATATATATTTTCTAGGTATCCTTCGCCTGGCCAGCGGCGAGGGACTGTAAGCATACGGGACAGGTGCCCCAGGTGCGATTGGCCCGGCGCTATCCAACGAGTCCTTCGCAGACTGACCATACACCACACACCATATTACCCCATACTGCGGGTGTGGCCCGTTCGGCGTCTACGGACTCAGGGCGGGGCTTACAAGCACCAACACAACCCGGCGAAAAGACATAACTACGTACGGTATGCCGTCCTCTGCCCCGATGATAAAGCCATGCAAGCCACGCCTCAGCAACGCCTCAGCAACGCCCAGGCGACGAAGATCTACCGTAGGCCCAACTACCTAAGGTTAGTCTAGAGCCTTTTTTCCGTGCCTAGAAGCCATGCAAGGGCGCTGCACTTAGCTAAAGGTGCATACGCTACAGTATACTAAGAAACGCCGTTTAATGGCGGCTCACTCCCGGAAGTTGTACTGTGGCCCATTGTAGTCTAGTAGCCAAGGCCAACGCGTCTACATCCAGTAACTGCATGCTAAGGGTTCATTTCTTTTTATTTCCTTACCGGTCAAGCTTGGCCGCTCTCGTCAACACTCGCGTCCTTGCCAAACTAGGGACTGCAAGCCAACTACCGAGAAGCATACACTAGAATATGCGTAGACGGCTAGTAACAGTATAGTGCATGGAGGCTGATCCTTCAGACCATCAGGGTTGTGATTTATACACTCGGGATTGCGCAAAAGCACCAGCTCTATGCGCTACATTACTACACCGATACCATGATGTCGGGTTTCGTCGATCTATCATTCCTAGAGATTTTTAAATCCTGCTTAGGTTGCGGTGGCCTAACGATGATAAGAAAGACTCAAATCAAATCCCTCCAGATGTCTATAACGAAGAAATTGCGGTGATACGGCCTAATCTCTCGGGCACCCAAGTATAGCGACATCTTCCATGGACTGTTGTACTAACCTCCTACACTATGGGCTCGAACTAGTTCTCCCCTTTTAGCTTGATTTGACTCGGGCTTCTGTCAAGGCTTACGCAGCTGTACGAGAAGAGTCGCTTCTTGCGGGCTGAACACTGAGAGAAAATGACGGTCATTCCGTACGGGTCTCCATCACGACGCCTCGTTGACCGCTACAAGATATGACTGAAATGCAAGTCCAAGGAGGCAAATTGTTTTTCCGTTCAATGCTAATTCAGTACGAGGCGTTGGCGGTCTGGGCGGTTCCTTCGTATTACACTCAACCTGGTGGGCTTTAGTCCAGCCACTTCCTAGGCTCCGTCGCTCCTAGAGGCGGTATGATGCGAAAGGGTCGTATAGGACAATACAGAGGCCATATAGGCAGAAGAATTCTTCAGCCTTGAGTGTCTAAGCATCCCGTTAGCCATCGTATCCTTATCAGAGATAAAGTCGTTCTCTATTAGTCACACAAGCCCTACGCCAGTACACTACTCAAATTCACCGTCAGTTGTGTGGGTAAGGAAATCAGCTTAACCTGTCCTGTAGACCTGATAATTCCTCTATGTTCTACCACTATATAAAGTTCTTGACTGCTTCTTTCGCTGGCTGTATAACGGTCGCACGTTGGGTATTAGTAGCTTCCACTGATCGTCACGGAGATACACGACAACAAGCTAGCGTGTCTAGTGAGGCTTAAGTTATTTACTTTGACTGTACGGAGTATACAGTATGCTTACTTATTGTTCCGTAGGAAATTTTGTGAGTTTACAAATTAACGGTGTGGTTCTGAGACATTTTACCACGAGCGGAGCGGCGCAGTTTCTCGCTACAAGTGGGTATTCAGCCCGCAGAAGTGAACCAGCCAAAAAGGAAAAAGGAGGAAGAAAGAGAAATGCAGAGAAGGAATGAGGAAAGAAGAAAGAACAAAAGATCTCCGTATCGTCGTCGCATCTACCCTGTGAAACACATGTGGTGGCATTCCATGTCTCAGATGCGGTGATACGGCGTGGTTCTGACCCCGGCGCCACACGTGGAGGCGGTATAAGGAGTGTTTTTCCGACGAACCCTGCGATCGCAACTAGTCAACTAGTCGCTGATCACCGAACGTTCGATTCAGGTCAAGCTATACTATACGATAGTTTTCGCTTCAACTTAGCGAAAGCAAGCAGAGCTCGTTAATACTTCAAGAAGAATTATCATTATCATATTAGTATGTAGAGTATATAGCACCGGATGATTTGATAATGATTTCTGTTTGCCGGCCGGCTGTTCTTGCAGATCTTGGTGGGGGGTTATATGTGAGATAACTAAGGCACACGCCATTCGACTTCGAACCAACATCGATTTTCCGAGTTGCTTGGCGTTACCTTCATCGTTCAACTAATCAATCTCCATTTGTACATGACACGGGCGCCCCGGGACTGCGCTAACATTATACTGTATCTAGTTTGAAGCTAGACATATACGTATAGATAGCAATGTAGATCAAAAAGAACTTATCCTAAACAGCACAACAAAGTACTACATAGTATGTAGCAGATTTCAATGGCACAGTGCTTCGCCTCAGCCCTTGTGCAATGGCCATCCATAATGATGACCATGCTCATATGTCACGACCCCAGCAATTCTACCGGGGCGCATACACAAATGCTAGCTGGTCCATTTCATCACCGTCCTGGCCCAGATACCCCACGATAGCCCACCCATCAGGTGCGTCGAAAGTCGCGCAATCCGAGGTCGCCGTTCCCGCTTCAAGCGTCCGCCCGGCGCTCGTTGTCGCCTTGATGTAGAAATTGCGCGTATTCCCCGATTTCTGGCCTTGGCAAAGCTGAGCACTTAGCCAGGCTTCGCCGCTCTCGAGCGTCAATGTGGAGGCCGAGCCACCTGTTCCTCCATGCGTGAACGTCGTCCCGTCAGCCAACGTAATGGCGACGCTGTCAAGCCTGCTCGCTCCCCTGAACGTCAGCGCGCTGGCTTCCGGTGCTGCCTTTGGCGAAAGCGCCGGCACGTCGCTGAACCAGGTGCCATACGGACCGCCCCAGAAGTCGGATTGTCGCAGTGATGCTCCGGCTACCCATGTGAAGTTCGCAGTTATCGGGTTGTGATCAGACAGGACATTGCCGTCTGGCTGGAGGAACTTGTTGCTCTCGTAAGCCCAGTACGTAGCAGTAAGATCAAGCAGGGGGCTTCCGCGATAGAAGATCTTATCAACCGTCTCACACTCGTTTGTCGTGCTGGGATTGCTACAGAGAATTTCCTCTGTTGGTGCAACGCCCCCAAGGATTAGCTCCACTTGAGCATCCGTGAGCCCGGTCTGTGACAGGAGATCAGGAACTATATCACCAACACGCGTATATCGGCTGTTCGTATCGCCGAATACAACGACTGCGTTCCCGGTGCTCCAGACGTTGATATAGTCCGCAACCTGCTGGAGATTCGACGCACGAGCCTCGAGATCACCGTCTTCGGTCCCAGCATCCGTGTGCGTATTGTATGCATCGACGTAAACACCGTCAGATAGCTTCAGACGCATGAACGTGAATCCCTTTGGCGTCAAACAGTCGTTCTCAGAGGCATCGCTACATTCGTCCCACTTGACGCGCGTGAAATCAACCCAATCATAGTTGGCTAGGCTGTTTAATCCAGACCCAAAGGGAACACCTCCAGATGTCGCGGTGCGATAAGGGTGCGTGTCCGATGCGTAAACGTAGGCATGATAGTTGAAATCCTAATCACTATCAGTTGCTGTTTGACGAAACGTGTTTCATGCATGTATGATCCCACGGCCTCGGTTTGCTTGCGGTTTGAGACCACCAACCTCTTGTGCGTGGATTAGGTCATATCCAAGTTCAGCAAACTTCGAGCCAATCAGCCCCGAATTTGTCGTCTTGTCTCCCGGTACACCGTTATCATTCAAAATGGCTGGTAGCCCTGCCACGTTCATGCTCAGAACATTAAAGACTCCGCTTGTTGCAGCCGTTACAGGCGTGCCCAGTAGTGCAGCCATGACCACGCTCGTGGTGGTCCTCATTGTGATAATTAAGAAAAGCTGCCAAGCCGCGATCACGAAAGATGTTATTAGTTCTTGTTACCGCATCGCCATTTACTGGTTTGGAGGTCCAACAGGAGAACATCTGGTGTATTTGTATGAGCAGACCGCCACTGCATCAGCTGGCTCACCAGAACCTAGTGAAGCCATCTATGGTTAGAGCCGCCGTGTAGCCAGCCGTTTTGTGATCATCCCCGAGTTCTACCCCCGTATTCATCGATACCTTTCTTAGCATGACCTTTCCCGAAGGACATGAAGTCACCTCCCAGCAATGCCATGGAAACGCTGTTCATTGCAATTTACCAAACATCGGACCACTTTCCTGAATTAGTCGCAATGCAATAGTACCTGGGTTTGGGTCCTTCAACTATAAGACGCGCGTTGGGGGAAGAGATAGGTTCCACCATTCAAATCATCAAAGGCTGGCATGTATTTGTTGGTCACGCCACTTTTTGTGTATCTTCCACGTCTAATAAAGTGTCTATGCAAACAGTCGACAAGACCGTATAGCACTTACTAGACTTCAGCAAGACCACCCCGCAACTATAGCAGACTGAAACTAAAGCGTATACGGCTATAGGAGCTCTATTATAAGTAAAACTTCTATTACGGGCAGTACATTACAGTAGTCAGGTCTCCCGCTTCCCAAGCAAGCCTATTTATACTAGGTTCATGAACAATAGGATAGTTAAACGTTAAAATCCGCGAGCTATCCAGCACTACATATATCTACAGCTTATACCTCGTTGCTACACTAAGCTATAAATTGACACGCATAGCCCGCCCGCATTGGACATCAGACGGTGCCTGGTTCATCGGCCAATATGGTCGGTCACGTGCAGAGATCAAACAGAAGACGATAAGCCGGCTTCCTTTCCGCCATGCGGAGATAAAGAGAAACTCATATGTATCTTAGATTTATAGAATTAATTGATACCGTTAGAGACACGGAATAGAGAATTCGAAACGTTGCTTTCCCTACCAGACACTAACGAAACTCAAAGCAAGCGACATATAAGAACAATCCCTCTACAATTCAATGGGATATTGCTAATGAAGGGCTCTCAAACTAGAGTAAGCCAATACCTACAGAAAGTACTAAGAACTTGTCATAGTTCAACAAACCGAGCGGGCCTTCGTAAGACGTTCTTCGAGTGAGTAATTACCACCAGATGTAGTGATTCATCTGAGTCCTGTCTTTACCCAAAGAGCATGCTTCTCATCGTCAGCAAAGCATGAATGTGATAGAATGATGTCAATTCCATATCCGACTTTGACCCCTTTGAAGCATCGGATCATGTGCCGAGTTCGGATATGTTTCGTTTCCATACAGTAATCAGTAACGGGATCTTATCCTTGCGTAGAGTTGTAGCCGAAATAGTTGGAGATTGTGAGCTTATAGTACTGCGAAATTGTATTATAAACTCGTAGGCAGGGAGACGTCAAATAATGCGACATCATCTCTCACCATGAACCCTCACTTTTTCTTCCCCCTACGAGTATGTCATAGTAGTGCATGAATGTGACGACCATATATCACATTCCAGGCCGTGGGTTCCCCGGTGGCACATTTCATGCTCTCTGATCAAGTACTCCACGCTTCCAAATAAAGCTCTAGACATGACCCAGGAGAAAGGTACGCAAGTTATTCTCGAAGGTGGCTGTGGCACTGCACCAAGGACCCCTGCTCCTGGAAAGTGGCCGCACTGGGCGTAAGATCGCCATTTACACGTATCACACGCAGTGCCTACTATCTAGACTAGACCAGAGCAAGTTGACGGTGAGCTTTCCAGAACTTTTACACCGGTGTCAAGCCATCGTGCGCACCAATCGAAAAGGCGAGAGGTGTTGGTAGCAACCCGCGATCACCAACAAGAAGGTCCGGGTATATAACAAAAACGGTCCAATCCTCCCGTCTCGCTTAATATGCGTCATATTATAATTAATTGTATAGTAGAGAACCACCCCAAAAAACTACCACGTTGTCCGTGCCACATGCGAGCACGGGCAGTACCACCTAACCTAAATAGACTACAGAACGTCGGCCCTTCTACAAAATAGTAATTTCGCCTGGAGGAATGATTCGCGTTCCTAGAAAATAGGAATCCCACCTTTCCGATTGGATCCGGTCGCACAACCTCACCCCGTCTGTCTGTGCACCTTTCTCTTGGGCCTTGGCCCCTGCATCATGTTGTGTGAACGCTGGACCCAAGGATCAGGGATCTATCCAAAGGACGAATTGAGCGACTCGCCCCTGCATCCAACATGCGTTTTGTTCGCGGGGGGATGCCAGCAAATGCTGTACACCCACCACTACCACCACACGACAGGTTTTGTGATTCTTTCGACGGTCAGCCCCATCTCGTAAATGTATCTTTTCCCGTCCTATATAGACGAGGATGAGGCCCGTTGCTTGTTAATAAGGAATACCCACTTCTCTTCTGATGCAGCGCTAGCCAGGGACATGCGCCGCAGTGGTGTGGTGTGGTCCAATGGGTTCCTATGCCATGCATTTGTTAGTGCCTAGGTATTCTCCGTGTGTGGACCCTGAAAATGGCGATTGTCAACGTCATCTTATTGAGCGTTGATGTTGGATAAAAATCGTACGAGTAGTTTGACCCGCTAGCCTGGACGAGATACAAGCGCTGGCTATTAAATATGGAAATATCCGCCCTATGAAAATGTTGGGAAACATTGAGATAGATAGAGTAACCTAAGGTTTTAAGTCGCCGCTTGTTCGATTGGCATTGAGGTAATGTGGTCTCGAGAAATATAAGAGCTCCATCCTTAATCTGTTCAAGGTGGAAACAAGTTTTGCCAGGGTTCTATTCAAAAACGACGAGTACAGACCGTGGCCACGAGTCTCCGCTAGCTTCTCATGTAGGGGCCAGGGCTCCCTCGGAAATAAAGAGGTATACAAATCATAAGCCTAAAACCTGATACTGATCCGATAGCCGTCGTACTAGCGGTTCCAAGATCTCACGGGCCGAGAAAAGACAGTTTGAAGACGAACATAATCAAACAAGCACAACCATCAGAATCCAAAACCCGTCGTGTAGCGCGAGATTTGGTAACTTGATAACGCATGTCGGAGAGCGAAAGACCCGGGGAACTGGTTATCGGGTTCTCTCGGTTGTAGAAACAACCATGGTTGCTACGTCCGTATAACCTAACGGAGTGTCTCATTAGCGGAATCACAAGTCACTATGTAGCCTCTTTCATTAGGACCGCTATCGCCGCAAATTCATGCATGGGCAACAAATCCAAATAACATAGGATTCTGAGGGATATGTCACCAGCTAATGAGTTCTCTAAGACCCAAAGCTTAGGATGGGAGGAAATATGAACCCATAAACGGCAAGAATCGCTCTTTCCATAAACTCTATTAATCTATAAAACACTAGTAGGTCTCAAGAGCTCCTGCAATCTGTACAAGCCAACCTGGATAAGACAATTCATACCATGTTACCTATCCAGAAGACTTTGATGTTACCGGAATTTATAGTCTTTGTAGCCTTCTTGTAAGAGGCTAAGTAGTATCGATTTTACCGCATGCAACACGTAGCGTGAGAACAAAGAGACGAGGACCTTGAGCGGTGCGATTGGCCAAGACAAACAAAGCGTCTCGTGGCAGCCTTCGAGTAAAATAGCATAGGATAACACCGGCTCTAATCATCTACCTAGGAGTACAATAATTGCAAGATTGTTGAGTAAAGGTCGACACAATCTTCTGGGTTGCGATTTCGCGGGCTACTTTAATTCCTTGAGGTTCGTATCACTCAATTCAGTCTGCTATCTGAACACCAAAATCAGTTAGAGTTATAAGCCCCGGAAGAAAAAGGTCACGGTGATTGAAGGCAGCGGGTTTTTAGAACAAGAATATATCTGTTTTCACTCAATGGGTTGCCGATCGCCTTACCAGCCGTTATTATCGACTGGGAGATGAAATTGACAACAACTACTTCGAATTGGGGAAAGAGAAAACCATTACAGCAAACTCAACTCTTATCGTGTATGGAGACCATGCGAGGAAGCGAGAGGTCCAGGAATCAGGATTTTCTTGTATTCAAGGATATGCAAAGTTCCAGCTCGATAGTGGCCCTTAATTGTTTTTGTTGCCGTTATTATAAACGCATTTAATTCCTAGGTACAACAGCATTCTTTTTCCGGGGCACCTGAATCTTCGTGTGATTCTTGAACGAAACAATATTGAATATGATTCCAAGACTTGTCTGGCCTACCTGCGGTGGTCAATATCTAGTGATAATGACCATTTCACCACTAATTTGACTTAGTATCACGAGTAGTAGAGTATACAAATGAGATACCGCTGGTACTTAGGAAAATGCAAGCTGTAACTGGTTTATCCAGAGTAGAAGAATAGAAGAATGACTGACTACAATAAGTAGAGAGCTTATAACTGAAATTATGAGACCGGTCTTTATTATTATACGGTGTTTGTTAGTACATTGGAATATGGAAACCCAGCAACTGATTCCGTACACATGTTGAATCCATCTAATCTTGGAATAAACCCCTTATCGCTTAGAATTGGGAGCGTTGTAAACTGACGTCTAACTCTATTCCTACCAGTTACACCCGCGAATCTTACATATATTGACTTGTCCAATGGCCACTAACAGTCATACTCTTGTAGGTAGCCTCAGCCATCATATTGTTTTGGTCGTAGATTCAATCTTCCATGAACCCTTCTGGATCAATTATATAGCATAGTAATTGCTCGTAGCTGTGTTCGTAGCTAATTCATATGCTTGAGTAATTAGATATTAGATCACTCACACGGAACGAGACTTGAATACTATCATAACAGCTAATAATTCATAAAATGGAACTTCTAGGATCCTCAATGAACTGAACTACCACACTACTATTTCTCTGCATAGTTGCGAATGTTAATATAATAGATAGCGATGTCTCTTGCCCGATGCTCTCCACCCCTTCATCAACGTAATGGTTTAGTCACTATTTGGACCAAACATTCAATGTACATTTAATTTGCCGCAGTCCACAACGCAGGTCCTGGGTAGGGATAGGTAGTGTACGAAGTGTACAGGTTGAACATGATGCCGGGGTCGGTATTCTTGTAGAGACTGCTGCCGGTTGTGCCACCGCTGGGAGAGACGCTGCCGCTGCCGGATACCTTGAGGTTGAGGCACTGCGGGTAGTTTTGGGCTCCGTTGAGGTTCACACCACCGTGAAGTGCGATTATTTCATGGCGGATGACGTAGTTGCCAGCCTTCAAGTTCTTGGGAATCGTAGTAGACGACGTGAAGTTGTTAGCAATCAGCGCGTCGGTCGCCCACGTAGTGCCGCTGACGATACTAGACTGGCTAATCTTGTTCCACGACAGACTACCGGCAGAGGCTAGCGATGGTCAATAACATATTTCAGTCGCCCAGCTGAATTTGGCAGTATAATTGAAGGCGCGACTCACTTCCGTAGGGCGCAATATAATTGAGAATGGGGCCCTTGTGAGAATCCGGCCAGGTATTCCAGAAGAATGTGATGGTGTCGCCGGCTTTGACGTCGACGAAATTCTTGCCAACGGTGGCCGACTTGTGGCAGGCAATATCGGAGGTGCCGAAATTGTTTGGCTCAACAAACCCGATGTCTTGGTTAAGAGCGTCCCAACCTGCCGTAGCAGGGGCTGTTCCTGCTGCATAGTAGTACCACACGGGATCTGAGCCAGCAGTCCAAGCTCCATTAACTTTGACGCCACTGACAAAGCCATGAGCGGAAGCTAAATGAGGGAGGGAGGTGGCCAGGGCCACGACAATAGCGGGGGATCGCATACTGCCTTTTAGGAATCTCGTAAGGCAAAAGAGAGCCGAATTTATAACACTTGCGAAAGAGGTATCAATTTTGACAATCCCAAGATACCTATATAAGTCAATATAGTTTTGAATTTACTACTGAATCTCAATTGCCTCCCTAGAGATTCTTACTGATTAGTGGGAAATGTGGAAGGATGGATCAGCCACGTGAGACTATTCTCTATTCGGAACAAGCCAAATGTAGAAGAAACATTACAGATTGGTGGACGTCGTAACTTAGTATTCAACTAGGTGACAGGCGCTCTCATCTTTTGGGGATGCTTGCTTGCTGGCGCCGTGCCGAGGCGGATGACGAAGGTCCGGACCCCAAACTTCGAGTTTAAGCTGGTCAAGTTTAACAACGGAGGATGGCTGCCATCCACTCCTTTAGGCTGTTTACAACACACAACGACGACCATATGGAGACATTGACTACCTTACAGGCTCGCTCCCCACTCACCCATTAATAGGATAATGTTACAAGGGCTTGATTTCAAGGGCCTGGAAGAGTGTTCAAATTCAACTAATAATCACCTATGCGATCAAGGGGGCTCTGGAGCTCTAGTCCTCCTATTCAGCCAGGCGGGCGAACTCCAGACTATATATGCGAATAGCTTCACCTAAGCTAACCGTCTGGCTTCCCTTTGCCCTCGCGCTCTCGTATTGCTGTCTCGGATAAATCAGGACATACGGAGGAGACGGGAAGGGAAGCCTTCTATAGGCTTTGCTACCCGATTATATGATTATTTACAGAATGCATACGAATATGCAGTTCGTCAGACCTAGGGGCTGATCTAGGGTGTCGGATCTGGTCCCAGTCCCTTAGGTTTCAGTATGACATATAAGATAATATGAGTCGCTATTATCCGCTATGGCTACTAAGAAAGGAACTAGAGACAGAAAATTCATCATGATAATTATTAGTTACTACATAATTTACACTCAGAACGTAGATAGCCGTGATCGGATCTACTGTGAAATTTCAGAGACAGGGACCAGCGGGTTTTTAACTTCTTCATTGCCGTTGGAAGTAACATCATTCTTCTATCGCCTTGGACTCAAAAGTTATAGACAATAGATTCCTCCAACGGGTCTACGTCTTCGAAGGTATTCCAATTAGGATCCCGGACCTCTCGTTCTCTTGATATAGCCGATACCTCAGAGAGGAGTTCATCAGTGCTCTCACCCAGCATGTCGATTTCATTCGCATATGTCTCCTGGAGATCTTTCCTCCTCTGCTCAAAAGCTTCCCATTCATCTGGCTTTATATTCCCATTCTTTCGAAGGCTGTCGGTATTAATGTCCCAACTTGCGCGGGATGACACTAGCCGCTTGCGTAGCCTTTTGGCCTCCGTGATCGTAGATTCGCTTGTTGGAATAATCCGAAGGTGTTCTTTATGTGAGGGGCCCTTTGTAATGCCATCTGTGAATACCTCGGCCAGAGCGCGGGTTCTATCCGCATTTAACTGTTGAATAACTGGTTCCGGCAAGTATCTTTGCTTTCGACATTCAGTTTTGTGAGCAGACCATTCTCTGTTAGCCTGGGCCATGCAGTTATGGCAGACTCTGCAAAATCTCTCCTCCTTGAGAAACTTGATGTTGTACTTTAGTGGGTTACACATAGGTTCGTGTGGGAGTCTGTTTTGTTGTCGACAGAGGATTGGTGAAATTATTTCACCTCCGGAGTGTCCACACTAGAAGGCTTGCAGTCAGTTATTGCTATTTCCAGCGTGATTTGTGTTTCAGAAGCTTCTCGATACTTGGTTCCAAAAAGGAAAAAGAAAGCTTGTACTCTGAAAGTTGCCAGAATAAGAAGAAAATGGTAATGAGAATTACGCACCATAAAGCCGTTGTAATTGAGTACACACATTTTTCTGGCCTTGGGTAGCTCTTGACAAGAGGTTCGAAGGATGAAAGGTTGTGCGATGTCAATTACCTGCAATGATAGTTGCGGCTTCTGTTGTTGACTGGCTAGGACGGGTGGAATAGGGGGGACGTGGTAGTAGCAATAATTTTATACAAAGGGAGCAGATAATCGGAGTGAACACAAAAGGCCGTTAAAAGGAGCAAGGATATTTGATGCCGGACTTTGAACAAAGAACGCCTGGGATCTTGTAGTCATACTTCATTGTTCCGACGGCTTCTAGTAACTACCTACAGACGCTGAACAAAGGGCGCTAACCCGTTGCCTTAAGCCCTTTGCTGGTATACTTTAAGTCGTATTAATAGTTTTTGTTGTTATTCGTTAACTCAAAGTACCATTGTGATAGCAAGCCGGCCAACCCTACGTACTAATGCTCGCAAAAATTGTAAGTGTTCTATGGAGATGACATGTTAGTTTCCAGTAGTCAAAGTGAGGGACGGTCGAGAACAACAAACTTACTTCCTCCATCTGTTGATCAAATGCTTCCTTCACCCAGCTCCGTTCACGCATCAAAATCTCTCGAATTGCGAGCGCATCCTCCCAGCTCATGGGACAGCCATCAACAGATTTAATAATCAGGTCAAATATCTCCCTCGGTAATGTGCTCAACGGACCGATCTTTCGAATCTCACGAGCCCACCAGTCCTTGCGCTGCGGTGGCACGACGGATGTCGATAGGACGCGGATGTGCGGGTCCACGAGAAACATGGCCAGAATCTTTCTATGACCAGGTCGGCTGTTGTCAGCGAGCTTGAATGGCTGCACTTGATGTGCCAGAACGTTAGGGAAAGCGAGAAGCCGCCCTTGCCGAGTGATGACCCTTCCAAGTCGCTGTAGTGATGGGTCGTCGGTTGAGATGCCTAGCCAGCGTTCTAGAGACTCAAATTCGCTCTGCGGAGGAAGCATGCGTAGCTCTTCCGCATCAACAGGGTGGTGCAGTGTCAAGACGCTCTCGGTAATATTCTCGCAATCATAGTAGTAGAGCGCTGTTGCTACAATACGGTCGTTCAGAGCGCCTTCAACATGCAGAGAACCGCCCTCGTACTCGGGGTTGGACGGTGAGAGGTGGATGTTGGCGAGCTTGAAGATCACTTGCAATCCATCGGGAAACATAGCTCGGAGATTGGGACGCATCTCTGCAGAGCGCGCGCGACCTGGATCGTAGTCATCTGGTTCTGGCCACGCCAAGATGCGGTTATTGGTTTTCCACTCATAATACTCATTTGAATACAAGTAATCATCCTCATCCTCGTCTTCCTGAAGCGGGGGACGATCGTAAACCACACCCTCAGGGAAGTAGAAATCCTCGTCGCCAAGAAACGATTGGGTGATTCGCGGTTTCACTGTACAATGATGAGTTGGAAACTGTCGCATATAATAAAAATTCTATATGTTCTCGAGAATATTGGTCATATGTAAGAGCATATAGGATATGGGAGCAAACGCTTTGCAAATCGGGGATCAATGGCTTAGAAATACGTACTGACGTCGTTGTTGCGAGCGTGAGTGTACAAGCATCGCTCCCAAAGGGGAACAGCAGCAGTAACGAACTGCTCAAGCACTGCGTACAATTCGGCATGATCATCTGGATGCAAGTTATTGACGTAACTAGTGATCCGCGTACCACCTGACGGGGTCCAAGCGATGTCACTCGGCAGCCACTGAGTCGAGCCCAGTAGAGATGGTTCTCCTGAGCTCCGTGACCTCGTATAATCCTTGGGCAAGACGTACGTCTCGCCACTACCACTGAATTTGGCGCAGCCACGAAGAGGAACTTTGCCGTATGCCAAGACACGCGAGGTCTCGTAAATCATCGGAAATAACGATGGATGTAGCAAATCTAGGACCTTTCGGTCTGTTCCAGGATGCCAGTCTTTCTTGTGGTCTGGCACATCCTCCAAGGGCTTCACCCCAGCTTTCAATAGCTCCGCAAGAGACTGTGGGATAGCTGAGTCTGATTTGACTACTTCAACTTCCGCATCGAGGATGCTGATCAGTCCAGTGTCTTTGTATTCTTGAACTTTGTCGCGAAGTTCTTTGATACACTATCGCAATATTAACCATATGTCATCGCACGATAAGGCCTTATTATCCGGGCAATATGGAAGATGCCATATAACGAGGAATAGGGCGTCTCACATTATCAAACATCTTCTCCGTCATATATACGTCGCCGTCGAGATTCATCTCCTCTGCTCGCGGCCCCATTGCCTCTTCACGCCATCTATTCACAATCTCCTCGTCAAAAACTTTGCGCTCCCATTCAGGCTTATCTGTGATCTGGTTCATGAACTCCATCATACGAACTTCTCGAAGCTTTAGGCCAGCGCTCAGGAAGCGCCACTCATCCCATAACGCATGCATAAAGTACTTCTCCCCAAGCTCTGGCAGTTGGGTTAAGGGCATGCCAAAGCCTGGCAGCTTCAGGCGGCGTGAGCTGTCGTTCGTCATCTTCAGCCGTATCCAGGTTAAGGGGAGCGAAAGCCACGAGCCCATCCATCCACTGGTTGAGAGTGAAGGTAAGCGTAAGTAAGCTGTTTGGATGCTAGGAAGGCAAACGTGTAAGCTTGAAAAGGGCGGAGTGAGACGATACATACATATAATAAAATAATACTGCAATTCTAAGCATTTCGGGTGATTGTTGTCTCTTAGCCAAGGCAATGCTGTTACTCTGCCTAGAAAGATGGGGCATCTATTCATTCAGCCGCAAAACACTATGCCTACCTGGGTAGTAAATATGAGCTAGATGAAGCCAACAATAGCGAATCCACTTCCCGGCGTTCTTCAATGTCTCGGGACGAGCAATATGCAGCCGTGTTAGTTGGGATTGAACCATACGTACAAAGGACCACGAGCTGTATTAGCGCCTTACTATCGTTTCAGTGCGAGCTAAGGCGAGTTGAATGGGGACTTGTTAGGCGTCCATTTGATCATACAACTACTGGAAAGTCATCATACAATTTGTTCGTATCATATGTCACAACCTTTCAGACTAAAGTAATGTTGAATCATGGGATAATACTGGACAATGGTCGGAGCCTTCTATTTAACCTAGACATCGGTACTAGTCGGGTCCCGGCCTAGGAATATCTTGTGTACTCTTTTGCTGATAGCTGGGCCGATAGTTCGATCGGTAAGGGCACCATCTTTATTTGCACTTTTTCTACACTCTGCCAGTGCTAGCGGTCCTTCATTTTCCAGCCCTCGTACTAAGTCCGTTACAGATTCGTATTTTGTAACAATACCATGAGCGATGGGGGCAGTGACGCGTGTTATTTCTTGCAGCATACGTATATACGTATCCTTAGCACCATCGCCGGTACGAACCTGGCCTGACTCCATGCAAAACCCGGCATCGGAACTGGCATCGCGAGCTTTGCGGTACGGAATGGTGCTGATATGCTGTGTGAAGACAGCCACCCATTGTGCCGTCTCGACAGGTACATTGGTATGATGGACAAGTGTCCCATGTAGGACTTGAAGAGATAGTAAGGCGTCCTCGATTTTGTCCTCGTCAATGTATTCTTGAGGCTGATTGTTATTCCGACGACGGGACTGGCCAGACGAGGGTCCCGAATCGACGCTCGCCCCGAGACTCCGGACTGCAGAGACAAATTGCCGGTTTAAAAGGTTCCTGTTCTTACGCATCCAGGCCATAAGGCCCTCGATCAAATAGATGACCTGGGTACCTGGAAACTCTCTCTTCATCCGTGAAACATGCGCTTCCAAGTCCCGCCCCTCCTCGCCAAGAACAAACTTGACGAGATCGGCTGCCTGCATAATGACCAAGACATGATTCTCGTCTTTGATATGCATAGGCGTTGGTGTCCACAGTCCCATATCTTCGTCGAATCGAGACGCGACCTTGCGGCGCCATTTGACAACATGTTCGACCGTGCTATTCCAAGTTTCGTGTTGAACGTTCAAGTCGCCAAGGAGGGCTTCAATCTGTACTTTGAGACCAGGGCTGATGCTTGCGGGTATATCCACAATCATCTCTGGTGTCGACACCTTTTTATCGGTGCGTAGCTTGTTCACCTCGGCCAACGCCTTGTCCTTCTCCTTTTGTAGAGCACGCTCCTCCTTAGCACGTGTCATTTCGACGCGTTTGCGTTCCTTCTCGACCTCCCTAGCCTCCAGCTTCTGAATTCTCTCACGTTCTTTCTCCTCAGTAGACTTGACCACCTTCTTCGTGGTCTGTTTTGATGCGCGGACTGTAGGACAAGATATGCCATGCGAATGCTTCATCGCTCTGATTTTTGAGAAATCAACATCATCTAGATCTGGAAGGCCACCAGAGTCAGAAGAATCGCTCACGGTTGTAGCTCTGGGTCGAGAGCTCGGCCTCGTCCCCGTCGCAACAGGCGGGCTTGAGAGCAAATCCTGAATATCATACGTCCCCGGCGCGGAGCTTGATATAGGATCCCATGTAGCTTTCTGACGAATAGTTGAAGGATCAGGGTGTGGTCTGTGCCGCGGTGGAGAATCAATAGGATCACTTAAGAGATCAATGAATGTTGTCTTCGAAGATCGCTGGATGTCGTGATTGTCTTTCGTCGATTGGTCCCCGCGGAGCTCTGCTGGCAAGTGCAATGTAGCTTGTCCTCCATTGTCATTGGATTCATCTGGCGAACTGCAGAACAAGCTCTCAGATACCGCTCTATGTGAGGTGGGTTTGGGTATATGTTCTTTCTGTGAGCTTGCAAACGGATCCGACGGTAACTCAGGCGCTTTTCTGGTAGCCACCGACGGGGCGAAGTCGGCGGGAGAACTACTAAACTCGATATCTTCGATCACATTGTTCCATCTTTTCACAGAGGTGGGTCGAAGCGGCTCCCGACGAAGGGATACCGCCGCCGCGGGTTTCTTGGTGTTCTTCGGCGAGGCAGGGCTGTCGTCTGTCTTGCCACGATGGAACAGATCCGCAGAGGTTCGAGATTTCTTACAGACACTGCCGTCTAGGTCACCGGTCGTGTCGAAGTCGTCGGATAGAAAGAGGAAGTCATTGTCGTCATGACGCTCATAGCGGGCCTGGCCGCTCGAGGTTCGCTTTGTTCTAGCAACGGGGTCGGTTGGTGTGTTACACGACGGGTTGCGTATATCGCAATCAAGAGGCACACGTCCGTCGATCTGTTTCTCTGGCTCGACGGATGTTGCTCGAATTGGACTTGAAGAGAGGAGACTGATCACCTCGGTGGGCATGTTGGCATGATCTGGCACCCAGGCTTGTCGAATGGGAGCCAACAGAAGGAAGTGTTCAAGCAGAATTCAAGCATTGAGATAGCAAGTGAAAACGAAGCAATTTCTCAGCTGAACAATAACTACATATGCTGTATTGTGGCTGCGCTTCAATCTGGGCCGTGCTTTGGTGTACATACCTTAGGTAAGTAGGTATGTTCTTGCACCATACAGCTCACTACAGCGGTACGCGTCATTCAATAGGGCGATATCTAGGGGCCAAGCGCTTTTAGACACGAAACGCGACCCACGTGACCGTACCTCGATAGGCACCTTCGATAGATTGGCACAGGTCGACACCTGCATCGCATCATCGCATCACCTGGGTGATATGGCTGAGGTGCATGTGTATGTTGTTTCAATTATCTCGATGGAACCTTGGAACTCCCGAGGTCATAGGTAGGTTAGGTACCTATACCTTATTGATGGAAAACAATGGAGTTCAGCTAGGTATTCCAACTACCTAGGAATGCTGTAATTAACGCATTGGAATGCACCTGGGCATTTGGATTCCAGTAAAGGCGGCCGCCCCGTTTAGTCATTAAATACAGCTGTTGGCATCTGGAAATGCCTTTCTCGGGCCGTCTTCTGCTCCTCTGCACTGGTGAGAGCTCAGAACCCCCACTTCTACCTTGAACTATGTGACGATAGTTGCCAATAAGAGTTGCTACAGTAAGTTGTTGGACCTGGTGGATGTATCTTAGTGTGACGGATGGTGCTTGCTAATGTCTCCGTCTCGGCGAGTCCGCCGGAGCCTAGCCTACAAAGTACAGTAACTAGTTTGCTTACAAACGTTCAATAGGGTAGAAAGATGGCCTGATCCCAGGGGAGAATCTCTTGTTGCAAGTCCTCGTTGCAAGTCCTCGTTACAAGTCCTCGATGGGACGGGACAGGAATACCTGCATGGACATGCACGCTCAGGCACTCACCTCCAAGGAATGGACATCTTAGTGGTTGCAGAGCTTGGCTACAAGATGCTTTGCACACCGTTCCCGCAACATAACATGCAGGAAACGAACGAAGAAACACAACGGCGACGGGCCGAGAGGAGCCGTTCCTCCAATCACCCGCCCAGGAAACGGTCGGAATCCTTCATGTGTCTCAAGTAGACACGGGGAATGTAGAGAAAACACGCACGCTTGCTTACCCCACCTTGAGTACCGTAGATAGTGCAACAAATTGCCTGTTGGATACTTTGCATCGACAGCGAGTCACCTGGTTCCTGATGCAGTATAGGGGCGTCTTGAAAACTTGTCTATCGGTATGTATAGTAACTAGGGAATTACCTTGAAAGATGGTCGCCGAGGGGCTGCTGCTGCTGCTTCTTGCATGCAGAAAAAGCATCGGATGCTACCTATATTATGCTGAACCTATCTTAATAAAATTCGATATCGTGGCATCTTTTCGGATCTTGCGCTTATAACATGAACGTCTTTTTCTTCTTCCATTTTCTTTTCCTCATGAGTGTCATAGCTGCTAACTACCTACCTAGGTAGGTACAGCTTAAAAAAGCCTCTAGCACCAATGATAAGAGCTCTCTTCCCACAGGTAACTTTTTAGTATGAGGGTATTACCTTAATGCGTTTACCCGCCTATGACATTCGATCTGGTATAACCCAATTGGAAGCTTAGGCACCTACTTTAACAGTAGGTACTTTAACGGGTTCAAATAAACGATTGTTATGTATGCTACCGAGGTATTGGGCACAATGCTGGTGAAAGGATTGAATTCAATATCCAATGAGATAGACATCTACCACAGAGCAAGGGCACAACCCGGGTTTAGATCATTGTGCAATAGGTCGTTACCTTGACGATGAGATACCAGGTAATTGTGTAGCGTATATGCTCTATAGAACAGCTCGAGGCCCAACTTTAGACCTCTTCCGCTCTCCCTCTCTGCACGAACAGGTGTGCTAGTACGGGCTGTAATCCTATTATTCATCGCACATACTGTAGTACAAAGATGGCGTAGTAAGTATCTGCACTACCTAATGTGGTTCGCAGGCTTCGTTAGAGGGGCCGTTTACACGCTTTGGTGCCCCCAGACCCTGCTGGAATCTGTCCCAACTCGGACTAGGTCTCGCTAGTGCACAGACGTAGGTGCCTCGGATCATTGGCTGCCACTTAAATCACCCGTTGAATCGGGACAAGATAACGGGAAGTACCCAAATCGAGCCTGGTACCTCATTAGCTAAGAGTCTAGCGCAGGTAAGATCAGGAACGGATTTGACGTGCTACTGCAAAGCAAATGTGCCAGCACTACTGTAATAAACGTGCAGCCAGGGCCCGACGAAGGGGAGGGACAAAAACGACCAACCACACGTTAGCCATAGTAGTGCTGCTAACTTAGGTCCTGACCCGGGATTCATCGCATTCACTTTTCCCCCTAATCCCAACCTCAACCTATTTTCCAGCAAGTTTTTCTTCTTTCTTCCCTCTCCGATCTCTCCGACCTGTCTGGCGCCGCGACGCCCAGCACATACTCTACCGCCACCCCTTTGACGCGAGCCACTCACCTGCCGGTTGCTGCCGCGCCTCTATGACTGACGGCCACGCCACGACCAGTCGCGCTGATACCACACCAACCAACAATAACGCCAACATCCCCACGCCATCCTACTCGCATCACATGACGCGTGAGTTCTAATCAGGCCTTGCCCGGGTTGAAAAGGGTCACTGTTTATGCTCGGCCTTGCGGCTGGTCTGTTGAAGTAGGTAGAAGACATCCAGATGTAGTCCTGTTCTGCGTTGCGTCCCAAACCCTCTTTCTAACCATTCATTTCAGCCGTGCTAGTATCAGACGGCTTAGATCCTTCCCGCTCCTCTGCCGTCGCATCGCCTAGCCAATCCCTGCCCACAATAATAGCCATTATCGCTGTACCGCCTTAATAGGAATAGAGCAGTAGCGTGAAGCCAGTACCACCGTCGCCAACATGGCAACCTCGCCCCCTGGATCTCCTGGTGCAATGTCATTCCCGCCGCGACCGATGAGCGCCATGGTGAAGCCTTCCACAAGAAGCAACAGCCGTTTGAGTATGACCAGTAAGGCTGGTGGTGGGAGTCGGGCCTCGGACGAAGATGGCGGCCGTACTGCAGTCAAAGTTGGTAAGTGCTGTTTGCTTATGCTATTTAACCTACTATCTAGTACCCATCTACTACGTGAATCTGATTCATGGGTGGTTCGTCGTGGACCACTTCACAGTAAAGCTAACCGCTGGCGCAAATAGTTGTTCGCGTCCGACCGCCGTTAAAACCCTCTGATCCCAACTTCGATCTCATTCCCCAGCGATTCCAAAGAGCCATGGTCCAAACCACATCAGATACGAACATAACAATTGATGCGCCCCAGGGAAAGAAAGTATTTGTCTTCGACCGTGTCTTCGGCCCCGAAGTTAGCCAAGATGGCATTTGGGACTACCTCAACGAGAGTATCAACGCGTTTTTGCAAGGATATAATGTTTCTCTACTAGCCTATGGCCAGTCAGGCGCAGGAAAATCATATACAATGGGCACCTCAGGTCCTTCAGAACAAGGCGAGCTGGATTCTATGGGTAAGTCTGGGATCGTGGCGACCGGAGCCACTAACCGACGCTGGATGTTATTCTGGTTGAGTCTTGTGGGGAAACGCTGACAACTATTGTTCTTGTAGGTGTCATCCCACGCGCTGCCACTGAGTTATTCGAAAAGCTAGAGGGTTCCGCGCCGCCGCGAAATTCTAATCGCAATTCCATGTCCCAACTCCGTGCACCTGCACGATACTCGATGCAAACCCCGGCCTCGAAACCTGTCGAAAAAAACTGGCAATTAAAGGCGACTTATTTAGAAATCTACAATGAGCAGCTGCGGGATTTGCTTCTCCCCGATAGTGTCGGGCCACATGAACGAAGCGCTGTTAATATCCGGGAAGATAGAGGTAATATCATCCTGACAGGACTCCATCAGGTCGATATCAACTCGGTCGATGATCTGATGAACGCTCTAAATTTTGGGTCCACTATCCGGCAGACTGATGCGACGGCCGTTAATGCGAAATCGTCGCGTTCTCATGCCGTGTTTAGTTTAAACCTGATTCAACGCAAGCACAAGCCTCAAGCCGCGCATGGGGCGGAGAAGCGATTTTCGGTACCGTTGGAGGCAATGTCGGGTGGCGACAGTTGGGTTACCACGGACAGCAAGCTGCATTTCGTCGATTTAGCCGGTAGCGAACGCATGAAGAATACCGGTGCACAGGGCGAACGAGCTCGAGAGGGTATTTCCATCAATGCAGGCCTGGCTGCGCTGGGCAAGGTGATCTCGCAGCTGTCCTCCCGCCAGCCGGGATCGCATGTCTCGTATCGAGACTCGCGGTTGACGCGACTGCTGCAGGATTCGCTAGGCGGTAACGCAATTACTTATATGATAGCCTGTGTGACTCCGGCAGAATTCCATCTTAGCGAAACTCTCAACACAGTGCAGTATGCACAAAGGGCCCGAGCCATCCAGAGCAAGCCAAGAATACAACAAGTGGAGGATGGGGATAAGCAAGCCATTATTGAGCGCCTCAAGGCCGAAGTTGCTTTCCTGCGTGAACAAATCCGGAGTTCGGAGCGTGGCGGAGGGGAAAGGCGTAATGTGGTGGCTGGCGAGCGGTCCGAGCGACAGAGCGAACGGGAAACCGAATTGCAGAACCAACTATTGGACATACAAGAAAACTACAATACATTGGGTCAGCGCCATGCGAAGCTCATTGCGGAGATGGCCAGGGCACGGGACAACGAGGCTGCAGAGAACCGAAGTTTGGATGAAGCTTTAGGGGACAGTGCGACCGAGCGTCTGAACCGATCCAACTCGTTCGCTCAGGCTGTTGAGCAAGTTGTCTTGGAATACGAGAAAACTATTCAGACGCTCGAGCAGTCGCTTTCTAGCACTCGGGCCACACTCTCGAACACCGAGACTTCGCTGCTAGAGAAGGAAACGAAGTGCGCCTACGTCGAGACCATCAATAATCAGCTTACGGCTCGCGTGCATAAACTGATAGATCGGGAGGCTAACACTGAAAGTTACCTGCATGATCTCGAGGCCAAGCTCGACGGACAGGCATCTGGTGAGGAGAAGAACACGACCATCATTCAAGAGCTACGGAAGGAAATCGCTAGGATCCGAGAGAATGAAGCAGCTTGCGAAGAGTACATAACAACCTTGGAAGAGAGACTCGCGGAGTCCGATCAAGATCAAGAATTGATGCAACGTGAGATGGATCGGCTCGAACAAATCATTGAACGCCAACGAAGCCTCGGAAAGCTCGACAGTCTGCTATACGAATTGGATCATATCAAGGATAATGATAATGAAGCCGGTGGCGAGTCTGAAGACGCGCAAGCCCAAGGAATTGGACACCGCCGCACCTTTTCTGAGCGTTCTAGTAAGAGCCATGCAAGTCGTCCCAGTCAGAGCCACCGTGAAGTCCTACCCAAAGTGACGGAGGGGCTCGAAAAGGAAGCTATTGAAGAGGAATCATCCGAAGCGGTGCGGCCCGAGGCAACGAATGGAACCGACAACTCTGGAACGGTAGCTGATGAGGCAGAGGCTAGTGCGACAGATCTAGAGTATCCACCTCAAAGCCCAGCTCAAAATCAGTTTGTGAATGACAAGCTTGAGAATGTTACCCAAGAGCTCGTTGATCTCCGAGTCGAGCACGAGTCTACGCTCGGTGAATACGATTTGCTTCATGCCAAGTACGAGGAGGCCCTGAAGACGTTAGCCGAATTGCAAGATCAAGTCGACGAGGCACGCCATCCTAGTAGGCAACGTGACTCTGTGTTATCAGCCACTTCTCCAGATCAGACACGGCCACCGTCTTTTTTATCGGATTCAAAGTTCAGCGATGGCAAAGACGAGACACATTTATCTTTGCAATCGCTCTCCTCGGAGTTATCCTCAGCTATGGAATCCCCTGCTACTACGGATACTATAAATACTGAAGCCGCTACCGAGGCTACTGCGGAAGGACCGAAAACATCAGACTCGAGCGAAACTCTAACCGTTGATACTTCAGCTATGCAGAATGAGGCGCTTGCCATTGAGCTAGAGAATCTTAGACGCCTCGCAAGCGAAAAAGAAGCCGCCGAAAAAGAACTTGTCGAACGCTATGCCCAACTTGAGGAAAAACACCAAGAAACTTTGGACACAGTAGAGGAGCTCAAGACTGAGGTTGCCAAAGCCAAATATGCCGACCCACCGTCTCCGAGAGGCGCTGCCACGCCCGTCATTCGTCGAAAATCCAGCCAGAACGTCATGATTATTGATCGTGCGCATCGTTCTTTCGCGGCTCTTCGAAACATCGCTACGGAGAATTTTGAGCACGACCCCGACAAGATGCAAAACTTTGAAGTTTATCTGAACTCTGCGATGCACGAACTGCATATGAGGTCCGAGCGTATTCAGGAACTCGAAGCTGATGTTGCCGAGGCCAAAAAGGAAATGGAAACGAAAATGACCATCATATCCGGTCTAACGCGTGAACGTTCTAGCTTGAAATCTAGCCCAATGGACATCAGTGTAGTTGCCACGATGAGAGACCAACTAGAGCAAAATGAGCAACAGTTCAAGGCATTGCAGGCGGGTTACGCTACACGCGAGAAAGAGCTTCGCGCCGAGCTTGAGGCCTTGCGTGTCTCGGTACAGGAAGCCGCCGGAATCAAAGCAAGTTCCGCAGCAGATACCCCGAAAGGCGAGAGTACTGTTCAAAATACCGAAGTAGTTGCCACACAAGAAAACAAGATCTCGCAGCTCGAAGCCGAACTTTCGAGTTGGGAAGGCAAACATCAGAGTGCCCTAGAAGCAATGCAAATTGCAGAGAAGCAGATGAAAGAAACTATTCAGGTGTTAGAAGCTGAATTATCCTCTATTAACGTGAAATTTACCGAGGCTCAAGACAAGGAGGTCAAGATTCGCAGCGAGGCGCAAGAAGCCGAGGTCCAACATGAGAAGATTGTCGCGCTACTGCATGCTGAGATCGACGAGTACAAGGCTGTTATTGATGATCATAATGCCAAAGTTTCCGAGTTGGAACAAGCACATACTGCCACAAAAAGTCAACTTGCGGATGTATCACAAGCGAGGGAGCTTGCAACAGCTGAGATCGATAACCACAAGGAACTGATTAGTCAGCTTGAAATACAGATCGCTGAGCATGAAAAGGCACTAAAGTCGCACGAGCAGAACCTTCAGGGGCTTCATGCGGATCATGCTCTCCAGATTGAGGAGATCCACACTGCTTCCAAGCGGGACTACGACGCTCAGCTCAATATTCTAATGGCTGAGCATGCTGAAAACATCAAACTCTTGGAGAGTGATGCTGCAGAAGCTCGTGATGAGCTGACGAAAGTTGCTAATCGAATTGCTGAAGTTCTGGGTGTTGAGGTCGCTGTCGATACCCTGTCTGGCCGTATTGAACAATTAGGCGCCTATCAGAGCGTCTTACGCGCAGAGCAGCAAAGAGGAGCAGAACTTGAAAGTCATGTCAATGAGCTCTCCACAGTCAACAATACCATAATGCGGGATCTGGAGGCTGTTAAATCAACTCTGAACGACATGCTGCATGTAGATGGCAACGACTTAAAGAGCCCTTATCCATCCGTTCCTGAGCAACTGACCACCGTCCGAAAGAAGATGATCGAACTCGAGAATAAGAACAAGAAACAGTCACGAATAGTCGAAGAACTCGAGGACCAGCTTCAAACAAACTTTGACCAGGCTCAGATCACTAACAACAGATTGTCGACTCTGCAGACCGAGCGTAACGCTCAGATAGAGGAAGCCTATGCCGCCAAGATGAAGGCAGAGGCCGAGTTAGAAGCCATCCGGCAAGAAATGGCTATTTTGCAGGTAATACTCTAACCTACCCCATCTACTATTATGAATTTGCTGACAATGTCGCAAGGTTCGCGTCGAAGAGTCAGACGCACCGAAGCGTACGAATTCGATAACCTCCCAAATGCGCAAAACATCATCTGTCGTGTCGCTTCCCTCACCACCGCCAGCGATCCCATTGCCACCTCTGCCAGCCGGTGGTACCACTTCCCCCGTACCACCCACGCCAACTGGTGGTAGGCCAGTAAGCAACGACCTTGCCATGGCTCAGATCCGAGAGGACCAAGAAGCTCGGATCCAGAGTATTGAAAGGCACCTGAAAGCGGAGAGGCAGCTCACTGCTACGCTAGAGGAGGCTCTCACGGATCTCGAAAACCAATCTAAGAAGGTCAAGGCTGATGCCGAAGCATGGAAGAGACGGGCTCAAGATCTGGAGGTAGAGAACAAGGACCTCAAAGAAAAGCCCCCACAGGATCCCCGGTGGAGAGATAGTCTCCACCAAATTGAAGAAGAACGCAAGAAGCGACAGGAATCAGAACGTGCTCGTGCTCACCTAGAGGAGCGCATGAACGCGATCAATAACAAGAAGAAGAAGAAGGGCAGCCTCAACTGCTTCTAGAAGCAGTTGAGTTCTTATCGGTGTCCATGCTCCTTTGAATGGCCTGGTCTTCATTTTATGGGACGCATTGCCTTTCCTTTCCGGGGCATGTTGCACCCTCCTTCCTAAGGAACATGGCCGAGGAAGATACCCATGAGACCTGGCGGCGAATAGCATCTAATCTACTCCATATTATTTACCGCAGGCATTATTGTGCCAATTCTTGCCCTACCTGTTTTCTTCTCTCTTCTGTACATTTTCTTTACAACGGCATACAGTAATCGGGCCGCTCATGATCTCGACGGGACATGATTTGAAGAGAGGTGGCACGTGTATATTGGAATGAATGCCGATCCGGCACGTACGAAGGGTATATCAACCCTTCGTGTTCAATACTGTCTGCTTGGAACCGTCTTCTAGACTAGGAAGATGTGTAGCACAGGATGGCTCAAGCCTAGCATGTTTGTTTTTGCAAGATACCACGTCTTTTTTTTCGAGTGTTTACTCCATGCTTCATTTGTAGGTATTTGTCTCAAGCCTGCGTTGCTTTCTTCAGGAGCTTGTGTTTACACCGCATAGAAGTTTGGACAAAGTGATGCTCGCTTCAAGTAATAGGACCCCATTAGTTGGGCACACTCAGTTTAGCCTGTCTAAGATGGCGGGCTTAATCACTGATCAATGTATCACTGCTTCTATATAGCTTTGTATGGGATGCATATTCCGTGTCAGTCTTCAATACAAGATATGTCTTGTCTTCACTTCATTTACCGTCTGTCATCATCCAGTGCTTGATATTGGGGTAATGAGCCGGGGGTTGACGAAAAAGACCAAACCCGTCTACGACCGTCTCACGGTAGTATTTGATCTCCACTTGCCCAGCTGGGGGACTAAAAACCCTGCAGGATGAAAACCACCCACCTCTTTGCTTCTTCGGTCCGTGCTACACCTAGTTTCCGAGCCGGCCCGCCCAAGAGCGGTGCACTTGATGTGGGATACCTTCTATTATCGTCATACAACGATGCCATTCCCTTTTAACCAGCTACCTACCGAACTCCGATTAGAAATATGGAGTTTCGCGGTGCAGGCCGACGCGCAGCGACGGCGGTTCGTTGAGCAGAACCTTCAGGTCTTTCCCACGCTAGATCTCGTAGCCTCTCCCTTCTTCTCGGTGAATACCGAGAGTCGTGAGATCGTGCAGACATTCTACCCTATCCGCCTCGAGGTGTATCGCCGATACGAACCAGGATCTCAGGAGGCCGCCGCCGCCGCCGCCGGGCGTCCCCCGGACCGCAGGGGGTTCGTCTACCTCAGCCCAGAGCTGGACGACATGGTGTCGGTCTACCGGCGGGCGACGCTCTACGACTCGGAGCTCACGCTCGTGCGCTCGGAGAGGTCCAAGATGACGGCCATGCTGCATAGCACGGGACCCATGAGCGAGGAGACGCGGCGGCTGTTCCGCCGGCGCCCGGACCGCTGGTGTCTCACGAGGTACGCCTCGCTGCGTCTGGGCGTGCAGGACTGGACCGAGGTCCACGAGTGGATGTTGGCGTTCGACGAGGAGGAGTATCGGGGCGCGCTGAGGCTCCTGCGCTCGATGCGGATCAATACCCTTGGGTTTGGCCAAGTCATCGGTTGGGAATAACCTGGGTATGATGAAATGAAGCCGTGTCCAGATACTGGTCCGGAAGAACTAGCAGATTAACTGAGGAGAGGCTACCTAGTGCGTGCGTGCGTGCGCGCGCGCGTATGTGTGTTTTAATATAATATCTAATCGGGGAACCCGGTAGCAAGATATCTTCTCTACAGCTGTACTATATGATATTACCCACGGCTCCTAGAGACGGTGTGATTCTAGCCGATGCCTCAGCTGACGCCATTTTCACGTTAGCACAAGCCTCGTCCGCGGATCTTTTCATCAGCTACTACCCCATATTGCATGCGAATAAGTACCGTAAACAACAGGGCTACACTAGGGAGTTAGTTTAGCTACAGTATTCATTCATTACACAATGTTGATAAAAATAGTTTTCGGATCCAGTAATACGTAGCGATTACATGGGTTGCACGGTTTCAGAAGTTTTCTAGAATAAAATTGACGGGATTCTCCATGCATGACGATCTACATTGCTGTTCAGTATTTGGGAATGGGCTAGCCATAACAGTGGTGATGGTCATTGCGCTCCCTAGTCATCGTGTTGATCTCGTCCTGATGGGCTCTGCTGTAACGGGCAGGAATCGTCGCCACGTGAAAAACCGCGGCCGTTACTATCTTTGGGTCTGCTTTGGGCTGGTGGGAATACGAATCTGGAGCACCGGTAGTAAACATCCCAGCTTGCCCACGATCATAAACCCCCGGACGAATGGCGTTTTAGCTCGTATCTGTTGGCTGGCTATCAACTACTAACTATATTTTGTAGATAGCTGGCACATTACTCTCCCAAATGCCAGGCAGGATTCCCACCAATCCAGGGCAAGCTGGGATTAATACCGTGGCGCTGCGGACCCTGCATCAGAATACCGACGACGATGATGATGAGTAATACTCATCCGCCAAGGCTACTGTATGTGGGCAGAATGTGGGCGTGTTGGGCTACCGCAGCTAGCAGCACACTATTATTTAGCCCAGCCCTGCCTACCAGCTTACCAGGTGCCCCAGACGAAACGGCTTTACTGGGCTGCTGGGTTGGGACTAACGAGTTGTCTACAGAGTGCTAACATGGTACTTTTGGAATTACAAGGTATGGGATGTATTTAAGTATGTAATATATCCACTTCGCGTTCTCGGGTCGCTCCACTAACCAGGCTCAGATTTCGATAGGTACATAGTAGAATTGTCTGACAGCAGGCAAAACACTATTTTGCAGGACAGTAGAGAGTAAAAGGTGCCAACAGTTGCATGGGCAGTGGGCGGTGGGCGGTGGGCGGTGGATATACAACGTAACAAGTGATTCACAATACTACCTAACAGCAATTCTGTTATCAAATAGTTAACCTATCCAGTTGGATACAGTTACAGCAAGCATACATGTAGTAAACATATCGTGTTTTGGTTCTGGAATCCCTACTATCTACAGTACGTATAGGTGGAGTAGTAGATAGGCTAGTCTTTGATAATGTGTGTTTGAAAAAGCCGCTTGTTCGCAATTCGCTACGTATTTCAAATTGTGATTCCCGATCCAGTCCTGCGTCTGGGCCAATCATGGTTGCCCGTCGGCGACGACGACGGCTCCTGGTCTGCAGGATTGGCGGCCAAGTTGAGCGGCATTCCCCCTGCTTACTTTTCACTCGTGTCGGCCTAATACCCTAATGCCCCGATGACCCAGCGCACGTAAGTACGAAATGTACAGAATCTGTGTACCAGACGTACTGTAGCTGGTGGAGCGTAATGTTGTGTGCTTTGCATTGGCCCAGCATCGCCCGCATCTTCCCGCATCAATATGCTGCTACACGGCAGATACAACCAATACCTACCTATTGCGGTAATTACCGATACCAGCGAAAGCGTCATATGAACATACCAAGGACCCAGCGCGGGATAGGTACCTAGGTAAGCTCTTTGTTCAGCTGTGCCTATCACATGCATGGCAACGATATGCGAGAGGGAGAGGCACTGGATGGATAAGCTTATTCGTCCCAGTGTTCCTTAGGTGCAGTCAGACTAGACTCTGAGAGGGTGAATGTCAAATAGGCAAGGCCGATTCCCTGGCCGATTCCAAGCTAAGACAGCGTGTGTGCATGGATGTTGTCAGCAAACCAGGTCTTGGTCATGCAACTAAGCAGTCCAGGATACCACCTCTGGACGTCTGTGTCGACAATACTCCGTAAGTACCTACTAAGTAATGGCGGAACTGGAGTGCAGGTATGAAGTATTGTACACACCACCGGGGAGGGATCGATCTGGGATGCCCGAAATTTCAAATCGCGAATAGCCAACCTAACTACTTGTAGAACAAAGATAAGTAATGAGTATATAGATAGTGCCCTGTATCGACCTACCCCTGTTGGTTTCATGATATCCCGCCGGCATACAATACTCGCTTGCTCTCGTCAGATATATAGTCCTACAAGGCAGCCATCAAATCAACCAAGGCCTCTTTTCAACTCAAGTTCGCCGGTCAGTCAGTCAGTCATCCCGTGGCCACACATCGGAATCTCATCACACCGTATTCCATTATATACAACGGCCCCCAACCCGAAGCCCTTTTTACAACATAGACATTACAACATAGACAACACAACGGCTACAAGAAACCGTACATACTCAAAATGTCTTCAACAATGACAATGACCCAGACCATGACTCCCCTGGAGCGAACTCGGTCCCGGTCAAACTCGGGGTCAAAGGGCCGTCGCACGCGAGTGCATTTCGAGATTGAAGATGCCACCCCAGAATTCTACGGCTCTAAGTGGATCGACGTCCTATCCCTCTACTCGGGCTCCTCAAGCTTCGAGGTTGCCATCGCCGCGCTGTGCTCCCTCGGCTTGTTCGTTGCCGTTGGACAGGGAATCCTAGAGGGCCCCCAGCTGGGCGTAGTCGCCGTCCTCTTCATTGCGTCTATTGTCCACTGGGCGTTGATGTACTTCTTCTCGGGACCTCAGTCTCCTAAGAACGACACACGTATGTTGCGAAACGCCTATTACTTGAAATCGCTTGCATAAACTAACTGTCTTCTCAGCCCTCTCTCGCATCCGGTAGTGGAGTAACCAGACACTCTATTGCACTAGCATCACTAAAAAAACACATACATGCGCACCAGCACCATTTCATACATATATACCCAACACTTTCAGTCAACCATCACATCGGCGATAGACGCATTGCTGGTTTTTTCCTTGCTTATACAGGACACGGGGGGTACTCAGGCGTTACAGAGCGATAAGAGGCATTTTTCCACATACAATTTTCAGATACCAAGACCTAGGCTAGACGCAGGTTTCCATTCTCATCACTAGGCTGGGGGAGCATCATCTCATAGGGACAATATGCATGGAACGGCATGGGATCGTCAAACAGGGCCATTTGGGAGAGGGAGGGGACAGAGGGGGGTCCACCGCTCGCTACTCCCTTTGCACAGAGGGAGAATCAAACACGACGATTTGGACATTGCCTCCTTAACGGGGACCAATCACTAGACTAGGACGTAAATCCATGTCTTAGCTAGAATATACAGTGTTTTGCTCAACAAAGATTTTCTCTGTTTTCGTGATTAGCTTTTTCACTGAGTCATTGGCATGCCAAGCCCTTTTCGAGGTAGGATTTCTAGAGTTGAGTAAGTCGAGGTAGGCAAAGGAGTTTTTGGTTTTTGTTTAGGGGGGGTAGGGGCCGGAGAAACACGATCGAATTATCTCATGGGCTGAGACATGAAGGTGAATTGTCCTTTCGGACCCAACAAATGCCAACGAAACCCGTCACCAGACAAAGACTGGCTATGCATCACACGTAAGCGAGAGGACATGACGCATGATGCTAACGAGAGATACACGGCTTAGTCGTGAACACTACTAAGCAGCGGCTATAACAAGTCGCAGAAGCCAGTTGTTGAAGTCAACGCTATCATGAACACCATCACCGCCAGAAAGTACGCAACGCGCTCAGCAGGAACTTCCATGACGGCATATCGGAGATACAATACAGCAGCACTACTCGGACGTGGCGCCCTCCCGCATATGATGTGACGCAAAGGTCTTCGCCCGGCACACAACTTCCGCTCGGAGAGAGCCCGACTCTGGAGGACATAGAGGAAACTGGAGCGGTAGCTTTCATCAGCTCCTCAAGTCCGTGACAGTCTTGGCCGATATGTTTCCTCGCTTCGACCGACGGTCTCGTGGCATTCCAGCCACAGCTCTTCAGGGTTACTGGGATGGAGGGACAGAATGTGACCTCGCGGTTCAAGGAGAATAGGTTCCCCAACCCGATCCCTGAGACATTGAACGCAGATATTCAATAATAATGTGATTGAACTGCGTGTTGTCCGCTACCAAGTGGCTTTCTAATCACACTTCTCTTCTTTGCCAATGCTAGTGTTCGAGCTATGGCCACTGTGTGAAATATCAGAGTCGCCTTCTACTGGAGGCTAGGCTCTCCTATGGCACTTCAGACGACAGCCCCTTCGCTGTAGCTTTGTCAAATAAGTTAGATCCCGTAGCTCATGAGCGCTGGATATATAGAGATAGCCACCTCGCAATATCTAGGCGTTGTCGTAGTATGTAACTCTCAGGAACCAAGCTCCATTCCCCGAATTGTTTTTAAGATTCGTATCTCTTGGAGCCCTTATTATTAGCCCCAGTAATCGCCTTCCATGTGAAGTTCTCGACGTCGTTCCTATCCACGGCCGTGGCCGCCACCATGGCAGCAAGCCCCGTCGGTTTGGATATCAGCAAAGGTGTCGTGTTGAATAGCCGGGCTACCGGGATCACTGTCAACAACTACCTGGATGGCGGCTGCAAGGACATCATTTCTTCTTTGCCCGAGGAACTGGCCAGTCCGGCAATGTGGTAAGAAGATAACCAACGACGCCCTCTATTTTTGTCCGCATAAGCTAACATAGCAATCACGGGGCGATCAACCGGGTGCCCAGACGGCCGATGAGCTTATATCAGCTATAGGAACCAACAAGGCCGCTATCCAAGGCGTCAAGTACGGCACAGCGCTGCTC
The DNA here is from genome assembly GCA_025201785.1 of Xylaria longipes. NCBI lineage: Eukaryota > Fungi > Ascomycota > Sordariomycetes > Xylariales > Xylariaceae > Xylaria > Xylaria longipes. The sequence goes on from MU619744.1 coordinate 228,293, forward strand.
ACCAACATCTTGCCGGGAGGCTGCGATCCCGGGGAAGCCAAGGACTTCGCCACCTTGCTCTCGGGCGCCGCGCAGAGCTGCCCCTCGCCGAAGCTCGTGGTATCCGGATACAGTATCAGGGCGTTGCTCTAGCGCACGCTGCGGTCGAGCAACTCTCCTCGTCGGCCAGGGCACGCATATTCGCCGCCGCCGTGACTTACGGCGAAACGCAGAAGCGGCAGGATGGGGGCAAGATACCCAACTTCGACGCCAGCAAGACGCTAATCCTATGTAATACTGGGGATCTCGTTTGCGACGGCACCCTCATTATTACGAGCGATCATCTTAGCCATATTTCCAGCGTTCCTTCGGGCGTGAACTGAACTTCATCGTCAGCAAGGTTAAATTAAATAGATGACGAGGCGCCGCTGTTAGGTGTAGGATTGCCAAAAGCTTGGGCTTGACAGACGACAGAGCCTTTGTTGACCATTATGTTGGTACGTACCTAGGTAGGTATAAAACGCACTGAGGCAATTATTCTTTGCCTGTTGAAATCGGCCAGTGAGCTCAAGCCTTTCCCGTTAAGCTAAGAATAATATGGCATACACTTAGCTTCCGCGTTTGACTAAAATCCGATGCTAATCACGATGTAATAGGTCGACATATGTGTTCGCCTACCACAATAGCCGTAGAAGCTATCTAGTGTAGCGCAGACTAGTGGCGCGATATGTTATACAGTAGTAACTATCTCAGTATGTACGGATAGGTGTATCGACATTGTGAATCAGGATTGGTCCTGTGGTGGTCCTGTGTTCCTTTTCTATCCGACACCCCCATAATTCACTCCGCCCGCGTCAATTTCTCGTCGGTGCGTATGGCCGGTTATTCAGGGTATTGCGTACAGTGCCATCCCCTACAAGTAATGACTGACGGCGTCGTCTATCTCCCGGTCCGATATAGGTGATGGTGACGACACTTCTCTCTACCCCGCTTCCCGGAGGTATATATAAAAGCATCGATTACCCAAGCGTTGAACTTTCTTCTTCCAGTTGTAACCACAGAATTTCTGAATAGTACTCAAGAAATTACCACACGGATAACGCATCGTGAGCCTCGCTGCTAGCGCTGATCCCCTTATCGTTACGACCAAAGGGGAGATCCCGCTGACTTTCAGACTTCGCAGTATCTTCATCTCGGTACGCGCCGTTGGCGGCCAGAACTGCCTTGGAGAACATGGCCCTCGACGGGTTATCCAGTAAAGGGGTATCCCATGATGCCCCGATATGACGAGTATCAACATGTGTCATCAGGTAACATAGATCTGTGACGAGCCATGAGCCGGTGTTCGAGTCTCCGGGCCCGATGCTGCCCGCTTGATCCTACTATTGATCTCGCTTCGGAGCGGGATATGGTAGGGTTATGCAGTCGGCATCGGGCCATCTAAACGGAGCTCGTTCTGAGATTATACGGCGTTGAACTTGATCTGGATAATACCAGCGAAAGGATCATGCTCTCGATGTTTCACCCCCTTAGCCTGCTTGTGCGCGATCGGCTGACTTGAATTCAGAAGCATCATTACAAACTTGATTCAACATGGCACCAGCTGTAACCATCGACGTTGTTGAGCCCACTACCCTTCCCCATAAGGGTGGCGTTCCGGTCGGCAACGGGAAGCCTCACGCCAAGTACGACCTGGAGGTCTCTGATGGGAAATGGAAGGACTTCTCCTTCCACCCTATCAGGGAGTCTCAGGTCGCTCGCGCGATGGCCCGCCGATACTTCAACGACTTGGACACCTACGCCGAGTCCGACATCGTCATCGTGGGCGCGGGATCGTGCGGTCTGAGCACCGCCTACACTCTCGCTAAGGCTCGCCCGGACCTGAAGATTGCAATCATCGAGGCTAGCGTCTCACCTGGTATGTGGCAAGAGTAAATCAGGACAGGGCGACAGCTAATGAACAAACCTTAGGCGGCGGTGCCTGGCTCGGTGGCCAGCTCTTCAGTGCCATGGTGATGCGCAAGCCAGCCGACAGATTCTTAACGGAGCTAGGAGTCCCCTTCGAAGACGAGGGAGCTTACGTCGTGGTCAAGCACGCCGCGCTCTTCACCTCGACCCTGCTCTCCAAGGTCCTGTCCTTCCCCAACATCAAGCTCTTCAACGCCACGTCGGTCGAGGACCTCATCACCCGCCGCGACGAGTCGGGTGGCCTTCGGATCGCCGGTGTCGTCACCAACTGGACGCTTGTCGCCATGCATCACGACGACCAGTCCTGCATGGACCCCAGCACCATCAACGCGCCGGTCATCATCAGCACCACCGGCCACGACGGGCCGTTCGGCGCCTTCAGCGTCAAGCGCCTGGTGAGCATGCAGGCGCTGGAGAAGCTCGGCGGCATGCGCGGCCTCGACATGAACACGGCCGAAGACGCCATCGTCAAGGGCACGCGTGAGATTGTTCCCGGTCTGATTGTGGGCGGCATGGAATTGTCCGAAGTGGACGGCGCCAACCGCATGGGACCGACTTTTGGCGCCATGGCGCTTTCGGGTGTCAAGGCTGCTGAGGAGGCATTGCGCGTCTTTGAGCTACGCCAGAAGCAGAATGCCGTTTGAAGCGTTGCGGCCCATGGGCGAAAGCAACAAAACACTTAGGGTAGAGCAGAGCACATCCAAATCTCACCCTGGAAGATGATATCCATGTCAGATTTTGTCGGCAGACTAGTCACTCCTTTCACATGTTAGGTAATTGGACTCTCATTTCAATATAGGATGGAAATGATCATGATGATACCTCATGCCCTAAAGTCTCAACTCGTAGAAGACGGTTTATATAACGAAGAAAATCGTGACAGCCGTCTTATCATATATCGTATGTCGTGGTTTCTTCCGAGATGAGTGAGCTGCCGCATGGTGCTAAACGAGAATAACACTTTTCGAGCTCACTAAGATTTCAAACTTCAGCCGCGAGCGATGATAGGCGAGGACTGCGTGGGAAATGGTAACAAATTAGTACTCCCCTAGATGATGATCTATATACAAGATGCTATTTATAGTCACCATGACTGTTAAGCTGCACCAGCAGCTCAGCTGTGTTTTTTCGCCTCTTCCCTCCTAGTTTCTTCCACGAACCACTCGCCTGCTCCAGCAATGCCCTCCTGCAGCGAAACCCGCGGTTTGTACGTCAGGACCCTCGTCGATTTCTTATAGCTGAGTATGCGTGTTTTAGTGGTCAAATGCACGGCTTGCCTCATAAGCTCGCTGAAATCCCCAAAACAGTATACGGTCGTCGTTTGTAACCTCCAAGCACGCCCCGTCGACACTCAACCTGGGTCACAATTTCCTTTTAAAGGGCGGACTTTATTTAGATGTATATCTCGTTGTAGTTCTGCTCCAGTTTGATAGTTGTGGCAAGGGCTTGGAATATCTACAGTCTATATGTCCAACCTCTAGTTGCCGACCTCGCTTCCCCTTGCCTACTCGTTTTCGCATAACTGTCTCGGATGATCAGGAAATACACGGGTAAGCCGGGAGTTGGAGCCTCGCGCAGAGTCTCCCGGTCATGTTATATATGCATGATATGTAAGTCCTAGTTTCGGAGTTTCGGATTTGATCCCGGTTCCTCGGGTACTTGTGACAATAACACTCCTGAATAAATCAGAGTGACAAAGGATCGCGACCAAATATTTTCTCTCCCTTTGTCGCCCCCAGTCTATACGCCCAGCACCGAGTCACCCGTAATATTCGGGGTAGCCGTTGGCTCGAACTACTATTCGCATATACTCTATATTGGTCGGTAGAGCAGTTACTGGTATGTTATCTATTGCGTTGGGTATCTCCTACTATATTGCGGGAAAGAATGCGAAGGAGGCTATGCTTAGGGTTAGTTTGTTTAGTAGGCGCTGCCTGGCCTTATCAATACTGTTTGTAAGCACATATATTATTTTCTTGACCGATGGAGCTGCGGAATTAGAACCTCGGAGGTTAAGTCAAACCATATTGCTAGAGCCAGCAGCTTAAGCACGAACTCACAGACACCTAATATATTGATGACGTTCTTCCATATGTGACAACCAGGGGCCTCAACACTGGCTATGAAGTGAACATATTGCCTTAGAGATCATGAACTTAAACTACCCGACTCTTAGAAAAGAGTCGAGATGGTGGCGACGTTATCTCCATGCAGCGTTAACGGTTATCTCACTATCTTTATGCCCGGTTCCGTGAGTCTAAATGCCGTCTACTTGCCTTCAAATAGCTCTATACCACTCTCTTCTCCTCTCGCGGTCAATGCTGCTTAATGACAAAGTTGATGGCCCTAAATGTGGCAAGTTTGTTCTAATGCTCCTTCATAGTTTTGATCTTATATCGTTCAATCGTAAAATTATACATATCTTGTTTTTGATATAAATAATCTTAGTTTAAACAAGGTTAAGTGAGCCCCTGTCACGCGACTCGCAGAAGCAATCTCATCACTCTATTGAAGTCTCCTAGTCATGAGGTTCAAGTTAGATGATTTGCAGTTTTTCTCGCAAAAGCCCTTTCAACACCCTGTTATATCGTGGTACCTCTGAAAGAAGCATACATACTAAAACTGTTATCAAGTCCTCTTCGTGTAGTTTGTCCTTACACACTTCGCGTCTAGCTCAGGCTCACCCCCCTTAACCATGACGGAGATGCTCAGGCGGGACGCCCGTCTTCAACTTATACAGCTGGAACATCGTGGCAAAGGCGCCCATCCAACCAAGCTCTTCCTTGCGCCACCTCTTCTTCTGCGCCCAGTGGGATTCCCCAGAGCCAGGGTGAGCATCGTTGAAGGCCGCCGCCGAGTTCCCCCAGCGCTTCTCGACGATTCTATCTGGCTCTCCCGCGCCGGCATTCTCGACACCAGATGCGTCATCTGCGAGGGAGATGGTGATGGGCTCCGCAAGTCTGGGGATGGGCATAGCCTGCTCGACGTCCGGGGTCATCGGCACCCTTCCGGGCGAACTGTCTGTGTCCTCGGAATCAGACTTCCCCGACGCGGCTGCCACCTCCATCCACACCTCGGCCTTGCGGATCGAGTCCGCGTAGATGACGGCTAGCGTCAGGATGATTAAGGGCACGGTCACGGCCCAGAAGACCCAGAACTGCGAGTTGCCTGGCCCGAACGGCTCTTCGATCGCCAGGATCCCTGACACGACGGAGAAGGGGAGGAGGATGCCGCCGAGGTACGCAACGCGGTTCAGGGCACGTTGGTTCTCGTCTGGCTGTCCCGAGGAATTCGTGCCGATGTTGTAGTTGTTCTTCAACTTGTGATTGCAGTTGTTGCGGTGGCCATTTGCCGATAATGTCCCTAAGCCGGCGGCGTCGTCTATTTTCGCACTCGGCTTCCGCACCGGCACTTTCACGCCTGCCACGAGCGGGCTGATATGGCTTGAGAGCTGGGCTCGCCGACCCAACCGGGAGAGGAGTGCTTCCCATTCCATTGTTGTAGATTGCAACCTTGTGTCTGGAAGAGCGTGCGTATCTAAACGTGAACTCGCAGCCCGACGTGCCATTCTATAACGCTGATGCGAGACGTCCAAATTACGCTCGAGACAACACAGCGTCTGCGAAAATAGGGCTGCAGTTTTGCCCGAGGCAACAGCCAGGTCAGTGTCTAATGCCTCAAAGAAGTCGCCCCATTTGTTGAGCGCAATGTTTTCAAGAAGTTCTAGAAGGTCCTCGCGGCTGGAGCAATCGTCCTGTAGGTTATCACAGAGCATCGTCTCGAGATCCGGGATCTCGTCCCCGAGTATCGTCGTGTTGCCACTGGCGTCGATCTGCATCGTGACCGTGGAAATGCCGCTCTCGTCGGGTATCTTCTCTGTCGTGTAGGCTTTATACCGCCGCCTGGAGACCCCCGACTTCGAGTTCGCCCATGCTGCCCGGTCCAGAAAGAGAACTGTGACAGGGCCTGTGTAAGTGCGTGTTTGAAATGAGAGCATGAAGCAAGAAGACCAGATAACTTACTGTGCGCTTTCTCAGACAACCAAATCGACGCCCTACAGAACACGACGCTGTGCTCAGTACCTGAGGTTATATAAGTGGGAGGATCGCCCACAAGGTCACGAGAGGCGGGTTCGTGTCGTCTGTCATCAAGGACCGAGGACTGGCAACCCAACTCAGGGTAGTCGTAATGCGACCAGCCGGCTTTCATCCTCTTCAGCGGCCGATAGCTTCTTCTGCCGGTATGCGCCTCGATGAACGAAGTGTCGATATCTACCGCCTCTTTTAATACTACACCGTGGTCCACAGGCAGCCCATGGAAAACGAATAAATGGCGCATATAATTGCCGTCATCTTGAATGCATGACCGTAGTTGAGCGGCATTATCAATATGTGTTTTGGTAACCTCGGTATCTGTCCACTCCAATAGATATGTTGGTGTTATCTCGTCAGGATGCTCCTGATGCTCCTGTGAAATCCTCGCATACTCATTCGCGTCCCCGGCGTTGATCACGCGCGTCGGCGTCGGCTCTGTCGAGTACCCGGTTGTGCTCGGTGCGAGAGCTGGCCTCGTTGATCTAACATCGCGTGAACTCTCCATCTACACATCGCATTGTCTTGTTTTATTTTATTTTGCGTCAAGCTCCCTGGACACCATGCAAGCCGTACTAATAGAGCAACTTGTTAATCATAGGGTTTAGGGCTCATATACGACAATCTCTCTCCCTATTGATTTTTGTAACTTCTGATTCTCGACTCTATTTTATACGTTGCGATGTTCAGAAACAGAAGAATCCGACAGTGTCATGTGATGTCGTATCGCAGCTGAATAAGTGAATCGATTGCGTGGTTGGGGCGCTGATGAAGAGGTCGCGAGGCTAACCGAATCAGCCAGATGCGCACGAACTAGACTGGCGCCGCTGGGAAAAGACTGCGGGTGTGCTACGATGGATGACAATCACAACCGCAATGAGTGAAATTTTAGTACTACGCCTCGCTGGTGACTGTTTGTATGATCACTTCGCAGATCTACGTTGGCTACCCCTTCAGGCGACGTTGGTGTTGTGATATAGGCCTATCCTATGCTACGCTATGTATAACGTACCTAAAATATTATTCCGTTCTTCTGACTACCGAGGCAAATACTATCTATTTTTAAAGGGGTCTGCTGATGCTTCACATGACCTACTAGCAATGAAGTGCTTCGTATACTATTACCCCGACTCGTGATTAGATACTTGCTTTGCCCCAATGAAGGCAACCCCCCTAAACTAGTTCTTGAATCTACTGGCACAGGCAAGTACAGTTTACGTGTAAACCCAGGCACCAGGCGAACCGAGTCGGCAAAGTCTTCATTCAATAATGCTACCTATGAATGAGGGCATGCAACTACTAGATGCAGGTGTGGTGTTCCGAGTCTCTTCTGTTCTTCTCGCTAACTCCTGACGCCATTGGAAGATAAAAGAAAACGCCGCCCTGTGACTGAGTGTTCAATGCTGTCTTTCGCGCCCTCGTAACCCTTCCATGCCCTTATTGACTTGATTATGAATGGAAGACCAAATGATTTTTGCCATGAATACGATTTGCTGGATCGTTTGGCGGATTTCTCATACATTCGACACCCATACGGATGGCACAAACGTATGTCGCGTGCCAAGGTCTGTATGGAGTCTATGACTAAAGGTTTGCACGAATGCTGGGCGTGCGACGACACTATGCTGTCGATCCAATTACCCTATGTCGTTACCGGACAGAATCGTGGTCACTATAATGCTCGTCTCCATCGTGATGTAAAGTCACACTGTTAAACTCTTCGAAGGGGTCCGAAATCTCGTTGCCGGGTGTCGCCAGTCCACTATCTAAAGGCACTCCCTTGACGAAACCAGGTGATCTGGATGTGGTAATATCGACACTTTCGCTCTCTTTGACATTTCTAAAGTTAACGGTATCGATACCGCGGCCAGCGTGGGGTACAATGGGTGGCTTCATATGTCGGATGAGTGCCCATTGTGTCGTTCGGAAGAAGGCATGGGTCTTGATGTCTGATGCTCCGGCCCTTGCACCAAGTCGACGAGTCTCATCCTTGATCAATAGTTTTCGAATAAGTGATTTACATAAACTAGCACATGTAAGCTTCGCTAGCCGTATGACAATGGGGGGAAAGCAACATACTTTGAGATTTGAGGCGCTCCAGAGTGTTCGGGGAATGAAACCTCCTCGCGTAGGATATTTGCGAATGTAGCGTTACGGTTCTTACCCTTGAAGGGAGTGGTGCCGTACAGCATCTCGAAGATCAGAATACCCAATGTCCACCAATCTACGGCGCTCGTGTGGCCGCTCCCCTTTATAACTTCAGGCGCAATATACTCCTCCGTCCCAACGAAAGAATTTGTGCGGAAGTTGGCGATGCAGGATTTTGTGTCGATGGTAGGAAGCGATGAGGTGCTAGCTCCATTCTTTCCCATGATCATAGTCGGCTTGCCACCAGGGCCAGACTGCTTTGATAGATCGAAATCCGAAAGCATGATGTGACCGGACTGGTGAAGTAAGATGTCTAGGACGATGTTAGGACGTTAATTATTAGATCAATTCGGCAAGAACCTACTCTCTGGCTTCAGATCGCGATATATAAAGCCCATCAGATGTAAATATTCCAATGCTGCTGTGACCTCGGCAGCGTAGAAACGAGCGTCCTCCTCTGGGATACACTTTCCAGGACGCGTTTGTAATGCTCGAAAGAATTCTCCACCACTGCAATATTCCATGCACAAGTAGAGATGATCTTCGGACTGGAAAGAGTGGTACAGTGTTACGATGAATGGGTGGTTGCTGGTGGCTAGGATTTCCTGTTCGGCCAATGCTCGTTTGATCTTGTTACGTTTGATCATTTCCTTTTTACTCAGGACTGCGCAAGTAAGTGTTAAGCTTAGTTGGGGCTAGGTTTTGTATGTGAGAGCTGACCTTTCATAGCATATAATCTAGTACTCTTCTTCTCCCTAACGAGATATACTTTCCCTACGTCGCCCTTGCCGATCAACTTGATCTTGTCGAAACTCGCAGGCCCGACTTCGACTGTGCGGACCTTGATCGAGTTGGAACTATACGTCCTGCGGAAGGCCAAATTATTATTGCCGGGCGGGGGAAGAGCACCAAGCCCATCTCGATCAGGGACGGACAGCGTCCTCGCATCGGGCATAGAGTCGGATTTAGAATCAACCAAGCCCAGGGATGAAGCATTTCCACTCTGCACGAGGGGTTCTTTTCCAAGCTCGGCGGTGGCTGGTCGCTCGCCGTCTCCCTTGCCCTGGCTGAAGAGGCCCTGGGCATTGGGGGCGCTGGCAACCCTCCGGAGTTTCCGCGCCAACTCCTCCTTCGTAGCATTGGTAGCATGTTCTTTGGCGTCGTCTGGGCCGCCTGGACCGTCAATTCTCAGAATCGGGGTATCTGGTGGACTAGGCGGAACCGAACCTGTATCATGGTGACGGAGGCCGGGCTGGCCTTGATGAGCGAAGTACGGATTCGCGCTCGCAGTCGGGCTCATGACATCATCGAGAGGATGTCCCTCGCTGGCTGTAGTTGTAGACCGCAGCCTGCCGACGGTGGTGAAGAAGCGTTTCGGCTGGCGGAGGCTCGCCTTCGAATCGGCTTTTAGGGCATGTTCGGAGAGCTTTTCTTTATCGGAAACACCATTGTGGGTGTTGATGCGGAAGAAATTCTTCAGCCTTTGATTGAAGTGGCCGTTACCGCCGGGGTGTGCGGGCGACTTGAGAGACGGCATCGTGTCTGGGGCAGAGGCGTCTTGGTGGGACTGGCAGTCGGTGGACGGTTGTTGTGGTCGTTCAGGGTCCGGATGGTGCCATGATGCAAGCCGCTGCTTGATTCGAAGACGAGGCAGACGGCGGTTGAGAGATGAAGATTGGGATGGCGGCTGTGGTGAAGAAGGGGAGGGATGGGAGGGATCGTCGGAAATCATGGCAGCTCTGCGGCTGGTTCTAGAGTACCTACCACAACGTACCAGTGCTAGTTACCTAAGCCAATGCCCAATGCCCGTTCCACGGCGATACGATGGTCCCGGACACCCTGGTTGGTCCTGGTTTTGGCTGCAATGGCTGACCTCCTGCTCCTGTCTGACCCGCTCTGCGCTGCTTGGTCCAAGTCTAGATTGGACTAGTGATTACCCAGGTACTGTCTGGGTAGCCCAAGGTTGGCTGATCCCTACGGTTCGCACTAGCTACGGGGAACGAGTTGCCCATTGGGGATTGGAAATGTTCGTTGGGGCTCCCGTCAGGGGGCGCTCTATGGGCGGCCAGTGGTGGCTGTTGTGGTGGCGGAGTGCCCTAACACGGGACGGGGGGTTGGCACTGTATGTACTGTAGTGTACTAGTGGACCCACACATAGTGAACCCACCTCGCTGCGCTTGGTGGGCGTCAAATATATGGCTCATGTCAATAATATGGCTCATTTCGTAATCCTACCTGTTACCAAAAATAATAAAACTACACCTAAATACACTGTTTTAAAATAGCTATATATAATTAACGAAAAATCGGAAAAATATTCGGATAAAAGAATAATATTATTTATATATTAAATAATTTATATTATAATTCCTAAGTTATTTAAACAAATAGCTGTTAAAATATAGTCCGTTAAAAAATAGATTTTATATAAGGGTATTAGCTAACAAAAGGC
>MU619745.1:0-235172 GCA_025201785.1 Xylaria longipes
TAGAGTAGATAGCCTCACACGCCGCATGCCCCTAGGGAGGCTCGAAGACTTGCTCTTCCCCCGGCGTTAAATATACCAACCAACCAACCAACCAAGCCGCCCGCCGCCCAGCCTACTAAGGCAAGGTGCCTGTTTGCATCCACCGGCCCCGGATTGCCCCATCCATCCATCCATCTTTGATGCCACCTCGACTACCTACTAGACTAGGCACGGTAAACGAGGTCAACGTTACAGTCTCTAGTTCCATCTCATCGACTGACGCCGGAACCTTCACGTGGCACCGCACTGCCACTCCCTCAACGGTTCTGCTTGTGAAGCGTCACAAGCCACTTTGTCAACCTACATCTACAATCGACCTACTAATACTTGGACGTGGAATTGTATTTCGCTCTTGCTGGGACATTGGCGTGCACCCTTGCCTGTGCCTGTGCCATCTCTGGTGCTACAATTAGTAGACTTCCTTGGCCCGAAGGAAGAGGCTCAAATAGGTAGTAGCTAGAGGTAAGATACGAGCACCCATTGATCTAGGTATTGATTGATCCATCAAGCATCAAGGGAGCCAACGGTTTGGTAGCCAACCATTGTGTCTGCCCTGCGTTGCCCGGTGGAGCCAGCACTGTACTGTACTGTATTTACTGTACCTACCTTAGGTACCGGGGTGCTCTTGGTAGGTACTCTATCTAGGTACCTGCTCGCACACACATTACCTACGGTAGGTACTTTGTCCGGTGCCAGCCTCTGCGCTACCTTGAAACACCCATATTTTACTACCACAACCTCTTTGTTACCCATCACCACGTTCTGTGAGAAATCTAACCACACCTTGGCTGACAGGCTGCCTGCTTGCCTGCCTGCCTGCCTGCCTGCCTACCTGGCCCTCGTCCGGTCTGATACCATTAGGCAGGTGACTCGGCTCGTAATTCAACGTTGACACTCATTGACATCGGTTCCAGGGGAGAGCAAGTCTCGCTTTCCATCCCTTGCCCTTGCTGGTCTGTCCTCGGCGCAGCATCCGCACCCTCCCTACCTAGTCCCTGCGACTGGTCCGTTGCCCGAGCCAGCACAGCACAGCATACACAGCGTACACAGCATACCCGAGCGATCCCTCGTCAGCAACTCGAGACCCCCGAGTCGCCAAGTCACCATTGTCTGAGTACACCACCGCTGTCCCGCGACTCCGGCTTTCGTGTGCCTGTCCTGTCCACCGACTGCCCACCATCGTCGTCCCACTACCCTACCTCACCCGTGTCCTCCCCTCGGGCAGGACCTCGCTGCTCTTCCAACATGACAGCACGCCCGTCTCGTATCCTCCCAGACGACGTTTTTGTAGACCGTAACAGCAGAACGGAGTCTCGCAACACTGCTATCCGAGACTCAGACCAGCCTGATTCCCATACCCTGGCTGCATTGCACGAGTTGAATCGCCAAAGCGTAGATACCAATCGCGCACTTTATCCTGGTCAAAGCACCTCTTCAACACATATCCGCGACCATGAACTTGTGACAAAGCCTTCGCTGGTTCATGGTCCGATCCATTTCGAAGCGCACACTATATCTCCCTCTCCACCACTATCAGTGCACACCTCCCGGGGTACCTCCAGCCTGCTGGACCAATATTCGCCTTCACCACTTGCGAACAGCAACACTTCCCTATCCATATCTACTGACATACCACCTGCGGACCCTAGACGATCGAATAGCCTCAAGAGTTCTCGCGGTGGCCTTTCTACGCCGCAGAGCAATTCATCCTTGCAGCGCAAGACATCAAACTCTAACCTACAACCCGTTTCGCGAACTCCGAGTTGGAAACAGCACTTGAGCAAGAGTATCAGTTCGGCTACGAGCTCTGCCTATCCAAGCCCTGTTATATCTGCTATGGGAGACGTTACACCGCTCCCCTCACCTCTGTTATCTAGCGATTCCCCTGGTCCTTGGAAACGAATTCTCTACTCCACGCCTTCGAAGGAGTTGACTGTGCCCACTATCATGCCCAACTCAGTCCTCATAACGAAGAGTGGCGAGTCTGTGGCTGCTGCTCTCGAGCACCAAAACAAGCGGAAAGCTTACGCAGGCCTTCAAGTTGGACACGCCGCCGAGCACAGCAGTGGTAAGAACGAGCATACCCGAAATCGAAGTATCAGCGAATACATACCGGATGCGAAGGGTATTCCTAAGAGGCAGAACACAGTTTCTTCTGGGAAAGTCGACGAAAGAAATCGTGACGATCCCGCCGGCTTACGAAGGGAACCGCGGATGTCGGAGGCGAGAGGGCTTACACTAGCCGCAAAACCTCCAACCCCACCACCTAGTGAATCATCACAGAGTAACGACAGCTCTATTGCGAAAAATCCGTCATACGAGTATTTCGAGGCGCGTGGTAGAAAGGACCGGAAATTGCGAAGATGGCGTGCGGTCAAAGATCTTGGCGAAGGGACGTTTAGCAGAGTGGTCCTCGCGACGAGTAAAATGGAAAGCCAAGATCCCAGTGAGTATGGTAGGGCGCAAGTGGGCTCCAAAGGCCCCCCAACGCCTGTAACCGCCTCCCAATTGGATCGAAAAACCTTGGTCGCTATCAAAATCTGTGAACATGGCCCAAAAGGCGGCGCTTCGGAGGACAGAATCGAAATGAGCTTGAAGCGAGAGCTCGATATCATGCAATCGATCGACCATCCATCTTTGGTGCACCTTAAGGCGTGGAGCATTGAACCAACAAGAGCGTTGTTGGTGTTGAATTATTCCCCTGGGGGCGATCTTTTTGACGTCGCATCCAATTACCGAGACTTATTAAAAGCGCCAATGTTACGGAGGATATTTTCGGAAATCATTGGTGCGGTCGGCTATCTACACGAACGCAGGATTGTTCACAGGGATATTAAACTTGAGAGTATGTGATCCAGAGCATGACTTCTACATGAATATCCGAAGAAGTGTCTCATCAAGGCATTTCGTGCACTATATGCTAATGACACATAGATGTTCTCGTCAATATTCCACCTGCAGAGCTTGTCGGTCGCCCCCTAGATTGGGCCACGTATCCATATCCCCTGATAACCCTGACGGACCTCGGGCTCTCACGGCGTGTGGCCGATGACGAGAAACTAGAAACTCGTTGTGGCTCTGATGATTACGCGGCACCGGAAGTTATTCTAGGGCAACCGTATGATGGTCGCGCAACTGATGCTTGGTCTTTGGGCGTACTTCTTTATGCCCTTATCGAGTCACGACTACCATTTGACCCTCCGCCTGGTGCAAACGATTACCAGAGAATGCGAAGTAGGACTAGCCATCGAATTGCTCGTGTTGAGTGGAGCTGGGTCAAGTACGTCGGTGAAGATGGCGATCACGACGCAAACGTAGCCCTTTTTGAGAAAGATGAACTCAAAGGCGCTATGGAGATTACTGAAGGATTATTAAGACGTGCCCGAAGCCGCTGGCTAATGGGTCAGGTAATAGAGCACCCGTGGGTTCGCGAGGCGATACAAGTAGAAGGTGGACTCAAGTTTCCGGAACAGGAGGACGGACAAGAAGTTTTATGACAAAGCGGAAATGAAACAACGGGATGAGCAGGGTCGGTGGTATATGTTTCGAAGAATTAATCACTTTGGGAAGCTGGGCGATGGGACCCAAAACCGCTACAACAGTTTTACGTTTCGAGCTTATTTAAAGAGCAAAGGGGTTGTTTTAAGACTATGCTTGGGTTTGTCATTATGGTGGACTTCATAAAATAGGCGGCGTTTGAGGAGGAAGAATTTGATGGGGGTTTTGGGGATATTCAGTCTACGAATCTATGAGGTAGGTACGGAAAAGCGTACAGATGGGAAGAGACGGCTATTGGTTTAAAGACAACAGACCAAGCGAGTAGGTCAATCCTACAATTCTAGTCACCGAGGGTATGGTCTTCGGATTGTGCAGCTAAGAACGGTAACTGGTTGGGATGAGTATAACTAACCGCCCTTGCTTCTTAACCGTGTTATCTCTCCTATTACCTACCGATAGAACGGTTATAATAAAATAGTACTCTTCTGGCAGAGATGAATTAAAAAAAGAATACAAATATGATTATAATATATTATTTATAGAATGACTCACATTCAATCTTTAGATCGCTGTCTTTTAGGTCGGCATAAGCACTATGTTAATGATTAAACTAACCTAACCTTAGGGTAGTTAACTACTATGCCAAGCACGCATCTAACTCGAGAAGATATACCAGATGGTTTTATTAGAGCCCACCCTGATCCACCTGGTTCATGGATAAGTCCGGATCTGACGTTCATTAGGAAACTGTACATTTATTAGTAGAGATTTTGTCGTACGACGACGACGGTTTGCGGTCTGGTGGACAAGTTTATGCGTATATATGATCCCGCTTTCGCAGATTTTCGTGAGATATAAGAGACGAACAATTGAACGACGCCTCCACCTTTGAATCGACCAACAACCCTGGTCTAGAGTCCTAGAGCAACCCATAAATTTTTCATTTTGGCTTGGAGAGATCAGGAGCTATCTAACTTGCAATAGGTGCAAGTTCGACACCTCTGGCCTGCTACCTACTGGCTCTGTAAAGGTACGGCGTTCTGGAAACACTTTCAAGTACTGTACAAAAGATACGAAAATGACGGAGAAGCCGCCCTTCCGTGCCATAGTCGTCGGCGCCGGCCTGCTCGGCCTGACGGCCGCGCACATGCTCGCCAAGACGGACATGGACTTCGTCGTGCTGGAGCAGCACGCCGACCTCCTGCCCGAGATCGGCTCCCTGCTCTCCCTCTCGCCGCCGACCTTCCGCGTCCTGGACCAGCTGGGCGTTCTAGAGGCTGTCGAGCCCGTCCTCACGCGCGTCGCGAGCGCCGTCTTCATGGCTGCGGCTGATGCAAGGGTCTTTAGGAAGGAGGACATAGGTCGGTTGGTTGAGACAAAGTGAGTCGGTTCTAGTTACTTGGATTTGTGGATTTCTGAATCCGTGTGCGCCGGAGAGATGAAGATGAGATGAGATGAGATGAGCTGCGTGCTGACGGTTATCAAAAAGCCATGGACATGGCATGAGCATCGTGCATCGCCCGGACTACGTCAAGGCGCTGTATGATAGCCTACCCGAAGAGGCCAAGGCGCGGATCCACGTGCGGAAGCGCGTCGTGCGCATCGACGTCGCCGACGACGGGGTAGCGGTGCACTGCGCCGACGGCACCGTCGAGCGTGGGTCCATCGTGATCGGCGCCGACGGCGTCCACAGTCGTACCAGGCAGACCATGCAGTCGCTCGCCAAGGGACAGCCCGTGGACACGGAGCAGCCAAGCCCCTTCGTCACGACGTACCGCATGCTCTTCGGGAACCTGCGCGCACTCCCGGACTTGCCGGCCGGCACCAACTTCGAGTGTGCGGGCAACGGGGTCTCCACGCAGATCATGACGGGCGCGACGCAGGCCTGGTTCGGCTTGTATGAGAAACTGGCAACTCCGACCTCGAAGCGGCTCCGCTGGACCGAGGACGACAAGAAGGAGGTCCTGGAGAAATGGGGCAAGCTGTACATGGCGCCCGGCTACACCGTAGAGGACGCGTACCGCCGCCGCAGCGGCGACCTCGGGCTGATTAACCTCGAGGAAGGCCTGCTGGACACGTGGTCGTGGAAGCGCATCGTGCTCGTCGGCGACGCGGTGCGCAAGCTCGAGCCACACGCGGGCCTGGGATATAACTCGGGCGTGACGGACCTCGTCGTGCTGATCAACGGGCTGCGGAAACTAACGCGACGAACAACGGCGGCGCCGCCGACGACGACGACGGGGGACCTCGAGGCGCTGTTCCGCGCGTACCAGGACCAGCGGATGGAGGACACGCCCGCCATCGTGGCCATGTCGGAGCGGCGCGCGCGCATGTGCGCGTGGTTGGGCGTCAAGGACTGGTTCATGGCTACGGTCGTGGCCCCGTTGTTTCCGCTCGGAGAGTACAGCATCAACAACATCCTCGGCCCGATCATCAGCCGCACGCCTGTTCTGGACTGGCTTGATGAGAAGCGCTTGCCTGCCCGCGCCATGCCGTATGTGCATCACCCGCGAGCGGAGACGAAGGAGCAGGGGGTGTATAATAGGCCGGCGGCGGCGGCGGGGTCAAGGTTGCCTCTTTTGACGGGCACGCTTGTAGTTGCTGCGCTTGCGACTGTTGGGTTCAGGTTTTATAGGAGGGTATAGGAGATCTCACTGGGGAGCATGAGATTTTTGGTCTGTACGGATTTGGAACGGGTGAATTTTATAATATTTAATGTCTCAGGGGTTGGGGGTAAGGAGCATATTACTGTATCAAAACTACCTGATACAAGATAGGAGCTGGAGGCGTTGTGTATACACTATACTTAGATTTAGACTCGACTCGACTCGACTCGACTCGGACTTAGGCACAGCATGACCGCAATATTTCATAGCGTTATTTTCAATTTTGTCACATAAATACAATGAGAAAGTTGGCAGACCCTACGGCTCCTCAGAGAGCGCTTGTTCAGAATCAAAGACCTGGTGGCCAACCCATATGTTTTCCAAGACGGTCTCGCTCACACTCACCCCATCACGGTAATCGTGTGCACATAGCGGATCTTGCCTTTCTCAACTCGGAACTCGTGGCTGTCGGGAACCGTGGCGAAGTCGATAAACACGTCAACCGCTCCGATCGTCTCATCGATCACGTAGCGACGGTTTACCAGTTTTACCCCTAGATGACCCCGTTAGCAGAAAGCAAATGATAGATAGACGTCTCCTAGCCAAAAGGAGATATCAAACATGGGTCACACATACCATTAGGGATCCCGACGTCGCATCGATCGCTAGGCGAGCCGTTGCCCGTGTACGCACCGCCCTCGAGGCGAGCACACGGCGAACCCCACGGCACCGTGACGCTCTTGTCGTCGAAGATGTCGGCGTACGCGTCGGCGGCGGCCTGGATGACCTCGCGGGAGTCGCGCTGGTCCTCGGGGATGACGTCCCAGGGCTCGCGCGAGGCCCAGTAGAGGGTGCCGGTGGCGTTGAACAGCCAGTCGCCCGTGTCGGTGACGAGCGAGCTGACGTTCACGATGCCGCCGTCGGGCGTCAGGTGCATCTGCGTGCCGATGACGTACGGGTGAGCCCCCGTCGCCGACACCATCTCCGTGTACGTCGCGCACTGCACCGTGTCGTGCAGGCTGCGGTTGAAGTCGAGCTTCACCGGCGTCGCCAGGATGCCCTTGGTGATGTCGGCCGCCTTGAACTGCTCCAGGTACCCCACCCCGTCGACCGCGCCCAGCGAGTCCAGCGAGCCGGCCTCCTGCGCCGCGATCAGCGCGTCTGTTGCCGCGACGAGCGTCTCCCTGTCGCACTGGGCTGCTCCGGTGGCCGAGAACAGGCTCGCGGCGAGCGCGGTAAGAGAGAGGAGACCCTGCATTTTCGTGTTGAGATTTGTTCACTCCTACTTAGTCAACGGTGAAATTGAGATATCTGTGGTTGCGAAGGCAGAAGGCTTTTCGATGAGCAACTCCATAGCCCATCTCTCTGGCTGGCATTGGTTTTCTTTAATAACATGGTTCCGGAGCTTTGGAGTCGACGACAGTGTCGTACCGAGGAGAATACCCATATGAATGGCGAGTGGTTAAACGGCACTTGGGCATCTCCTCTGAGATCGGGCGAATCCCCGGTCTTTGGCTATTATGGAGATATCCTCTATAGCACTGGGGTAAAATGGGGAGAATTGGGTGATGGCATTGCCATCGTTATTAAACCTACCTACGAGGAGGTGCTCCCACTTAGGTCCTTCGGTCTAACTTACCGATTGTCATCAGCTTGACCACCAATGGGGATAATCTACTGTAGCATGTGCACTGCGCTCAATGACATAGAACATTCAATCCGTCGCGACTCAGATATCAAAACAAGGAATTCGAGGGAGGTGTTGACGGTTGGGTTCTTCCCTTTTTGGTCATGGAGACTATCCGCTTGAGATCCAGCGATCAGGATGGTTGAGACTTGCTATTCAGAGTCATGAAAGGATAAACCATATATGCAGAGAGGAGCTCACTGTACGGGGCACAGTGTATATGGGCTAGGTACCCCTCATGGAGACTGCCATGTCCATTGCTCTGTCACACATGCTTGAGACAAAGTTATGAACATAGGTACACTGTTTTTGCTCAATCAGAATCTCAATGCGCCGTGCTCAATGACATAATATTTCACCTGTCATGTAAGTAAGGCCGACTGAGATATCAAGACGAAATATTTGAGACGTGTTCTTGTTTGAACTTCGCTTTTTTTAGTAACTACATCAGTCCAGGCAGTTCTGATTTCTCTGTCGAGACACTGTCCACTTCAGATCCTTCTGAGATCGGGACCGTTTTAGTAGGCCTTCGATCCTGGAGTTCATTGGTGAGGCCTGCATATATATAGTAAGCGTGGGTAACACTCGTTGAATTCGCTACCTCGCCGTCGACCCCACAAACTCGTCGGCTCTCAAAGCATGAGCAAGGGGCCTGCAAGTCGATGAGCGAAGATAGGCTAACTACCTAGCCTGTCTCTCTCGCGTGCAACAGGGTTAATCTGTACTAGGTATACTAAAAGGGATTCTGAGCCACGTGTGATAGATCCTAAAAGGAGGAGCCCGCCATATCGTATTATTCCCGCCAATGTTGCCTTCGCGAGATTACAACGATGCAGTGACCGGGGTCCCCTACACCGTACAGCAAACATGGCGACAAGGTTGCACTACCGAATCCGTCGCGATTTTTCGAAGTGTAAAGGTAAGGGGATTCCTCCGAATCCACCAAACCTGGTCTCACGTCGCGATTTACCTGATCAATCGCTGGGGAGCGAGCGAGCGTGTGGCTGCCGTCCGTTCTTTTTGTCAAACTCGCAAGCGGCGAACAAAGAAAACACAAAAAAGAAATGGCCCTCCGGCAATGAGCTTATCCCCCAGACCAGAGATAGTTGTTACCTATGGCGACGGAGAAGCAGCCTGCGGCCCTCGGGCCCCCGAAGGAACTGCCTGCGCAGCAATCGCCACCGACGCTCGGGGTAGCATCAGGGTCTGAGCCGTCGCAGCCCGTCGAATTCCGCGGCTTTGAGTTCTTCTCCCAGCGCGAGCACAATGAATACAAGGATGCATCGCGCGCCTACTTCGCTGGGAAGCACGGCGACCCCTCGTCCTGGCTCGGCGACGCGACTCCACCGGCGTCCGCCCACCCTTCTCTCGACGAGCCACGGCCCGTACCCGGGGGCTCGTCTTCCCCACCCAACGAATCCGAGTCAAGGAATGACAAGAGAATATTAGGGCTTCAGCGGCCGTGGTTCTGGACAGTGCTGGGCATCCTCGGCGTCATTATAGTCGTCGCAGTAGGTGTCGGTGTTGGGGTCGGGGTAGGAACTAGACGGGCAGCTAGTGGCTCGAAGAGTGCGAGTGGTGTTGCTCCAGCGTATGTTACCTTTCTTACAATGTCGATATGTCTACTTACTTCTGCATAGTTCCGATGCCACGGGCACAACAACAACAACAACAACAATGAATAGCACATCGGTTATGCCAGTTATGAGTGCGATGACGGTAGCAACTTCGTCGTCATCGTCCTCTACCGCAACTCGCAGACCAACCGCCGCCACGCCGGAGGCCACACCAGGCTGTCCGGAGATAAATGGGACTGTATACCAAGTGCCGGGATCGACCAAGAAGTTCCTACGACTCTGCGGCGTCGACCACGACGTAGAAGACGGGGCAATTGACGTACGGAACGTCTACACGAATACCTCGGAGGATTGTATCGACAACTGCGCTGGGACGACCGGCTGCTCGGGTTGCGGATGGGGGTTTATCGAGGGCGACAAGGGTCCCCCGTTTCGGTGTTGGTTAAAAGATAACGTGAAGAACGGCAAATCACACCCTGCTGATAAGACCTGGTATTTCGCTGTGCTTCTCTAGCCGGTGGCTTTTCGACGGATATGCGAGGATGACGAATATTGGAAGCGTGTGTCACTAATGCCTTTGGATGTAGTTTAATACACTTGATACCCTCACTAAATGTGTGTCAAGGCATCCGAAGACGGGAGCATGCAGAGAGGATTATCAGCCACGAGACTAAGAGCCTCGAAGGAACGCTGGCATAATGTATGATCATATCAGGAGTAAACGGAGATGCGACATCTTGGACTGGGTTTCGTTATAAGGTACGAGTTCATTGGAACAGCGCTTCAGATTAGATTGCCTTGAAAGTTCCGGTAGAAGGAATATGTATAAATATGCCAACTGGTTTTAGCAGTTAGTAATTACACCTTGACCTCAAAATAAACACGAAATAAGAATAAATAATTATCTAATATAATCATATATAAGCAAATGTTTATGCTTATTAAATTAGTAAAATCTAGTTGAAACTTGATTACATAGAAAGAAGACGTTCTTGCGCTGTTACGGTAGCAGGCCTGTCAGGTCACATGACAAGTCACATCCAGGTTCAGTCAAAATCCCTCTTTTACGCGTAGTTCGTGATTCATACGAATAGCGCACTGCTCATAAAAACGGCAACCGATTCTCGATCGGCATCGTCACCCCGTACGAAGCACAAGTGGAAATCATTAAACGAAAAATCGATCGTCAGAAGCATGTTTGCGAAATCTCCCGGCAGATATTCCTCATCAGGCTCTCGGAATGTTCGACCATCAGCGGTGATGATAGACGCTCGAATAATCTTGGGTAGCTTGGTGGGGTCGAGTCGTAGGAAGTTCTTATTTCATGTGACCTGACAAGGCCGACAGGACAGATAGCCCTGGGCGCCACCATGGCAGTATAGGGACTGGAACCATATTCGAGACCTTGGGGCTGAGGAATTGCATATTATATAAATAATTGTATGATCAGACATGCAACTTTATACGCCGCTGTTGTTATTGTTAAAACTCGGCATCTGGAACTCACCTTAGTTTAAGTATAAAGGGACTTAGAAAACATAGATCTAGCAAAGGGGACTGTTGAAATGTATAGGTAGGTATACTTACTGATAATGATGGTAATGGCGATAATATCAGTAATATGATGGTGATGGTGATGATGGCGGTGCTGCTGTTGATTCTGCTAAGAGGGAGGGAGAGAGGGAAGAGAAGTGATTAGGAAAAGACCAAAGAGAAGCGAGCGGGAACGAGCTAAACTTACACAAGCTTGACAATCCTCGACGTTGACCTGCTCAATCATAGGCAACTATATGTGTCACAAAAGTGAGGGGAATTTATTAAAATGGTCAGGTTCAAAGG
The DNA here is from genome assembly GCA_025201785.1 of Xylaria longipes. NCBI lineage: Eukaryota > Fungi > Ascomycota > Sordariomycetes > Xylariales > Xylariaceae > Xylaria > Xylaria longipes. The sequence goes on from MU619745.1 coordinate 11,247, forward strand.
AGACTCGACTACTCGCTTGACAAAGATTCTTGAACCTTGTACGCTTCATTAAAAGATATTGTATCCGCTTCCTTTATATGAAGAATACAATACCTATCACGTAACCTTCACTTGAAAACCTATATTAAACACAAAAAAACTTCCTGGCAGATCATCATGGATTCAACACATTTCTGTGCCCTCTTCAACTACCTACACTACTTGTCCCGTCGCTACGATCAATGAAATTTGAGACAATGAAGCTATTCACAGCCCTGGGCCTATTAGCCACCGTGCAAGCTCACGGCGTCTTCTCCACGCTCTTCATCAACGGCGCAAGCCAAGGAGACGGGAAATGTCTCCGAACCTCGTTCACCGTCGACAAGATCACGAGTCCGATCACGGATCTTGACAGTGCCGAAATGGCCTGCGGCATAGTCGGGCAGACCCCAGCCCCGGATACTTGTAGCATCAAAGCTGGCGCGAAGCTCTCCTTTGAGTTCCGACTGTGGGCGAGCGGATCACCTCCTGGAACTATTGACGGAAGCCACCTCGGGCCCATGGCTCTATATGCAAAGATGGTTGATGATCCGTCCCAAGATCCAACGGGCGATGGGTGGTTTAAGCTATGGGAATATGGATATGACGAGATATCCCAGACGTGGGCTACCGAGAAGCTTATTGCTAATGATGGTATTGTGTCCGTGCAAATTCCGAGCACGATGCCAACGGGTAAGTATTTGATCCGTCCCGAAATCATCGCTCTGCATAATCTCGCAGCCGGTCCCGCACAGTTCTACACTGGATGCGCTCAAGTGTCCGTCGAGGGCGGTTCCTCCAAGCCCCTTGCTGTCCCTGCCGATGATATGGTGAGTATCCCAGGGTACATCAGGAGCAGCGACCCGGCTGTGAACTTCAATTCGCACCCTGACGCTGTCAAGCACTTCCCCTACATTCTTGGCGGGCCGAAAGTCTATGAATTTTCCGGGACGAAGGAAACTGCCGAGATCGCTTTCAGTCCTCTTGACGGCACTATCCCAGTAGACAGTGCACCAATTGCTACTCCTTCTGCTCCAACCCCGACCCCAGAGGTTAGTAGTTCTCCCTCGTATGGCGGAGTTAACAAAGGTCTGGCGATTTCTGGCGACGGAACGTGTGGTACTTCTAGCGGGTTCACCTGCTTTGGCTCAGTCTATGGAGATTGCTGCTCACCAAAGGGATGGTGTGGTTCTTCACTCGCTTACTGCGGCACAGGCTGCCAGGCGCAGTTCGGGACATGCAGGTGAAATTTACTATCATGAGTCATCTAACAATGCTTATTAGAACCTAATCATTTAGATACTTCCGTATTACTGTAGTTGTCGTGATAGTTAATGATAGATTTTAATAATCCTGCTCACCTTAATGCGCCTCCTTCCTGTCGCGATGCAGCCAGTCAGTGATCCCTTTTATATCTACAGCTCTTCTCTCCGCAGAGACATTTCTTATCTAAGTCTTTCCAGTACTTGTCCGAATAATCAACCGTGATCTCAGACCCAGCATTGATACCCTTACTCACTAAAATGATTCGCTGTGTATCTAGCCAAGTGAATCGCTGGTACTGAGCGTTCGCATTGCAGCTGTGATTTACAAAACGGGTAAAATTCCCCTGGCTCCCTTGCCAGATCTGATAAGTAGTAGAGCCTGTGCTATTTTCCATAACATCCACGTCCTGCAGACCTTTCGTGATGGCACCGACGAATTCTCCAACGGCTGCACCCCTTTCGAAGTCGCACAGTGCCATGAGACCGTTGTTGCGCCCATCAGGAGTACGGAATACCTGGACGGGAGGCGGGGTGAGGGTGGCGCAACCAAAAAGCGATGGGAAACAGTAGCAGCAGTTCACTTTGGGATCATCCGACTGTTCGTTAGAACAAGTATCGCATATGAATAAGCCAGAAACCCGCGCCAAGACTTCCGAAGATGCCGTTACCCAGCGAGGATCCTCGCATCCCCATGCCACTTGGTCGATAACAGACTCCTCGATGTGTTTGAACTTGAAATGGGAATCCCACTGTAAATACGTCTTGCGTAGTGGTATCGGAGGAGAGCCATCTAGACAGACAACCCAATCATGAGGATGGCCAGAGTACACCTGCTCCGACGGCTCGCCAACTATCGAGAGGAGTCGTCGCCAATTGGGATTCATGGTGTCTGCCGCAACTTCGAGTGCCGGGCGCAGGTTGCGCAGCCGCTGCATGCTCTCCTTGTCGAATCCTATGCGATACTTGCAGAATCGGTAGATCCCCATCCCAGCGAAGACCAGCGACGCCCAGCCGCCAGCGTCCTTGATTTCCTTGTAACCGCGCCAGATCGCCATTTTGTTGCGCAGCTCTTTCTCCGACCAGCCAAAGTTGCCGGAGGCCTCCACTAGAGCCGCTTTGCGATGCCGCGTGATCGAGGTTTTCGGGTCGCTTGCTTTGAGATGCTCAAGATACGCATCGAAGTGCTCGACCCAGCGTGCTTGGACAATCACTTCGATTGACCTGCACGTGCGGCTTGCTAGCGTGACTTTGCGGCAGAAGACAGTCGTATCGTTGAACTGTCGGCCTGATGGCGAAGCACTGCTAATGCCTGAGTTCGAACGGATCATTCCAGTTCTGTCTTGCAACGAGTCAATCGCATCTTGAAGGAGCGGGGGCGCCATGAACTGCCCCAATATCTCTACGGTGTCCATGGTCATACCGCTGTGAAGCTGCTCCCATATGCCAACAATGAGTTTATCCAATGTTGATGGCTTCATGGCGTAGCCGACGGCCTCGGCTTTTCGACGTTTGGGGAAGTTCTCGTTCATAACTTGCATCTGCCGCTGGGTATTATCTTCGACGACTGGTATGGCTCCACGAGTGGGACGTAGGCCGCTGATTGCCATTCTCGAGCTATTTGCATCATATTCATCGTCTGAGGTGTCGTTATTTTCGTTTAAGTCACCCCGTTCCCCTCTGTTGCCAGACAAGGGCACAATAGGGCCGAAAGTTGGCTCGACATTCCTTTGATTCCTGACTCGCTCAGTCTCGTCCTCTTCTGGTATGGTAGAGGGTCTGGGCGATATGACCCTTGTAAGATCAATGACTTGCTACTCAGTGGTACAAGTTAGCATCCCCTCGTCTTCACCTGGAAGGGCTTTGTTCTGACGTACTGAAATGGCTAGGTTCGGCAACGGTCGTCCTCCCGTAGATGAATTGTCTACCGATCCGTCCTCGAACCTGACCTCAATACAGACGTTTGGTTTGGTGAGTTGACCCAAGGAAGCCCAATCGATATTAGCGCGTGTCAGCTCGTCAGCAATGGTGTTCGATACTTGTTGACGGAGCGCCGTGATCTGTTCCTCTGATAGCATGGCCTCATCGTAGTGGCGATTTAGTCATTATTGTAAGGATTCTGGGGATGATCTACCTCAGTAATCTTAAGATATGCTAATTTTGTTCAGAGAGCAAGGGAAATACTAAAAGCCAGAGGGCGATTCGAGTCGGTGTGTTCTCGGTGTGTCCCCCGAGCTGCCCGGGCAGCAAGGGTCTCCTTAGGTTAGCCGATCTCGGCTTTGAGCGGTCTCCGCTCACCCCTACTTATTCCCGCGTCACGGAAACATCATTGCGGTTTTGAACGAGTAACACGGCCATTCAAAGAATGTGTCTTATAACTCAAGCTAACTGCTTTTTTTACGGGATTTTTATCAGATTCGCTGCGAATGGACCGTGCTTGGGAGATATTTGCATTGCTAGGCTACCGGTGTATAGGCGAGGTACGCAGGACACTGTATGCAGGATTCCTATCTAACCATTTGCTCTGTTATCCTAGAGCCTCAATTTATACGACAACTGTTGCTCGTGATGTTAGACTTGAGAATGGAAAATAGCGGCCTTGAACAACGCGATTTCTGGGCTGCCCGAGCTTCATCATGAAGCCTTCATGATTTGAGCCAAATCCTTGGTTCGAGAAAGATCCAGTTTATGATGGTATATCAGCACAAGTGCATTCCAGCGCCTGAGCCCAGTCGATCCCCGTAGAAGTATGAACAACACGCCCAAACGTCTTTATAAGATTAAGCAGTATGTCAGCAATTGCAGATGCCTCCTTGCGACGCACAGTGCCATCTTGGAGAAAAATCATGTGAAAGATTACTCCTACAACCACGCTTGCACAATTTCCTTCGGCAACTTCCCAAGACTGCTCTAGGTAGTAAGATCCATAGACGGCATCAAGAATTAGCCGCCCTTTCTTTCTCAGTTTTTAGAGCACCATCCAGCAAACTCGGTTCAAAAACATGTAATCGAAGGACTGCTCCAGGGTTTCAGCGTCAATAGCCTGTGCAAGTCGTAAAAAATAGTTGTCTGCCTCGGAAGGTATTAGATTACGCTCTCCTTTGTGATTACCAGCCTTGTCCCATCCATAATAGAAGCATGGTCTCACGGCTCTGCCGTTGTACCAACGTACCTTAGTGTCACTTAAAAGGCGCTCCACATCTTCCTCACTCATACCCTCTACGTTGCGGTCAATGAAAGCGGTATGGATCCTCTCAGACACCTTTGCACTAGATGTCAGGGTTCTAACCCCTTCATTGCGGAATCGTTCTGAGCTGACCCGAGCATCACTAGCTAGGCTAACGATAGAATTACCTGAAGCTATCGACAGATTATAGAAGTATTTGCCAGACTTTGGCGCTGTACCCACCCATAGGTCACCTCGATGCAGAGTGGAAAAGGCATCTATATCAGGCTAGCTACCTTTCGGGATGAGACCCTCTTGTACGAACGCGAAGTACAGTCGAGCGCAAGCCAAGGGTGAGTGGATGGATCTGGCAGCCCTGATCGAGAGGGAATAAGAAGTGGCTTGAACGGTCTGCATCCACCATCCACAAAGAGGGGCATTGTGTCTTAGCAAAGTACAGGCCTTTTCGGTAGGCGGATTTGAGGGCTCTGCCTCTTCTTTTCGGCGGAATTCGGCGATTGGGTCTTCGTCTTGCCAGAATCCGGCTGTCTTTTCTATACACTCCATAAAGGATGGTCCTGGGAGTCGTCCTAAGGCCAGAGCCCCAGGACCCTCGTAGAATTGACGCAAGCTCTTCGCAGATTTGAATATACGGGCGGTCTTGTCCAATAGCTCTGTACGGGGGCGATCAAAGCTTGTACCAAGCACGTGGGTTGAATCTAATAGAAGTTGCAACGCGAAGGCTGCTCGGAGAGTGATCTCGGTCTTGACTGAAGGGAAATGCTTGGAAATGTGTTTTCTTAAATCATGCAGCCTCCGGGGAACCAAGTCTTTAATGGCTGTCGAGAGCTCATCCAACTTCATGCCGACATGCGGATTCAAGTATATTGCCAGAATCTGCAAGTCTTGAGCAACCCCGGAAGCCACAATCATGTCCTGTTTGTATTTCTCAAGGTTTGTCATGTTTTGTCGGTCATCCCTTGGTATGAATGGGCCCCAAGGCTTGGAGCAAAAGGTTCCGCACTGGCTCCAAACCTGAGCCTCGATAAACAAGGCCTGCCAGGCAAAAACCATCTCTTCTTCAGCAATATCGAACCCATCGATGATCGCATCGACCACAGAAAGTAAACGAGCGAGACGTGCCTCTATTTCCTCGGAATCCATCGCTGAACCAATGTATCTATGCTGGAAATGAGTTATCGCCAAATTCACGTAATCTCCGTGCTTTTCAAAAGCTGGGTGGATGTCTCGCTCCAACTTCCACACTACATGGATAGCCATGTTATGAGCGGTGGCAACGCCCGCAAGACCCAGATGGCCGGCTCGATACTGCTCCCAGAGCTGGCGGATCTGTTTGCGTATGCGTTGCATGTCCATGTTAAGCAAGCGCCATTGGAATAGGGCCTCTTCCTCATCTTCTTTCCAAGGTTCGAACAGGACGTCGTTTTCGGGAGGCTCTGGTGACGCATTCGTTCGTACGGATGTTGAAACATCATCTTCGACATCATCCTCTACTGTCGCCGGCCGTGGGACATCCAAGCTAGCGAATCTTGTGGCGATTGGAGTAGTTTGAGTCCGGGGTGCGACGGGAGTAGCGGGTTTGGGAATACGGTTCAGAATGTTCAGAACCTTTCGCAACACGTCAACGAAGAACAGGTGCTTCTTATGTTCGGTTGTATCCTGTGCAGTGTTGGTATGTCTCTGCTGCTGCAAGTAATCGCCGTAGGTGGTCCTGTAACGGATGGCACGAGAGAGAGAGCTCCAGACGTATGAGGGTATGGAGACAGGTCCTTTTCGTGACAGAAATTCGGCCATGAGCCCGAAATCAGCGATGCATATTGTGTATTGTTTCTTGACCCCGGCTTGCCGCTGCCTACCACTGGAGCAGATGAACCCGTGTGCTTTGGATGTTGAGTCAAGCCATTGTGCGATAATAGTTGTATCCTGCTTGTATTGCGGATAGAGAGCTGCGTTTGAATCGAAAGCCATCGTGAACGAAGAGTAACGCACTGCCCGAGGTTGGAAAGGGAAGAGGTGGTAATGGTAACGCGGCAGGACTTTACAGTTACTGCGGACGTCTCACGAGGCATAATTGGGGACAGGCCGACATACGATACAGTGGGCATTCACTTGAACAATAAAGGTGTAATAAATTTAAGCAAGTTAAGGGTAATAACCTTCGGGTTGCTTGTTTTTAAGGCTAATGTGGGAAGAACGGAGTACTTAGCCCTTGTATTATATGTGTTTATGACCCCTCGAACTAGTTTATTTTGGATGACTTCTAGATTCTGTGCCCAGATTATGGTGATACCTTAGATGATATACTACATCCACTTCGTGCATATGCAGCTTGGTAACTAACTGCTTGAACTAAATTGAGTTGTATTCGAATTCTCTACGATAATGTACGTACATGTCACAGATTTGCACACAAGCCAGGAGAATCACCAGTGGTCCGCTGCAGTAAATTATGACGTATGTAGCTGGTTCAGAGAACTATGAACAAGTTACCTATTCAGGCTATCCAAATTTCAGATATATTGACAAGCCGGGTATGTGCAGTCACTTCGTCCAACCAACCTGCATACATTTCAAGGAGGGACGAGAAGAGTATAGGTGCAGCTGCCACCTCGTCGATCTTCATTTCTAGGAAGCTGTCATATACACTAATTGTAGCCTGCCTTAACTTTTTTTCTTGGTAAATAAGTATTCAGGCGAAGCAACGCATCTAGCACCGCCGTCATCCCACGGAACGCTGGATTAGCATGACTTGAACAACTCATTGAATACATTCACCAGTTGTCACGATATTGATGATAGAACAAAGGGAATGTATGTATATAGCCGAAGACTAGCCCACGAAAGTGATTAGACCCCTTCACGCAACAACAAGAGTCTATACCTACCCCATATACGAGATCCTGACACCAGTTAAAGGAGAATTCGTGTAGCCTGTGCTAAGCTAGAAAACAGGACATACTAAGTGCTACTAATGTCTTCTAAGTAGTTCTATGATGTGTTAAACATGCAACTATCAACAAAGAAAATTAGTTGCCTGAGACAACCTAGCCTCAGATGCCTGGAGTCCTAAGGGTGCTAGCCAAACCAGGTATAAAAACGAGCAATATATCTGGAGACCATCATTGCCTAGCAGTTATCATTGCTTTCTATCATTATCACCACCATCACCACTTCATAGTTGGATCATCAATCTAATCATGCCGACCTACCACAGTATCTCACAGTTCAGTCAACTCCCTGTGGAGCTCCGAAACTCTATCTGGGGATTTGCATGTCGCAGTGGTCCGATGCGACTGAGTCTGGTCAACGCATAGCCTCACAGCACCGATAACCTGGTGCACCACGCAGTGAAGTGCTTTATACTAAGTCTAAATGGCACAAACATGTATTAAAGCATCAAAGACAACGGATGGTTATCCTGCACGTGAACAGAGAGGCCCAATCTGAGGGTCTAAGATATCTAGAGCTGATATCGATACATGATTTTCCCTTCTTCATGAGCCCCAGGGAGCATTACGGGTTCCACAACATTGTGCTTGCACAGCGGCCGCAGCCACGTCTTTTGGCAGTGGACTGGTACATGGACCTGATTTATCTGCCCTGGTATCCGGGCCTTGATGTTAAACGGGCTGCTCCGTTCGACAAAATCACTCGACTGCCAATAAACCTAGACCAAATTGGCATATTTATACGCCCGCCACAGATGGACAAGACTACATGGACCAAGAAACTGCTCCAAACTTTCCCTGCTCTAGAACACCTGACGATAGTCTTCGACGGGGAATTCTATGCGGCTCATTCCGAAATGCGGGACTACGACTACATTTCTTGCCTGAAAGATATTGCTAAGAACGAGTATTACTTTTCGCCTTCGCCCAAGAAGACAATAGATGAATGGGTGCTCCGCGTTTGCTCGAAGGGTTCGATGGACCGGGGAGCTCTGGAAGGATGCGGCTGGCAACACTGGAGATATCACTCTGACAACTCAACCACTGATGGTGAAACTCGAATCCTTCCCCATGGGAGTCACGGGGTGTCTTGGGGCAAGTTTATTGGTGCTGTCGGAGTCAGCTTTTGCACGGTAGACGTGATGAGGCGAGCCGAAGAGGGTATAGCAGATAGCGATACCTGGTAAAACGTGAAGGTTTTCATCGGCTTCAATCAAGGAGACTTTTACTTACACAGTAACATTTATTGACTGATATGCTAAAATGTGCCTCTCCATCGTGACTGTCGTCATTCAACCCGTCGTGTACTGTAGTTCATTTCGTTATTGGTAATGCGTTGCTTTCTGCATTCGGCATGCCTAGCAACGTGTGACTACAATGCTACTATGTATAGCAACTTAACTAAATTCGATCCTCCGTAAGTATACCTTTCCTCCTGCATATATGGCCAAGACCTATTGGCCAGGAGATAGAGATCGACTTTAATCCAGCAAAGAATAACCGCCCCAATGCAAAAAGACCAAGTCCCTATTCGCCCGTTGGCATTCTAAAACATCTTCGCTATAATTATGGTATCATGAGAAAAAGTCCTACAAACACCGCCACACTATCGGTCATGAAGTCATAAATCGTGAAGTCATCCAGACGTGAAATGCGCCCCGAGAGCATCAATGGCCCTTAGCAGTGACTGCTCCCACGGCAAGCGCTTCGATTCGCCCTGAATATAGCTTCATGACGTGGCAGACGGGATCGCCCCAGATAACACCCCGAAGCTTCTCGTCGCTCGCGACCTGCGCGACAACACCCTCACCGAGACGTTCCTCGACTGTCTTCGTACGCTTGACTTTTGCCTGTGGGTTGCCAGACCTGAGAACCACGATCTGCCCCGCGTTGCTCAGTGTGCTTGGCGGCACTTGCCATGTCGGCCTCGGCGCGGGCGGGTTGTTCCGTTTAACCAGTGGCTTCGATTGTAGGGCCTGGCTGGGTTTCATCAAAAGTTTGGATGTCTTGGATGTGAGAGGCTTCTTGTCCTGCGACTTAGCAGGTTTGAGCGGTGGATTTACGGGCACTACAGGTACCATCGTACCTGTTGGAGCCGGTGCTGCAAAAAGCTCCAGTAGACTCCTCACGTATGCCTTGTCCGCTCTCGTAACTGGGTCTCCTTCATTGACGAAACTATAGAACAGCGACCTCCTGAGTTCATGTCTATGAGGTGTCTGTAAGGGGAAAAGGGACACGGGCGGCGAACCGAATGTGATGCAGTGTATTCTCTTGAAACAGCCCGTGAGCACATTGAGTTCGGACGAAGTAGACTTGGACGTTGCGAGCATATGCATGTAGAGGAGTGAGGAGATGGCACCTCCAGCAGAGTGACCAGTGATGAGAAGCGAGTAAGCACAGCGCCCCGGATCCTCCTCGAGAAGATGGCGTAGACGTGAGGCTACAGGGGCTATCATCTTCTTAGCAACCGACAGGAAGCCTGCATGGCAGAAATTCCTCGCGTCGTCTAAAAATCCCGTGGGAGCGGTCGGCGCAGTGTTGAGGTTGACAGCCCAGTCCATGAAAGTTGCCGTTCCCCGTATGGCGAAAACGATGGTACCCATGTTATCCATCGGAACTGACTTGATATACATGGCCTTGGTGCCGGTTTTCCAATCTGCATCAACAAGGGCGTCTCGCTCTGCGCCTCGAGGTTTTTCATAGACCCTCTCTGAATACTGTGCCGCCAGACAGAGAAGAGGATAAATTGGTATAGGCCTATTCTCGTTAGCGGGGTATCGGTATTGAAACATCAATGTGGCCTACACTCGGAAGGGAGGTAAGTCTAAGGGCAGCTTCGAGTTTGCGTAGAGATCTACCTTGGCGAAATAGCCACTGGTTATAAGCGACGCAGCTACTGCGCTGGTTTGACCCTTTGGCGCATCTTTGCCCTTCGTCTTATTCTTCTTCCCATGGCTGTCTTTAGAGGCGGCCGAACGATGTATCGCATCGGCTGACAATGATGAGGCTTGACCGGCTTGTTGATACATGAACAGCTCACTCTCGTCCCCCACGAACTTATCTCGGTCGATTAGAGTCATCACGTCATCGAATTTGGACGATATCCGATCACATAAAGCCGCACCCTGATTGATGAGCTGAGTGCTGTATGCATGCCATCTCGGCAGTCCATCATCAACGAACTGATTGACGATATTTGTTGGCCCTTGAATCAAATCTGAAGTGGAGCTTAACTTCAACATGCTCAAATTAAAACCCGCATCTCTAATTGAATACTCATTTGGGGTATAATGATGAAGGTGTGGGGGCGGATTCAAGTAGTAATGTTGATTCACGATAATGGGAGGACGTCCTTGATCTTGGCGACGACAATGAACAGGAGCAGATGGACCAACTGCGGCCTCATAACCATAAGGCGGAGGCGGAGGCGGCAAAATTCCAGCTGGTTGGAATAAAATTGGAGATGAGCTGGCATTTGCATAATGATAGTTCCTCTCATCATAACGACCGGATAACTGCGGATTGACATTACCTTGAAGAGGTTGTGCTGGTTTCTTCCTACTAAAGAGACCCATTGTGAAGACGCATCAAGCCTGGATGTAGCTGGAGGGTAGCCAAACCTAGTCTGGCTCATAGATCTCACGACATGAAACTGATTTCCATAACTGGAAATTTAGATAAAATTTATGACAGCATGGTCGAAGAGATTGATTAAGAGTATGGCGCGCCCCAAGGTTGGTCGAGACTGGACGGGCGAGAGCAAAGGAAGGAAGAACAAAATAAAGAAACCGACCAAACAACCAAGAGGATGGGGGGAAGATAGTAAAGTTGCACCATAACCACCCTCAATCAGCAACCTACCGGGTATAACACCAAAGGCATTTGTCCCGAGTGGTTGGCGTTATTTTTGCTCGTTCGGCGGCTGCGCCTTGCTAGGCAGTTTTATTGTTGATTTGCTATAAGCCACCAACTCAGCCCCCGATCCGGCGCGCCAAGACGACAGAGCTGCAGATGATTGACGAACCATTCGCTGTAGATGCATGGACCTGCAGTTGAATACGGGTACGGATGCCTTTTTACTGGTGGGCCAGATACATACCCGCGTCTCTTTTGATCGAACGCCATTCTCTTCACTCGGCTTGTAATTGGCGCCGAAGACGCGTTGGAGTAGGGTGTTGTGTATCTATGCTTCTAGCTTCGGCGCGTGTGGTGCTAGGTAGGGTGATACTTTTAATGAGTACGCTGCATTCCTCAAACAGATGATATGATATGCAGTACCTACTGTAATAACCCCCCGTTGCCAACGCTATCCGCTCATCTAGCCTTCTCTGCTCCACAGGTAGGTAGATCGGAAACCATTTCCCCGCATATACTTTTACCTGGGTCTGACCTGGGTAGTGTATGTACTGTAGCTATCTTAAAAAGAAAATCAACAGAGCCAGGGTCCTGGCCAGGGGGCCTTGCGCTACCTCCCAGAGTGGGACGAGGTGCAGCGCTGGTAGCAGACCCGAAGAAAATACCTATCCAGAACATCTCCATTGGCGTATTTGCAAGGGATCATCCTGCAGGACAATCCGTCGCAGTACCGTATAGGGAAATACGTGGGGTGAAGAACACAACGAGCGTATAACTACCGTTGTCACCTTCGGTGGACAAAATGAACAGGCGGCGTTGGTTCGCCCTAGTTAATGCGTGACGCGGAGACATACTGTAGCCAAGCAGATTTGAGCTAGAGTGTGAGATTGAACCAGACGTGTTTATGTGTGACAAGGAGGTACCTACTTATCTAGGCAAACGAAGCAGCCAACGTTGGAGTCTGCCAGTTGCTGGACCCCAAATATGCTGGCCACTGGTTATTTGGGGGTACATACTTAGACTTAGACAACCCTAGTGAGGCTAATGGGAGTTTCAGCTGCAGCAGGCTATGGTTTAAGGCGTCCAAGTTTGCATAGAACTGTCACAACGGCCGCCAGAATTCCCGAATCGTGTTTCGCCCACGCGTATCACCATTTCCAGGGCCCTTTTCCGCCACTCATACTCACTGGTTACGACCGAGTTTCATGTACCATGAGCATCTTCAATTGATTTCTCAAATAGCAGTCGTCAAAACCAGAGTAACACTATCCTTAAGCGAGACGTGTCGAAAGTTGTTATGTTGAACCTCGACCAATCCATCGAGGCTTAATCATTTGCGAATAGTGGCTTCTGCATATCGCTCCTACGCCCCTTTACCTTTGTATCGGCAACCTACCTGAGAGCATATCAGTCGTAGCGCCTATACGGGGATATAAATACACGACTTGCATTCATTCGGATTTGCGCTACTGGATTATCTCTCTCCCTGCCTTTAGTTCTCTTGGGCTTTCATCCAACATGTGCCAAAATAAGCTTCCTGGTGTCTGCATGGTGGTTCAAGAGATGCAAGTGAGTAGGCCTATCACTCGTGCCACGTCGCTCCTCGCAGAATCGAAAGGAAAAGGTAATGAGAGAGAATGCAACAACGAGCAGCTAGCAATTGCGAATAACCTGAAGTCATTCTCAGCGTTCAATAACGAACGCAACCCTTTTCAGTTGTTAAGAGAGTTAATCGCGGAGACATATGATAAATACCTGGAAGGGGATCATTCCAAACGCCATCTTCAGACAGTTCGTTTCCCCGATCCCCCTAACTGCCCCGGCGAGGAAATACTGGCGCGCACGTACGTTATGTCAAAGGTCGTTAAACTGAATGAGTGTGGCGCGAGCGCTTGCGAGAAGCGACGTCGAGCCCTTGAAAAGGCGGCTCCTCGATGTGGCTGGCCTGGCCTCGAGGCATTGGTGGTGACGACCCTCGCCTGTTGGTTACCCAATCTTATCCATCTGTTGCTTGACACTCTGCTCCATATCGTACCAGAAGCTGGCACAGTTATTCTTCGAACAAGCGCCACAGTGCCCGGAGCATCATTTAAGACCTTTTTGCCATCAATGATCAGGGATATCAGTCATCTGCCCCGATCCTTATGCGTCGACTTTGTGGGCGTGGTGGACTTGTGTCGATGGGCATACCGTATAGCCTATGGCGTGAACTGGAGCGATCACCTGCAGCTTTTCGGAGATAGAGAGGGTGGCTATAATAAGCTCGGATGCCTACTGTCTACTTTGAAAACACAATACGAAGAAAAGGCTTTCGAGATAACAGGAGAATGCCAATCACGCGGTCTCTGTCCTAATAGATTATGGAATGTGTGCCTGCTAGGGGCGGGTGGACTTGCTGACCTCCCTCAAATTTCTTCGATAGCTCTACAGAGGACGATTGTAAGGGAAGGTCGAGCGAACGAGCATAAGGAGTGTACAGAGGCATCCTGCTTGTTGAGTCACCAGAACAGCACCCTCTTGCCACAGCGTCACACATGCGGGCCTGGAAATTGTGGTCAGGTGGTCGTATTTCCGAAAGCGATTCTTAATAGGGCGTTCGAAAGCCCACAGATGAAGGCAACGACCTCTTCACCACCCGCCGCACCCGTCCGCGAACATCGTCTCCAGGCGCTTGGCGATACGGTACAAAATAGGCGACATGACTCTAGTTCTTCCGAGTCACAATACCAACGAAATCCAAGCCATACTAAGACCGAATATCGACGAAGAGTCGCACTCGATACTATACAAGAAAACAGCCCGTCGAGTGTATACCGAACAACTTGGGTGTCCACAGCGTGGCACACAGTTAACAGTCCTTTCTCGTTGTGTGAAGCACAAGAAAAATACATGGCGATTTCCCACGTTTGGGCGGATGGCACCGGCGGTTCGGGTGAAGAAGTAACCGCTTGCCTGGTCGAATACTTCACCAATATAGCCCGGCAGCTAGGCTGCTCCGGCATTTGGTGGGATGCTATATCCCTTCCAACCGGGCCGGCAAAGGAAACAGCACTCAACACTATGTTAATGAACTATGAAAACGCTGCCGTCACGTTAGTACACGACAGAGAACTAGTTAATTTTAACTGGGCCACAGACGGGAGCCCAGCAGTAGCGCTCGTTCTATCGTCGTGGTTTACGAGAGGATGGACAGCTGCCGAGCTTTTCGCATCAAGAAAACATCCAGTTAAAGTGCTCTTCAAGAACCCGGCACGACCAGACGGCCCGCCATTAATCAAAGATCTGGACGATGATATTCTTGCATGGGAGCCTGAAAGCATAGGCCCCGTCACCGATCATAGGGTAGCGGATGAGCGCAGTCTTCACAGAGTAGAACATATGCTTGATCAAGGCGGTGCTATTTCAAGGTACGGCCATTTCATCGCTACTGATATCATGCGTTGCTTGAGAGGCGATGCGTCTCGTGGAACGGCTATCTCGAGTCTACGAGACTTACTTCTCAGTTTGCGTGCACGTGTCACATCGTGGGAAAAAGACAGGCACGTTATCCCAGGGCTTATGTGTCTGTCCAAGTCGTTTGATTCGGCTGCCACTGGTCCACAAATTACTCGTCAAGTACTCACACACTTTGGTAAAATCTTTTGCAATGATCTTTGTCACGGTGAGGTTCCGATTAGGCCGAGTGGGCCATGGTCGTGGTGTCCTCCGTCAATTTTCGACTTTAGCGTATCGCAGAACTCCCGCAGCGGCCGCTCAGGTGCGATGTGTTCGATCTCCGAAACAGGACTGATATGGGGATCATTTACATCATATGGTCTGGCACGGTCTGACGTGGTTCTGCCTTTTGGCAGGCATCCGGCTGTAGCCTCCCGCGTCTCAGAGGCTCTGAGCGAGAGGGAAAATTGTCTTCTTCTCGTTGATCGAAACGATAAAGTACAGTCGCATCGTCAGTATATTCTCGCCTGTCCAATTTCAATACGTTGGCTCAGGGACACACTCGTCGTCTCATGCCGATGGGCTGGGTGCGTCTATTTGGGTCGGGCAGATGGGATTGAATCACTTATAGAACCACACCCAGACACCCAAGTTCAGTTGCTGGAGATCAAACAATCGAATAAGCGCTTACGACCTAAGACTCCCCATAACGTCAAATACCTCTTTGGCGCAGATAGTGAGAAGGATCAGCCATTTCCAACTATGAGCGTTCTGCGATTGACGACAGCTTTGGATAGCTATGACACTGCTTGTATCAATGTTGAAAGAGGGAGCTATGAGTGGGTCATCGGAACAGAAGTTCGACAGGAAGCGGTACGTTTTATACTCTGTGTTTAAGGAATGACTGCAACTAACACTATGAAATAGGGGGAACTGATATGGCAGCGGTGTGGTTTTCCTATATGTTTTTATCAGATCGGTGTCACCGGGCGCGTAG
Source organism: Xylaria longipes (assembly GCA_025201785.1). Classification (NCBI taxonomy): domain Eukaryota; kingdom Fungi; phylum Ascomycota; class Sordariomycetes; order Xylariales; family Xylariaceae; genus Xylaria; species Xylaria longipes. The sequence continues at coordinate 26,949 of MU619745.1, forward strand.
GTGGCGGGAGAAATAGCAGACCTCCCGTCACGACCGTGGCATTCATTGATGAAGCTGAGGACCATAATCATTTAAACACTGCTGTGTGGGACAGAATGATTCAAACACTATTAGAAATCCAGCCATGTGGCGTTGATCACGCGTACCATTGCGGAGGAATCGTGAATCTGGCTTGGTCATTCCCTTCAATGCCTGGTTCTGACCCGCACGTTCTACGCAGGATTTTTCGTACGCCGTTTCATCTCTACGATCATTACGGCGAGAATGTAGATAGAAAGAGATTTGACATGTGTATAGGGTGGCTGACCTATTCAACAGAGATAGCTCCTCGTTGCTCTCGAAAACGAGGGAATGGGGCACAGAACGACACGTATTCCCAGGTTATCCTATCCAGCATCACCCAGAATTCCCCAGACCGCCCCGACTGGGACAAACCTCTAAACGAATTAGCACCATGCCATAGACGACAAGGACGACCACGAGGGAATGTGCGGAATGTTTTCGAGGAGATTGTCGAAGAGCAGAGAAAAAAGAAACAAGAGCAGGCCAAAGAAGCAAAATCCAGCCGGGGGGTTCTTTTCTGGAAGCGAGAACGTTATGAAGATGATGATGATAATGATAAACATGTTAGAAATAAGCGATTGTGGTAGTTTAATTTAATATGTATTATATATATAACTACGTAATATTAATAAACTGGAGGCCCCTTCTACCTAGGGGTAAGGAAGCCTTTGTTTTTAAGGGCTACCTGAGGCGCCGAGGCCGCCCAACCGCAACGAAAGCAGCTCTCTTTCCACGCTAGAAATATACGTATGTGTGTGCCACTCGGCTACCTGTGCTGCAGCTAAGTGCAGGACCCCATGGCGGTCTCTATCAAGTAGCTAATACTAGGGGGGAAAAGGGTATGTAGTAGCTGGAACCGTGGTAGTAGTTTGATTATTACGAAGTTGATCATTGTCACAGTCCTGCCTGCTGGTTGTTCCAGTATTGACTTATTGTTATTGCACAAGGAGGAAAACCCCTATCTATATGGCAGAGATTGCCCAACCGCTATATATATACGGGCCGTAGGCCCGTGCCCGGTACCCCCGGTCTCCGGGGGTTGTTCCGTAGCGTTCCGTGACAATCATGAACAAATTGATTGATAGCGAGTTCATCAGCAGGTGACGGCATGGCATTCACTGTGCGTGAAGGTGGCACCTCTTTGGCGCTGTCGACGGAACTCCCAGGAATTACGCCGGCAGAGCATGAGGAAGACTGATCTCGATTTGTGTCGTCATTTCCAGACCAGAAGATCGAGCTCCGGAGGAAGCGTTTCCAGACGATGGAGAGTGCCGTTGCGCCGCCCCAATAAGTATGTGTTCTCGTTGCGGAAAATGGAGGATGTCGAGTACCGTAACCCCTTAGCCGAAATAAATGATGAACATATCGCCTCCTGGAGTCCCCCAATCTGGTTTTCTCTGCGATAACGCCTCAATGCTGATTATGGTAACGCGATTGGACACCCATTGGGACGTGTAGTAGACAGTCGACGACATACCGCGTCCTCCCCCCCTGCTGAAAATGAATAGGTCTGGAACAGCATTATAAGGTGGACATGCCTCTTAACAACAATGGCACCTATCGAAAAAGTAGCTTGATTTCTGACGTGACACTTTAGACAACCCCAATATCTTCTATTCTCAGTACCGATTCCCACCATCATCCACGATACGCACCCACGCCCGCTTAGCCATTATCTACAGCAGTAAACACCCATATCCTAGTTCCTTAATATAATATCCAGTGCCCCTTTGTATAAGCGCTTCAAATTGTAGCAATTAGCGAGAACTATTGACCAGCCGTAATTGCTAATGACCTAGCTTCACTCTTACGAGTTACCTCCCGCTCGCCCTAACAGCCCTGTATTGTGCTCTCGATCTGAGGGCTCGTAGTGCTGGCTAAGGTCTTGATGAAGGAGCTCGCGAAGATCGATCCATGGCTTCTACTGAGGCTGTCGGATAATGGCCAGGAAACGGACACGTCCTTCACGCCGGCTGCCGCCATTACCGTGTTGTTGAAATCCGGGTTTATCACCCATCCACCCTAGTAACACGCTGTCGTAGGATCAGTGTCACCTAAGCTCCCGGCTCTTGATAACCTTTTAGGATTATCGCTGAAAGACACATGTTCGTCTCTAGCATCAGTTCATAGTTTAGCGGTCTAGCATCTACTCTTTTATTTTCGTGTTAGTTACCTGAGATTTACATTTAAGGAAAGCAGCAGCCACAGCTTACAGCACAACGAATGCTAACTTCAACATTAGAATCGGCATGTCCGCCCTTGCAGCCGCCAATGTCATCCACGTGGTGAAGGTACCAGCCCTTTGGAACCCGACTCTCTGTACTACCTACTGCCTTCTCCCTCCCCTTCACTAGATGTATCCTCTGAACTGTGAGCGAAATTTAAACAGCAAGTGTAATTTTAAATTTTATGGCGAGCCAGTTCTATAATTCTAATTTGAGAGATTCGAGTCTTCAAACACAATAGACAATCCGGGGCTCTTGTCTTATGTCACTAGCCATTAAATCTGGTCGAGTCGCCCGAACAAACTGTACCCTATGCCGTTTCACAACAATAATTATCGTGCTTCCAAACGCAATAAACAGTTGGTCCTATCTTGGGCGATATGTCTCCCAAAATACCAATAGACTTGTGTGTATGATGGATGGTACAAGACAGTGAGACTGTCAATATAATTTTTGATAGTATTGCTTTATTGATCCTCGTCATCACTAACGGTGCTTGTCCCACCACCCTCTGCTTCCGCGACCACTTGCGTCTTTACCACCTTACCACTAGGAGTAGTGTAGATGTTGGAAACCACCTCCAAGCCGGGAAACGGTGTGTATTTATAACCCAATTCGAATGCTGCCTGCTCGTTGATGGTTGTCGATCTGTTATGGCCAGTAAAAACCATGTCGCGAAGATATGATCCAACAGTCTGGCGGCTGTGCTCATCGCCGTAATTATCGAGTATTACGTCATATATGGTCCCGTTCTGCGCCAGAACACGATTAGTGTGGGTTTGGCCTGAGTAGTCGTTTATGGAATAGAGGATGTTGTGCTGTATGTTATAATCTAGAATATCTCGCTTGGTGTTCGTAGCAGATGCGGTCGTACTTGTGCTTGCTGTGGTTGGAGTTGAACCCGTCAGATTGCCCACAATATTTCCAACACCGTTTCCCAATGTCGCGATGACAGGGTTCAGATCAATGACGTTCAAAACATCGTCTATCATCTGCACCACATTGCCCAGGCGCGCCTCTAAGAGCACTTTGGCGCTGACGTTCTGGATGCGCAAGGAGACTCGATCGATAGATGCATCTACGCCGGCGTTGAATTTAAGTAGGTTGAGAACTTTGGCATCGAGGTTGATTTTGGCCGTGATGTTATCGACTTCGATATATATCTCTCCCACAGAGACAGACGCATTGAGGAAAACATCAGGCTCTACTGGAAGATCAACGCCCGGGGTATCAGCTGTCTCGTAGTTGGTCGACTCGGGATCTCCACGTTTGTGAAGCTCATATCCAAAGTATCCGTAGTTAGTCTGCGCTAAAGAGACAGAGAACCATAGTGCAAAGAGGAAGAAATAGTGTTTAGGGACGAATGAATTCATGCTGGGCGATGGTCCTGAAAACTGTCGAGAGTAGAATACAAGCGCCCAGCGAAGTGAGTGCTGCACAGATGTTTAAGAGATTGACCCAAGCTGCATGAAAATTTCCCAAACTCATCAATTGGGCGCAGTGATGAGAATCACATTTGGTCCGCAGTCTGGAACAAGCAGCTAATATAGGGCGTGTCAAATTACTATAGATCTGACGTCTTGCCGAGTGGTCGTTTAACTAGGGCCAGGGGGAGCATTTAGTCCGATTGGCTCCTAGCCAAGTTTCATGGTCTCTTGCCTTGGAAATGTCCCTGCAACCCCTATAGACCTCGCTTAAGATCTAACATACAGGTTCAGCCACTTAATCAAGTGTCCCAATCACAGCCCGTGTCACCATTTTTTCTTATGCGTTATAAATTTGAAAGACCGAAGATTGATTGATGCTATCTCAAATCAATTATGTTCTTTTAGTCGTACTTAGAAGGGTGAGCTTGCGTTTCTCAAAAGGTTGGAGTCTGGGGCTATCCCATCACATTGAATCAAAGCCTTCACTCGTTCACTATCAGAATGCGAAATTATTCAATCTTGTCATGGCTTTGCAGTTCCCTGCTGCTAGCCTTAAGCGGCGCGCAAACCGACCCGACGGTTTCCACGACTGGTGCTACGGCAACATCAACACCAACACTAACAGATCCTGTTACAACGTCCGTCAGCGACACAACTAGTTCGACATCGGAAACTTCCTCGAATGGAGGGTCTGGAAGCGGTACGACAACGAGTTCTGGATCGGACGCAACTGGAACCTCGCCTCCGGATGTGTATCTCCGAGTCCCGGAACTCCATGTTGGAAGAATCGAGCTTGACGTTGATAACTTAAGCGCGGACCTAAACCTAGCTGCTCAGATCGCGTCGCTCGTTGAAATCAACGCCGGCGTCCAAATTGCGGTCACTAAAGTCAATATAACCATCGCGGACGTGGACGCCGAGCTGGAATTGATCGTGCGCTTGGGGAATTTGGTGGAAATAGTTAATCGAACACTCGAGTCGCTCAACCTCAATCCCCTCCTCATCAATCTCATCAACGAGGCGACTGATCTCGTGGATGCGGTAGTAGGCGCGGTGGACGGGCTCCTTGGTTCGATCGTGAACGGGGACTCGACGATCAACCTCATCATCGACAATCTCGGCAACATCGTGCAGGAGATAGAGGGAGCTACGGGCAATCTGCTGAGTTCCATTGTCGGCAATTACGAGCAGAACATGACGTATACGGGAGCGCAGGAGATTCTTGACGGCGGCTTGATCCAGAAAACATACTCATATTCGCCACTCAATGCTCTAGTCAACATTGTGTTTAATAGTTTAGGTCAGGTTGTGCAGGCTGTGGTGGTGAAGAGAAATGGAGGTGGCAGTCCGACATCATCGACGACTACCGCGACGCCAACCGCATCGCTGAGAAGATGAGCCGATAATTATTACTGGATTCCACGGTTTATCGTAATTAAGTTCGTCAACTCACTCGGGGCTGTTAAAGATAATGTCAATACTAGTATTATATAAGATTAACATGCATTAACTTAACTTACACCCAGATTCATTATAAGGATACCGAGATTCCGGTGTCGACCTTCTAGTCCGATGGTTTGCGCATCTAGGAGAGTAGCCTGCCATGAGACGAGTCTGTGGAGCCTAGAAAGGGCGAAAAGACCCTGGCAAATGATGCGATGCACTTGGGCGATTCAGCCGCATATCCAAGCTGATACAGATGGCCGATTTGCAGTTATCAGTACGAATGACTTCATTTCAAATCGTTTATACATTGTTGCAAACGATAATCACTGACCTAATAATACTTAGATGAACAAGGCTCGCCGAAGCTTATATTGATCATCAAGTACTAACGGCTCAATTATGTGTTGATACATTGGAACCTTACAACCTGGCTGATGAACTCTGGGAATACTTAATGAAACTGTGGCTGATGTCGGCTCACTAGCCACAGGCACACACCGCCGCCACAGCTGTTTCGGACAAAGAACCTGCATTGACCATGTGACGCTCCAACTGTCCTCATCTGAAACTCAATACAATCATCTCAACCCTTCCTTCTCACATAGCCACTTAAGCAACCTCTCGGCTTTAACATGGAAACCGTTTATTACATTATTTTGGCGTTTCTTTCTTTTTCTATTATTAAGGCGGTACGTTTTTCTTTCAATCGCCGAACCGATCCGGCCCGGGTCTGCCTGTTTTCGTCACCCTGTCTCTTCATACTAACACACTGACTTTCAAGATATTCTTTACGGATCGCTCACCCATTCCCGAAACCTCCGGAAATGTCTACAAGATAGCCGAGGCCACCGAACTACGTGCCCTTTTGTCTTCTACAACTTATGTAGTAGTAGACTTTTATGCGGATTGGTGCCCACCTTGTCGTGCTATTGCGCCGATTTTCTCAAAATTGGCCGATGATCACTCGTCCAATGGCCAACTTGCTTTCGCTAAAGTCAATGTTGATCATGTCAATAACATTGCCAAGCAGTACAATGTCACTGCTATGCCAACCTTCGTGTTCTTCCAAAATGGTGTGCCCAAGGGGGTGGCTGTCGAAGGCATGAGAGCGCGTCAATCTGTCAGCCTCACCGACGATGGGCTAGTTGACAGAGTTCGGGGAGCAGATAAGCCAGCCCTTGAAGCCGTGGTCCAAGCCTTGGCCAGTAAAGTAGGGAATGCCAAGGGATGAAAACAAGTGACACTGAGATAATGAGTGATCATTTCAGGGTCAAGGAAACAGTTCTACGGTTTGGGGGGAGTCGGCGGCAAAGAGACAGCCATATGACGATCGTGGGGGGTTGGGCATTACTACACATTAATGCCCCCATAGGGATTATAGAACCTTGCACCCTGGCGCTGCTGTCGAGCATAAAAATTCTGCGAGTGCCAATCCTGACGCGTTTAATTCACCATGGGACCGTAAAAGAGCTGCAGCAGGTTATGCGAATTTTGACTACAGGCTTGCTTATGCCCATATACCTTTAGCCGACAATCTAAAGCGGTCCGTGATATAAGACAAGATCGGTACATACAATATGCGAGCAGATAACTTAGGCACAATAGATACCACAGAGAATAATGGAATCGTGTAGTTTGCTGCGATCGCGCAACCAGTACTGTGCACTACTGCGTCCTGCGGTGTTTGCGAGTCCGCAATCACTCGAATAAGTCGTAGCTAGCCTTGATAGATGAATGGGAACAAGTTGTTGGTTGTAATTCTTGCCTTTGGAGTTTCTAAATTTGAGCAGTCCGGGAGAAACCATAAAGTTGACCTAAGGTGCATCGCACTCTTCGTCATATTCCACAGTACTAGGGCTGAAACACTCTCTATGATATACTCTTCTGATGCAGTATTAAAGGTATCGTGATTAGTTGAAGATCATAGCGATCTTGATTTGTGTGACGGTCTCAACTGTGGACATATAAGTAACTGCAGGCATCAAGGCACCATTTTGATAACGCTCTACTTTTATAGTAATAGTGTCGTGGTATAGTGCTGCAGTTCTGTTCCGTGACAGCTTGTTAACAATTCGTCCCACAGAGCGATGAACAAAGTTTTTTTGTGGGGGCCGATTACACGACTGTCGAGTAAATTCTGTTCTTGAGATACCATTCCGTTTTGTTATATTCGCCTCTTGCGTTCTGTATAATGCCTCCCGTCTGTGCGCGCCCTTTTGTGCAGGTTAATCGCGGTAGTCCTCGGTGGAGTTTACGATAATTAATGTTTGGCAAATAGATATAATGAGTATTACGATGCGAAGTTTACTTTGGCCAACTTTACCTAGTGTGTTAAAAACCATGAAGGGTTTTCTCCCTATACTTTGCTTAGGTTCAGAAGAATCCTCTCGGGGCGCTGATGCTATAGGTACTCGCGAGGTAGACAATATCGTTTTACCAGCATCGCAAGGGAGTGTTCGCGGGCTGAAGCGTTCGCCATTATGTCCAATTAAGCTAACCGTACTGGCCATGGGCCATACGCTCACGGGCCACCCAACCACCTAATTTACGCGCGACATACTTATTTAACTAATTTATAATAACTCTACTAATTTTTTATTTTTATTTTTTTTTTATATTTATTTAAATCGCTTTTTTTTGTTTTTTATTATTATAATTTTATTTAATACTTAAAAACGCGTATAAATAATAGTTTATAATATAAAGCTTAGTATATTTGTCCGCGAAGTATTAAAAAAATAAAATATGTTTTATTTTTATATATAACACTGTTTTACCGGTATTTTTATTAAAAAATAAATAAATAAAAACTTTTAAACTTTTTTTTTATTTTTTAAAAATTAATTATTTTATTAAACAATTAACTAAGCTAAGCTAAGCTTTATTTTTATTTTTATAAAGTTTTAATAAATAGCTTAGCGTATATTTAATATATTTAAAAACGAAAAAAAGTTTAAGCAAATATAATATTATGATTTTTTTAAGCAAAGTTTAAATATAAAAACTATTAAAGCTAAATTTATTGCTTATAAAAAAATTAATAAAACTATAATATATAATATTAATATTTTTTTCGATTAATTTATTGTTTTAAAAATTGTAAATATTTTTATTAATTATTTTTATAATATAAATAAAATTAACTTTATATAAAACGTTAATAATAATTATTAAATAGTTTGTTTAATTAAAAATTTTTAAATTTAAAAAAAAAAAGTTAAATAAAGCGAATAAATAACTTTTTTAAAAATTATTAACGCTAATAAAATAATATATTTGCTGTTAATTATTTTTAAAAAAACTAATATATAAAATTAATAGTTTTTTTATTAAAATATTAGCTTATTTAATAACTAGCTATTTAAAAATTATTTAATAAATAAATAAATAATAAAATAACGTTAAAATAACGTTTAAAAATTTTTATTTTTTTTATTTAAGCTTATTATAATAATATATAAATAATTTTAATATATAATAAATATAATTTATATATAAATAATACTTTTTTAATAATATATTTATTAAATAAAATATAGCTTATATTTTATAAACTTTATTATAATTATATATTATAACTATTAAATATTAAAATTTATAGCTTTTTAAAAAAAAAAACTTAAAATTTTTTTAAAAAGATTTAATAATATATTTTTAAAAATTAAACTTTTAAAAAAAAATATTAAAAAATATTTACTTATTTAAAAATATGTTTTAATATTTTATATAATTAAAAATATTTAAAAAACAGCTAAGATTTATTTACGAAATTATTTAAAACTATTATTATTAAAATATATAATATTAAAAAAAAAAATTTAGTTAAAGCTAATTTTAAAATATTTATTATAAATAAAAAAACTATAATATTAAATTTTATAAAAAAAATAACCGATTTATATATTAAAATATTTTTAAATAGTTAAAATTTTTAAAATTATTATTATAAACTAATTAAAAGTTATTTTTTATTTAATTTATTTTCGTAAAAATTAATTATTTAAAAAATAAATAAAGCTTTAAACTATTAAACTAATAAAATTATATTTTTTAAAGCTAAAATTAGTTATTTTAAAATAAAACTAGCTAAATTATAAAAAAAGCTTTAATAAAATATAAAACTTATATTAAAATAAAAATTAATTTATATAATTAATATTTATAAAGTAAAATAAAAGTTAAAACAAAAAATTATATATAAAAATAAAGCTAGTAAAAATAAAATATTAAATATTTTAAACTAGTTAATAAAAGTTATTAAAAAAAACAAAAAAAAAACCCTATATTATAGTAAAAAACTTTTAAAAAAAGCGATCGTAAGTAAATTTGTTAATATAAATAGCTTTAATTATAGAGTGGTGGTTGGTGGGTAAAGTGGCCCGTGAGCGTATGGCCCGTGGCTAGTGCGGTTAGCTTACGAAGTAACGGATTTACTACGCCCGTGCCCTTAATTAGTTCGAAAAGGTTACAACAACACTGCATTGTGACAACCATCGTCGGCTTCCTATTGACTGTAAGTAACTATTATTTACTAGAACTCAAAACACCAATACCTATACTTGTATCACCGATCACGGCCACAATGTATCTACCGTTAGGCCAATGTTAAGTGCTTTCTCAGATCTCATGCGTGTACAATGGATATTATTGAATTTCAGCGTCTTGGAACCATTCCCTAGCAAACCCCCTAGATCCCCATATTTAGTATAGTATGAATGGGTAGTATGGATCTCGAGATGATACGGGATGGCATTGACATCACAACTGGGCAGTCTCTAGTTATATGAGCAATGGACGGACGAGGAAGTGTTGTCTACGTTGGTACTACGATTGCTGCAGGCCTATAGACATTGCAAGTCCCCCTCATCACAAGCAACGTCAGAAATCCACAAGCTGCGCTTCCTCCACCTTTCCACCTAGTCATAGCTCAAGAAGCAGAAGCTACCTAGGTATACACATGTGCTTATCCAACCACTTCCCACCAATACCAACTCACGTTCTTAATTATGGCAGCTCTGTCATTTCCCCTGGTGGGGTAGAGATTCCGTTGGCGCGTCGGGTTTGAGAAGTAGTTTGCATTACCACTCTCTAGGCTATCACCTTCAAAGTCATCACGCTTTCTTTCATTTCTTCCGGAGTCAGACCTACGAACGTGCCGTCATCAGCAACCCCTATTTCGTACAGAGCTCCACCTGATTCTTCCAAGCCTGGGTGTAGCTGCTCGGGCTCTTGCAATATGGTGAATTTGGCGTTGTCTTCGGACATCTCGGGAATAACTAGATCTATAGATGTGAACGGAATCATCCAACGCTATGTCACGATCGTTACTCGACCCCAGACTTTCTATGCGGCCGCCACGAACAGCTGCGACAACCCGCGTGACACTCCTACCGCCATGATATCGGAGACGGGCGTCAATTCCCGTCTCTTCCCGTCCAGTGCTGCAGCAATCCGCCGGATGAATCGCTTAAGCGTGATACCGGATTTTCTATGTCACACCGGCCACACGATGCCACGCGGCAGATTCCCAATATCAGTAGACTATCAGTGATATTGAGGCATATAGGAAGAGGTAATCGGCAGCCGGTGTTGAGGGGCTGGCACGAGAACCTGCAGTGATGCTGCTTGTCGTCGATAAATTGTCCGCCAATGGAGTCAAAGCTTGAGACAGTTTGTAGGATTCAAATCACGACTTGCCGATCATAGTCCCTCGGGATGTGGGCTGGGATCGGATGCTTGTTCATGCGTAGTAAGACATACTAGGCGCTATTGGTGCTTAGACCAAGCGGCAAGTGAAGTGGCTGAGACGACGATACGGCAGGTATTCTGAAACCTACTAGATACGCGGACCTAAACTCAGCTTCTTCAAAAGCCGTATTGATTGTGCTCGGAGTAACAATAAATTGGAAAAAAAAGGGGGGATGAATAATTTAGTGGGTAACACTAGATTTAATCAAGCTCCCCTAATAGCTTGCTTGTCTCAATATTGAAATGGCCAGGGTACCAGTCTCGTGCCAGCCGATCGTTAGTTCACCGTTTACTAAGACGACTGTCGTTTGATTACTTCAGCAATCCTGTAGCATCTTCTTGTGATTATGAGGTTACTAGGCGACTGGCATCTTTTCTAGACATGAATGCATAGGAATACTTAAGATGCGGTGTGGGTTACCTTAGGTTCATTCATAAGCAGACATAAACTGTGCATCACAGATGAATTTGTTCAAATGCAATAGTTCTAGTGGGTTGAAACGGGCAAACAATTGCCGAGACAAGACGAGCTCAAGAAGGTTACATGCCAAATTGGGCGGGTGATATATTGTGTAAACGAGCGACTCAAGTTGGATTTATCGTGCTAGTCATACTTCGTGGCCATCTCTAGGTAGAAACCAAGCACCACTCCGACACTTCTGAAGAAAACAATTACATCCTCACATATCTCAAACCCTGAAGATATGCTCCCAATGACCATAATATTGACTGGCTATATATGCAGGTCGTGTAAAGCGACGACGGTTGCATTTACAGAAGGCCACCGAGGGCAACGCAGGGGAGCCCAACGTTGACAAGACCCTCCTAAAGAATGTATTAGTAACTTGATATGATCGAGAAGCGGATCCTTTGTGTCACTGACCTGGTTGGTACCGGAGTGCTGGCAGCAAGCAGCAGTCTGCTTGCACTGGGAGTTGAGGAGGTCTTGCACACCGACTACTATCAAGGGTTGTCAATATTAATCTGTGCATTGAAGGAAGATTGTTCAGCCAGCACGTACGGGCAGCAACACTCAACTTAGAGCAGCCAGAGAAAAGACCAAGCTCGCCATCCGCGAGGACACCCTGTAGGGCACCCGCGAGAAGGCCGTTCGCATCCATGGACGAGTCACCAGACTGCTCAACGTGGTTGCAGCAGCTGAGCTCGAAGTCACGGCCGCAAGAATCGCCAGCCTGGCCAACAGTGACTGAGTTGCCGGGCATGGGGTAGGGCGATTGAGGCATAGGCGATGGGGCGGCCAGAGCGCCAATGGCGAAAGTGAAAACGGCGGCGACGGAGAAACGCATTTTGATGGATGGTTGGTTGGTTGGACTTGGTTGGAAAAGGCGACTGAAAGATTGCGAAAGAGAATATTGCTTGAGATAAAGCGAAGGTGGTAATTGAGTCAGAAAGTGCTCTGGTAGTGGTGTTGGTGAGTGAGTGTGTGAGGATGGTGAGGAGAGAAAGTTGGATTGAAGGGCGGTTCCAGACCAGACTTATATATTGATCTGAAGCTGGTGTTTTCCTCTTGCTCGCGGTCCGAGTCTTCCATATCTTGAGGGCATCGTGGCTTGAACGAGTCCGGATCTAACGGTAGGCTGGCTCCCTTGAGAATGTCTTGTCTCTGCTGCGCGTCGATCTTCCACGCGGCGGAGATTAGAAACCCCAATAGTACTAGGAAAGTGTTGAGAAAAAGAATGCATTCTCATAGTTTATTCGTAGATGATGGCAAATCTCCCTCGCTTTGCAGTTCCCGAGAGACATAGCAACAAATAATACGACTATACGAAAATCATTGAAGTTAGTCCTGGCGCGCAGGGTTACGACATGGAATTCATGAAGATTGATGCCCCTGCCTTACAATGTAATCGTCATCTCAACAGGAATGCTCACCGTATCGTCTTATTGAAATTACAGCTTCAAGCTTCTATTATGATCGTACACTAGCATACTTCGTTTTCTTTTGTAGTGGGGATCACGTTGACCAAAGTTGAATCCCTTGCTTCCAGTGTTCTAGCGTTCGATATTTTGTCTCTTATTCATCAATCGCGCTCAGGCATTTTCTTCCTATCTCAATAGTGTGGGCAACCGCCATCAATAGTTTCAACTAATTAGGCTCATAAAAAACGTGCATTCCGACGATGTATTTGCGTCGAAGCCTCCTCCTCAGAAAACAAAAGGGCCTACGAGAGGTAAAGCTCACGAGGAATTCACAAACATAAACATGCAATCCTATCCAATCAACTCGCTACTGAGCATTTAGTATCGAGTCTCGCTATTATCATTGACCGCCATCAAACCGTTCTGTTCGAACCCCAGCCTGCAAAATTTCCATGAAAGCTCTGCGCTGATTGAATCTCAACGTCTCAGACTTGCATTGTAGCATGCAATTGGCGAGTTAGAAATCCTCACACACTGTGGCATGGATAACATCAGCTCAGAGATCTACTATGAAATAGGTCTCAATCGGTCAGATCTTCTCGTCAAATTTCGTAGACCGCCCTAATGATCTCGGCAAGCAGCTTGCGGCTGTGAGGATTCTATGTTGTGACCCGGCAGTACATCGGCTGCGCCAGTTCTGATTGCATGTGTTGAAATTTCCATGTCTCTAAACTCGGATCATTTCGGAAATATTTTTCCGACCGTAACTTCTTGCAGCATTGATACTTCACAGCCGCCTTCTAATCAGAGCCAATCTATCCGGTGCTTACTATAGTCGGAAGCAAGATGATCTTACAACTTCGCCGGAAAAACTTTAAAACATCGACCTCAGGCCAAAACAAACTTGAAAAATATCCGGTCACTCTTTGTTTATGCGTGGTACAGCGTCTATTCTCATGCGTTTCCTGCCAGAGAGCGCATTTGTGATTCTTACCCGATTAGATGTCTTGCCCAGCATGCAACGTAATTATAGACCAGCCTGATCAGAATCGCCAGGAGATATCCCGTGTTGTGTACCAATCGGATAAATTCTAGTAAATGAGATGCATGACTTATGCTCCTGACATCATGTATGCCTGACATAGACGGCTTCAGCATTCGGTCGCGAGCCGCTGAGCAATCAGTCGTGCATTCCCACGTGCGCTCGGCAGCAGATTAGTTAATTCCGTGATTGGTTTGACGAGTAGGTAATACCAACCCTAAAGTTTTGTATGCGTTAAGTTGTGATTATCTGCTCGTATGTTTCGAGTATTTCCGTCGGCTCACGATGCAGATCTCTACGATCACAACAGCATGTCGGGATCGGTGAAACGTTGTTGTGCTTCGCAATAGGTGGTTATCAACAATCCCTGCCTCTGGGATTCGAATTCAAGATAAATTTGCTGTACAACCGGCTGACTACATGCACTGACTGTGCATATGCAGGTACATCGTTATAGATCTGTCTTCGTAGCACTGTAATGTCCAGCTTCGAGGTGATGCAAGATCTATGCACTGACTCAGTGTCGCCAGAAGCAACGTAGATATCGGTACTGTACTTGATATCATCCAAGTCTTGAGCTCAAATTTGTATGTATACACAATTCCAGAAGCCCACTTTTCTATATCCAGTTCCCCTATCCTATATATCTGGAGCACTACGGATAGCTGCATCAGACTTCGAAATGTGACTATGTAACTACCAATCGAAAGCCGAGCAATTCGTTTGTACAAACAAAATTACTCATTAGTATCCGAGGTTTAGTTTCAAGTCTTGACGTCTTATATTCCTAGTCTGAGGGTGTGCACAATCTGTTAGCTAGGCCTATGTCTTCACGCAATCTCTGACCTTTTCGGCGTATGTGTTTTGAAGTCAATTATAGAGTCCATGGCACATGTGCAAAATTAATATTATGAATGGATCTCGTATCAATCTCCTGTGTCCCCTATCTCAGGTAGCAACGTGATAAGCTTACTTCTTGCCTCGAGAAGTTGCCAATGCCCACTCGGCTCGACCTACCTCGACATATTTGAAATAGAGACATTAGAGGTATATTTCCTTTGGCTGATAACTCAGACATACATGGCGAGATTGCTTGGAGGTTTTGCATAATGGTGGCTTGGTGAACGAGAATTCTCATCTCATCCTGGAACACTCAACTTGAATCATTCTTCACTCCAGACCGCGATGTTATCAGGCTGGTCCGGACGGGGATCTGCATGCGTCCGTTACTACCAGGGTTGAAGCCTGTCCCCAGCCGGGACGAGTTGGGCTATCTATCCCGTCTGTTGTCGGGTATAGGTACTGTGTGATATTACAAACAGGACAATGTTTGCAGTCTGGGTTACCAAAACCGAGAAGCGGAAAGAATATAAAATGAACGAAGACGACCTAGTGAAATTTTCTCATAGGATTAGACTATTCACATGCTTGAAGCTTCGACACTCGTTTCATCTTTTGAATAAGCCGCACTTCATAGATTGTTGCAATGCGTATTATCACCAGCTTGGCCCTCATGGGCGTCAGGTAGGCGCCATCGTGACGGTCACTTGCCATTTACGTTGCTAATTTCGTACAGCCCTTCGCTCATTCATGCTCGCCCTCAGCAACTGCAAGCAAATACCGTCACCTCTACTGTGACCACTTGCGGCCTCGACTGTGCCACTACTGTGACTGTATGGGCGGAATGCCCTGATACCTCGACTCTGCCTTGGACATCGACCACGCCACTTGGAACTTCTCTGACCTCGGCAGTAGAATCTTCATCTTCGACTTTCCCCTCCACTCTCACGTCTACCCTTACTCTAACTTATCCCGATGGCACTACCACTTTAACCATCACCTCTGGTATCACCGCCACGGTGACCGAATCTTCTTCCCAGCCAGGGATTAGTAGCTACCCTACTATTTCAGAGCACTCAACGGGCCCGTGGTATACCAACACAAGCTCGCTGCCTACTACTTATTCGGCACTTCCGACCACACCCATCCCTCAGATCACGCTCAGTACGGCTTCAGCATACAACTCATCCATTCCAGCAAGCAGTGAAACCTCGTCTACTTCGTGGTACGTATATATAAGTCAAGTAAATAGAGTGTAAACTGACAAGTGAGAGTAGCTCGACCTCAACTACTAGCTCACCGAGCTATTCTTCGTCGGTGAATGGGACCAGCTACTCATTTACCTACCCGGGAATCACAACTGCAAGCCTCAGCAGTACGCTACCCGTCACAAGCAACACCATTTCGCTCAACGAAACGTCATCGAACACATATGGCACATTGACATCTACACTCACCCTGCCTATCAGTTCAAGTAGCCCAGGGACATCGTATCCAAGCTCAAGTTATACTTATATTACCACTCCTCAGAGCTCAAATAGCTCGCCGCCTCCCAGTAGTTCCACTTCAATTCACACTCTAACTTCAACAGTGACCCTCAACCTTACCACCTCTTATGCGTCCTCGAATTCTCCTGAAACTAGTTCTTCAAGTTCAACTCCAGTAACGACTAGTACAGGCAACATTGGAACCTCTGCAATCACCTACGTCACATCGTCGAGCAGTGCTGCAAATTCCGAGACACTGTCGACGCCGATTTCTTCAGCCAGTAGCACTCCAAGTGACACCTATCCACACTCCACCACGTGCGTCACGTATCCGGTTCATGGCGGCTCCTATACATATACCGAGTGCATGTCTGTTTCGGTAGTAACGCCAACACTGAGCCCTAGCAGCAGTAATATCGAGACAAGCACATCTCCGGACTTGACTTACCCGTCTTCTAGTTCTGCTAGCAGCGCAGAGACACCAGGCACTAGCACTCTCACTCTGACTATATCTAGCAGCACCGCTGCTATTACGGGATCGTCGTCAATCCCCACTTCAACCCCTGGATATCCCACCCTTCTCACAACGCCTAGCACGAGTACACTGACATTGACCATCAACTCGTCCAGTGTGATCTACTCTACTGCAAGCACAGATGCGGTAACAGGATCCTCATCGTCATCTTACCTCACTCCTGGATACCCGACTGGCCTTCCGACAACGAGTACATATGCTCTAACTACCCCGGCGAGCTCTTTACCTAGCTCTATTCTCTCGACTGGGAGCACGGATCCCGTCACCGGATCCTCCTCACCTACCAGCAGCCCAGCAGGACCATCGAGCTACTCAGGAGTGACCACTACATGCGTACCAGGTTACGGTAGCACGAGTGTCTGCTTCACACTCCAGCCCTCTTCTTCCTCTATCACAGGAGCCTCGTCGACTGGTGCAATAACTGGTTCTATCCCCACTACCTTCTCAACATACCCGTGGTCCACCAGCGAAGTTGCCGGGTCATCTTCTATGCCCTCAAGCCTTCCTGGCTCCTATCCGACTTATCCCTCCTACCCCTCTCCTGGTAAAGAGTACCACCACGGCGGCGATGAGCATCATTCCGGCCACAAGCATGGAAATAAGGGCGATTGGGATAAGTCGGATGCAGGCAAGCCGCGCGCTGATAGCTGGAAGCGTTTCATGATGATTTGATCGGTCGCAACATTTCCACCAGGTAGGGATACACGGGGAGGAGGCGGTACAGACATCTCTTATTTTCTCTTCACTTCTCGTCGTTCCTTAGACATTGGTTATTCGTCGATTAGGCTTTTTCTCTTGGGTTCACCAATGCATACACGATTATTATGTTCAAATGGCTGAAGTATTACGGGATGGCAAATAAGTTCAACACCAGACCACCTGCCTCATCTTGGCAGGCTTGAATAGACATCTTGGAGACAAAATGACACAATTGAGCTCATGCAAACTGTGAATAGATCGAATTGTTAACCAGTAAATGGAGGCCAATCGCCACGCGGCGGAATGTCGGCCGTAACATCACGAAACGCGTGTCTGAGTCGCTCGACACTCTGCTTACTGGCTGGTCTCAGCCCGGTGCAACGCTCGCCAATACTTACTTTGGCAGAAATGTCGGTGGTATATAGATGAACAAAGGAGACACACAACGCTAAGGACTCGCAAGATCGGCACTCGGGTTGATGTCCAGTAGCTTAGGCGCTTACCTTTTCGTGTGTTTTCTAATACTTTCGTCATCGGGGCGTCGTCATGTTGTGAGAGTGGAAGCATGAGAATCTTGTTGAGATTGACAAACGGCGTAATCGAACACAAACCGAACCGCTCCGATTTCGGTAAACGTTGCCGAGCGGCGGAATTATCCGTACTATCACCTACGGTACATCCGAACCATCTCAACTCAGCTAATATGCCTACTAAGTAGCCAGCCATAGAACGCCATAGTGCGGTCGGCGTTAGTCATCTCGTATCTAGTTCTGGCGCGCTTCCAAAGCGGCCCCGACCGCATCACTTCCGCGGAAGTATCTTTTGACATCGACCCAAAAGTATGCGGAGTATTAGGATGTGGAGGTCTTTATAACGTAAACTTTATGTCGGGAAAAACAATGACTTTAAACTAAAACAACTGCCCCATGATGCAACCCGCAGGCACGTTGTAACTAGGCCCGGTTAGCGTACATACTTACAGTAGTAGATCACTTGTGGGCTGCAATTTAAGCGAACTGTCTTTTCTCGAAACCAAATAAAACTTCTAAGTACTAAGACATCACGCGAATTGCTTCTGACGGTGTTTCGAGAAGCTATTACTCCCGCCAACAGAGCGTCTTCATCCAGTAGTTCTCGTTCAGTGCGTCAGCATTGTATAACGTGTAGACTGTCACACAACAGATAGGGGCATTCTAGCGTATTAATTTAGCGGGCATTCTAAAATTGGGCCATCGAGAATAGTCTAGGTACCAGATACCTAGTCTACCCGCCATCGATCAGTGGGCGTCTATTCAGCTGGAGTCGATACGAGGCGGAATTATAGAGATCTCTGGGGCTCGCAACTACCGAAGCGGGTCCTTCGAAAGCTCAGTAACGCTTGACACCGCTCTAGTTTTCTCGTATTTCCCATCTCGTGTCGTGGCCAGACTGCTGTAGTCCACCTAGGTAGACTATGGCGCGGCTGGATGCACGTTGCATATGATGTCAATAAGTATTAGCTACCGGCTACCCTCATCCGGCACACCAGCACAACAAAGAAGCGGTTGGCCGGGTATATTGTGATCAGCAACCTCTACCTATAAAGCGAGGCATTCTCCTACAACTACGGGTTTTTCATCTCACAAACCAAATTCAGAGCCAAAGGCAAACTTTCAATACACTTTCAAGAAACCGAGATACGACAACTCTCAAATCATCGCCAAAATGCTTGTTAACGCTCTATCGCTCGCTCTCTTCGCCGGTGCCGCCATGGCATCGCCTTGCAAGCCTTCGACCACTCCTTCATACGGCACAGCACCCAGCTCAACCTCCAGCACCCCGGCGGGCCCCTCGTCCACCGCCATCGCCCCGGGCGATGCGTTCGGCATCATGGCTCTGCGCTCTGCCAGCCCTATTCACTTCGCCGAGGTCGACGCTGCCCTGAACTCCATCTTCCTGTACCTGCCCTCTCAAAACGCCACCTGCGATGACGGCACCAAGCCCACCACCCCAGACTACGCGACATTCTATCTCTCCGAGGACGGTGGCCTCTACCTCTACAGAACGAGCGCCACTCCCCAGCAGCTTTTCGTTGACCGCTCCGGCATGGGACAGGGCAAGCTCGGCTACACTACCGGTGCCCAGCCCGGCCCCCGCAACGGCGAGCGCACCAAGTTCACCATCGATGAGTACGGTGACATCAGCTTTAATGATGATGGCTTCCTTGCCTGCCCTAACAGCATTGATGGCGCCTGGAGCGTCTGGGTCGGTACTGGCGTCTCCAACCCCGGTGGCAATGAGGACTGCCTCGGTTTCGTTGCTCGTGCCGTTAAGATTGAGGGCACACCTAACAGCTGTGAATACACTCAGTCTAGGTAAACAACTGGTGTCGACATCGACTTGGCTAGAAGTATATGATGGGATATAAGAACTTATGAATCTATATAATGTTTAAATTTGTATAAATATGATGGTATAGAAAAACAACGTCATGCTAGAATTACGACTTCAGCGGTAGGCGACGCTATCAGGCGAGAAATAATACTTATTTCGCACATTTTTACCAAGCTGATGACATCAAGTGAATGTGTGTTGCGCACATACTTTGAACCGTAGTAAATGATGTAGGAATTAGAATCCAAGATCTACTAACCCCGCATCATGACCAACAGCTTAAGTAAACAAATCATGAGAATCCGTACGATGTACCTAGTAAAGGAAGTATGCAGATGGACCAATAGGAGCCTGACAACAGGTAGCTACGGGAAACCACCTTACTATACTATACACATTTATGTAGCTATATACATAACACTAGCTGCTATACACTACGAAGTAGTTTTGTTACATTCTATCTAATCGTCTATTTCCTTACCCCATCGTGTAAATTATTCAACACGGAATTGTGTCGGCCAGCTCACTCCCATATGGAAAACAATAGGGTCGTAAGTGACCTGAGACAAACCACGTCAATGTCTCTCCTCGGTAAATAGCATGAACCGATTGATTGTTCACGCCCCACCCGCTACTCCAGCTCCTTTTTTTCTTCTTTTCTTTTCTTTTCGTTTCTTTTCTTTTGGTTGAGTAGTAAGGCATTTCTGTCTAGCTCGGCAAAGATCTAACGAACTTCTGATCATGTGACGCATTGCCGAGTTGACCCCTGGGACCGGAAGCCACTGGGCCATCGAGTGGCTTCAAAACACCACGCCGATTTTCTCTTAGGCGCCGATCGATGTAACAGTGTTATCATACAAACGTTCTATGATATTAATGTTGTATCCTCAGACCGTTGATATGGACGGGCAATCTGATGCTAAGGGGACAAGATCTATTTAGTGAAGTAACAAACGGCTTTCTCCTTCTAGATGACGTTCGTCTAGAAACAACATCGACTCCATTTTAAGGACGTTTACGGATTGTCTCATATTGGGTAAATAGGGATACCTACTGTACTATGTTTAATGATGTATGCCTACACAGTATCCGATAGATAACGGGATTAGTCTTCTTTTCCCTCTGACCTTTCGGAGGAGAGGCCGGTCAACAATGTCTCACTCAAAAGCAAGACATTAGGGAGACATGTGGGGAATGAAGCCCTCTCGCCAACATTCAAATCCAACCCTGCGAGTCTTTTCAGCATACGATGCATGCTCGGCTCAATCTTGAACTTTTGGGCTAGCTGATGGCAGGTTGAGCCCCTGCAACGGCGGCTCAACAACACTGATAGTGTTTGCGTCACGCAATGGACAAACCGTCACCCGCTTTCACACATACAGTGGTAGGTTGCATCTTGCTTTTGCCTTCGGTTCTGTTTTTACGAACATGTAACGTCGCGGCAAGACCGTTACCTATTAATCAGCATCTCTTTGAAGTAGTATCCTTGCCACAATACCAATGCCCACCGCTGATAAGGATATATCCAGACCGCCCGACACACCCTCGAAGCCGGTAAAATGATGGGAAAAGGTAACCGCCGAGAATTTGGGAAGTGTTGCTAAGAATATTGGCAAACTTCCCATGTAGATAATTTTGGCAGGACATTGTTCGTGACCCTCGCCGACTGCTGCCAAGTAGCCGGGTAGATTTCTATAGAGCCGCTTCATATCGGTGCATTTAGAATTGCCTATGGCGAGCTAGCTCCTATTGTCGCGGATATTAGAGCCTTCGATGACGAAGAACTAGGGAGCGCAGGCGCGTGGACTTACTCCCTTGCCCGGCAGAGGTAAGACTGGTTGAATGGAATGACTAGAAAGCAGTGGAAGGGCGTAATGCTATCAGCAAGTCTCCGGGCCGCGTGTTTTCGAAAGGCTTTCTCTTGCATAACAATCCGAGGTTGTCAAAGCAAACTTTTGAGGCTTCTAGAATTTTGGCGTCACCATTGGAGGAAGTCGGCCCTGGTGAGTCCTCCCAGCTCTCACTCTAGGCTGCTCATTATGACCTCAACGATGCGAACATGTCCAGAGCGAGTGATAACTCGATTGATTGGGAGTTCTTTACTCCGCTGCTTTTTAGGGTCAGTTTCCGCCGTATCCGTACTATTGCCGTGGAATTCTCCGGAGGCGAGTTCTGGATGCGCGACGAATTCGACAGTTTAGAAAGGGGCTTTCGAACGAAACTCTTTACCGGAATGCTAGAGCGGATTTAAATGGTGTTAGAATGGGCGTATTGGCTTGGTCCAGAATCTCGTAATTCTTACGACTTTGCTCGGTCTTTATTCTTTCGAAGATGGGTAGATTGGCGTTGGCAAGGGTACCCCTTAAGTTTATGGCCTATGCACTCCGTTTTATCCGAGGGAAGAAGCGTCCGTCCGTATAGGACCTGAAGGAAAGGGAGGATGAATTAATCAATCGTTGCCCTTTATAGTCTACGAGAAGGCAATCCGGAATCGCGTGAGTCCGTGTCAAGTATCTACTACTTAGGTAAGTTTAAATATGCACCTAGCACGTCAATTATCCCGAGCCTAGCAACAAAGTTAGCACTCTTGTTCTATTAGGCGAGTGTTTATGCCTGTAACATTTGAACAGAGGGCCTTTCGTTTCGATAATGAATTTGTTAAGACAAATGAGATCTCTGATGCCCTAAGTACTGTTCTGCGTCGCTGCCCACTTGCGCACTCGCGCTGGGATATACCTATCTCACCCGATTCCACATTCCAATGTAGACTTACCTGCGGCGGCCCGTCGGGGTCCTCGGAAGGCCGGAGTCGAAGCTACGCCAATAGGCAAACAGGTCAAATTCAAGAAGAAAACATCACAAATAACCAAAAAAAAACACGTACAACACCGAGGATTCGCTGGTCGTCACCGACCCAACTACTGATTCGGCCCTCGCTGGTTTATCAAGAGGAGAGCGGACGGGATCCCGAGTTTTCCAGTGGGTATGGTCGTACGTGGCAGTTCGAGATGTTATTCAAGCTTATAACAGTCCATGTGCTGGCTCGACTTACGCACGTCAGGCATGAACTGCAAGGGAGGGGTTGGGAGATGAGGGGGGCTGGCTGGAATTGCCTTTTCGACACTCACTCTAGGTTGTTTACAAAAGCTAAGAAATGGGTGCTTTTCCATTCTTCATGTGAGCACTTAACCAATTTGGATTGCTGAATCTCCACAGCCGTCCATCGGCAGAGGTGTTTGTCAAAGTCTCGTGTTCTCAACGACTGGAGCGCAGCGCATGCTATATCGCGATGAGAGAAGACCTAATGCATGTATGACTGCATCCTGAAACAGACACACTTGGCTTTCGGTTGAAAGGCAAAGCACGGTGAGCCGACACCGCTGACACTATACAGAGAAACGAGAACGAACGATGATTGGCTATCGCGCTTTTGGGGTGGCGGGTTCGTGTGCCAACCCTGAAAGTCGGACCAACTAGGAAAGGCGTCGAGTCGATCTCCGTCATGCGGCTGGACCGGATCTTCTCTTCCATCTGCACAAGATTGATCTCTGCGCGTCGGACCCTGACTGTTGTGACCTCTGACCCATGCTGCATACAGACAACACTATGTAAATAACACGAATTCACCCACGTGTTTTGGAGACATGCCCGTTATCTCCCCCCGCCGCCCCTCACATTGGGAATTCTGATTGCTAACCGTGTGATGCGCATCACAAAACGAAGAGGTGGTATAAGTAGGCACATGCTTTCGCATGCTTCCCCACAGTCCCTTTCTGGGTGCTGGTAAATGATGGAGGCGTTCTCATTCGCTACCTTGATATCAACGGGAGCAGGGATAGCGGCAGGGGTTGTGGAGACGGGGCCTGGGAAACAACGTGATTGGCTGTCGTCGACTATGCAATGGCGCGGCGCCTTGTTTCCTGTACATGCCGGCTTCGATTATTGGTTTATTATCGACCATCTAGTCCTGTAGTCCTGGCTGTCCCTCTTCCACCTCGTGGCTTTCAAGGGCTCTGTCTGCCATTTTCTCCATCAGCCCATTGTGTGTGCTCCGTCTTGTCTCTATCGCTGCCTCGTCGGTCATGCAGGCCTTCTCGCGACCCGACCCATCTGCCATCGTAGGTAGCAAGCACTGTGAGATTAGGCCAACCGATAGCAGGCTGCGTCATCATCGCGATCCATCCATGGGCCACACGCACCCTGAAGGAATAAAAATAGGCGCATCTGGCCATGGGTGGGAGGGAAGCATGTACGGTTAGGTCGAATCTAGTAGCAGCTAGATAGAAAGAGGAGAAGAAGCAGACGATGCAATACCAAGTAATCAACATCGTAAACTCGAAGTCGTTGTCGTCGACCATCTCACTTCTCACTCAACCCACCTCCGTCCTCTCACTCATTCCCTCTTCTATCTTTCTCTTCCGAGGAAAGTCTTCGCGATTTCGCCATCCCCTTCCTCTCCATCCTTATTTCTGCATTCACATCGTGACATGGGTTTGGAAGCTCCCAACCCCAAACAACAATTGATGCACGGTCGTATTTGTTTCTCATTTCTCTCCGCTGTAAGCGCCGACTTGTAGAGTAGTCTGAGATTGGCCCGACATCGATTCGATCGTCCGTTATAAGTGATATTGATTGTCGAGCTTGTCATCCGCAAGCTGCACGGCTGATTCGGATCGCCCCATTGCCCTGCGACAAAGACGCCCGGTAGCCAGATACTTCGCAGAGACAGCTTCCCCAGACGGCAGAACTACTGCACATGCACCGAGCCTCCTGATCGACATTTGCAAGTCGCCAGCAAACGGCCACTTGGACATATTCGGGGGGTTGCTCGCACCGTCGATGATTGTTCTTCCACCTTGCCTTGGGACCTCGCCTGCGTTGTGGCGACGAACGGATACTACGAATAGCTGGGAATGGAGCGTTGAAAAGACGCTGCGACCGTTGCGAACGAACAATTTCCTGCAATATCACCGAAAAACCGGAGATCACGAATCGCGACGAACGGAGCCACGTGCACCAGAATCAAGGGTGGGCAAAAAGTGAAAGTAAGGGCAAGTAAAAAGGAGGGGGATTACTTGGAAGTACCTTACAGTGGTGGGGGTGAGAAGTGAGACGAGATGATGGATGCTAACACTTATCATGCGACGGTGCTGCGTAGAGGCAGAGAAGCGCGAGACGGCCGAGAGGACAAGGGAGACTACTATTATAGAAGCCATGATGATGCCGGCCGGGACGGCGTGGACAGTAGAAGAACAACACCGCTATTATCATCGTCGCAGCAGCAGCAGCAGCAGCAGCAGCAGCAACAGCAACCACCACCAATACCAATAGCTCCACTTACAAGCACAAGAGCATCGGCGTTTGCGAGCATTACGACGGCGACAAAAAACAGGAGCATGACCTCGCTGGGACCGCGACCGTTCCCAGAATCCTCAAATCCCTCGTCACTGTCACTACTAGCACCCCATCCCCATCCCCATCCCCGTGCCCTCTTCCAAACCACCACCACTGCTGCCACTAATCATGACCTGAGTGCCAATGCCCCATTTCCCGTCACGACCACCGCGCAGAGTCCGAGTAATCAAACTCAAACCCAATCCTCCCACCTCCATGCTCACCACGCCCTCGCCTTCGCCAATTCCCAAACCCAACCAGCCCAACTGCGCGCGAACGCTAGCATGACCTCTCCAACCACTACTGCCGCGACGCATTTAGATTTTCGTAGGCCCACGACCGGCAACCGCATCACCATCACCAACACCACCACCACCACCACCACCACCACTGCATCATCATCATCGGCGTCACCGTCTCACACCCGACCGCCGCTCTCCTCGCCACTGAGCCATCCATTCAACCACGCCGCGCCGCATCACCACTCGTCCATCTTGTCGCCGCCACTGGCCCCCCCGCAAGGGGCCTTGAGCTCCATCATGGCCTCGTCGTCCGCCCTGTCCTCCACGAATGGCAAAGGGCCCTCGAGTGCATCGCCTCTGCAGCCGCCCAAGGCTGACTTCCCGCGGCCGATCCACGAGAAGTCGTCCGGCAGCTTCTACGACCCTCTAACCGACACAACCAAGGAGCGGCGGCCATCTGATACCTGGCAAAAACAGGTAAGTTTTGACACCAACGTGCCAAACGCGTTGATCCCTTGACTCCCTGTCTGTCTGTGCATGCTTGCTATTTGTATCCGGCCTATCCCGTCTATTTTCTGTCTATCTCTCCGTCCATGTACCCATCCATCCTCGGCCCTTGCCCGTATCGACCGACCGACCGTGCCTTGTGTTCTGGTTGCATCGCGAAGTCCGTGATTGCCCGGACAATGAGCCGGTCGGGTTGACGTAGACAAAGGCGGCTTCGCTTCCGTTTTCTGGCTGTGGCTGTGGCTGCTGCTGCAGAAGAAGAAGAAGAAGATGATGATGATAATGATGATCAAGAATTGAATGCCCCCCCGTCGATGCTTCCGCGAGTGCCACAGTCGCAGTCACAGTGTATGGGGCAGGTTTGTCTGACTGGCGGGCAAACTTGGGAGCAGACACCCTGTCTCATCCAACTGAGAATTTGATGACCATAGCGCCATCTCCATACCCATTCATTCACCAGTCCACTGTCCACTCTCTACTGCCCACAACGCCTTCCCTCGTGCAATTAAAATAGCAACGTCCGTCGCTACCTGGGGGCTAACAAACATCCCTTGCCTGCACAGTCGCGGTCGGATGCATACGACTATCCACCATCAAAGACCGAGTCCTCGCACTACTACGGCAACAGCAGCAGCGCCACCAAGAGCAACGGGTACGGGTCTTCGTCGCCTGCGGCAAATTCAAAGTTCCCTTCTCGCAGCCCGCATCCTCATTCTCACCCCAAAAACGGCAACGGCACCGACACGACCACCAACCATCTCCGCATGGGTTCCCCTTCCTCCCGCCACCGGAATCCATCCGATTCCCTTTCATCCTCGGGTCGTCAGACGTCCACCCCAGCGCCTTCGCTGCCTTCCATATTGAACCCCGAACCTGCATCGACCACGCCGGCCGCCTCATCAAGTGTATGTATGCCCCGTGCCTACCTAACCTTCTCATTCAACATATCCATCTTGACCTGCCACGTTATGCTAATACGCGTCGGACAGACTCCCAGTCGCGCAGCCGAGCTAATGTCCTTCTCCAATATTCTTTCGAGCGCGGAGCCCCTCCCAAAACCGAAAGCGCCCCTCATGGCCGAGCCAAAGAAGGAGAAGGCGCCTCGCAAGAGCAAGACACGCGAGTCTTTGCTGAGAGACTCGGAAACCAGCTCTAAGAAGGAGTCGCGTCGATCTTCATCTATCCAGGCAAAAGAGGCACCCGCCAAACCCCCCAAGAGGCAGGTCAACGGTCAACCCAAGCCGAAGCCCGTGTCTGCCGACAAAGAAAAGAAGATCCAAAACCTGCTCGAGCAGCTCGACACCAGGGCTGATGATGTCGATTTGTCCGAGCTTGATATAGAAGAGCAGTTCTTCACAGGCCGAATCAAGAGACGCAAGCTCAATCAAGAACAGGCGGAATACCAGGACCACATCGTTAGACGTAGTGACCTGTCCAACTTCTTATCACGAAAGCTAGCGGACCATGTGAGTCTCGCAAAGCGTCGTTACGATGAGCTGCACTACGAGGAGGCGTTGCACGAGGTCCGTGAACGAGAGATCTATGCCGAAAAGGAGCGCAAGAAAGACATGCAGCGAAAACGGAGACGCGAGAAGTCGATGCAAGTTACTATTGAGCAGAAAGAAGCTGCTTTGGCCAGAGCTCTTGCCGCCGAAGACGAAGCCGAACGGCAAAAGCACCTCCGTGAGGCAGAACGTGCCAACAAGAAGGCACAGCAGACCAGACTCATCCTCCAGAAAGGTATCAAAGGTCCAGCCCGTGGCCTCCAAGCCCTTGAACTTAACTTGGAAGGGGGTACTATGTCTTCGTTCCACGCTACAGATCAGGAGAGCAACGGCAAGACGAAGACCAAAGGCCGGTCTGGCACGCGTCCCAAGAAATCCAAAGAACAGAAACAGGCTGAGAAAGATGCTGCCGAGGCCGCTCAGGCTGCTCTGGATGCCGGCGAGGAACTTCCGGCGAGAGAGGAAACCAAGATCCGCATCAAGCTTAGCAAGGCCAAAGATAGGGAACCCAAAGACAAGGACAAGGATAAGGAGCCGAAGGAGAGCACGAAGGAGCCAAAGGAGAAGAAGGAGGCCACCGAGGAGCCCCCCGCCAACCCCTTGGAGACTAAATTCCAGTCCAAGGGCTACAACCAAATCTACGATCAGATTTGGCGTGATCTGGCACGCAAAGATGTGGCCAAGACCTTCAAGTTGGCGACTGACTCTTATGCAACGAAGGGTTCCAACCTCAAGAAGACAGCTATCCTCGCTTCCAAAGAAGCCAAGCGTTGGCAACTACGAACGAACAAGGGTACTAAGGACTTGCAGGCTCGTGCTAAGCGATGCATGCGTGATATGATGGGCTTCTGGAAACGAAACGAGCGTGAAGAGAGGGATATGCGTAAGGCGGCAGAGCGTCAAGAACTAGAGAATGCTCGCAAGGAAGAGGCCGACCGTGAAGCTGCACGCCAGAAGAGGAAGCTCAACTTCTTGATCTCGCAAACCGAGCTCTACTCTCACTTTATTGGCAAGAAGATCAAGACCGACGAAGTTGAGCGTAGTACAGACAATCCAGACATCGCACCTGCTGCCGGCATTCCTTCTGCCTCGACCAAGGTTGATGTCGCCGAACCTACTGGTCCCATTGGCTCCAAGGTGACAGACTTCAACGAGCTGGACTTCGATGCCGAGGATGAGGAGACACTAAGAGCTGCTGCTATGGCAAATGCGCAGAATGCCATTGCCGAAGCTCAGCAGAAGGCACGCGCCTTTAACAAGACGCAAGACGATATGGATGAGGATGGCGAGATGAACTTCCAGAACCCCACAGGTCTCGGCGACGTTACTGTCGAGCAGCCCAAGCTCTTGAACTGCCAACTCAAGGAATATCAGCTCAAAGGTCTCAATTGGCTTGCTAATCTCTACGAGCAAGGTATCAACGGTATATTGGCCGACGAAATGGGTCTGGGAAAGACTGTACAATCTATTTCCGTCATGGCTTATCTCGCTGAAGTTCACGATATTTGGGGTCCCTATCTAGTTGTTGCACCCGCCTCGACGCTGCACAATTGGCAACAGGAAATCGCCAGGTTCGTCCCTGAGTTCAAAGTACTTCCATATTGGGGAACAGCTGGAGATCGAAAGGTGTTGCGTAAATTCTGGGATCGGAAACACAATACTTATCGCAAAGATGCGCCCTTCCATGTCCTCGTCACATCGTACCAGCTGGTCGTCTCTGATGTCGCTTATTTCCAGAAGATGCGATGGCAATATATGATTCTAGATGAAGCACAAGCCATCAAGAGCTCTCAAAGTTCGCGATGGAAGTGCTTGCTCGGTTTCCACTGCCGTAACCGTCTCTTGCTTACGGGTACCCCCATCCAGAACAACATGCAAGAGCTGTGGGCCCTTCTGCATTTTATCATGCCGTCCCTTTTCGATTCGCATGATGAATTTAGCGAGTGGTTCTCCAAGGATATTGAATCGCACGCGCAAAGCAACACGACGTTAAATGAGGACCAGCTTAGGCGGCTGCATTTGATCCTCAAGCCCTTCATGTTGCGTCGTGTGAAGAAGCATGTCCAGAAGGAACTCGGAGACAAGATCGAGCTCGACGTTTTCTGTGAACTCACCTACCGGCAGCGTGCGTACTACCGAAACTTGAGGAACCAGATCAGCTTCATGGATTTGATTGAAAAGGCGACTATGGGAGATGATCAGGATTCCGGCACACTTATGAATTTGGTGATGCAATTCCGGAAGGTGTGCAACCACCCTGATCTTTTCCAGCGCGCGGATACCACCAGCCCTTTCTCCTTCGGTTATTTTGCGGAAACTGCGTCGTTTGTTCGCGAGGGAAATAATGTTCCTGTTGGCTATTCGACGCGGAGCTTGATTGAATACAAATTACCACGCCTTGTATGGACTGAGGGTGGAAGATTGTACAAAGCTAGTGAGGACAACGAGCATGCCGGTTTCCGAAATAAATATTTGAACCATCTCATGAATATCTGGGACCCGTCAAATATTCGGGCAAGCACATCAGGCAACGATGCATTCGCATTCTTACGCTTTGCCGACACAAGTCCACAGGAGGCCTACCAAGCTAGTCGCAAAGACGTCTTTTCTCGAGCTTGTGACTTGGCTAAGAAGAGTGATCGACTTGGCCATATGCAGGTTATCTACGATGAGCCAGGAGAAGAAAATTATACGCCATCACACGCTTTGTTCCAAATCAAGGCGCGAACGGATAGGAGACCACTAGCAGAGATTACTGATTCGGGTGTGCTCAGCAATCTCATGAATATCTCCCAGTCACATTGGCACGATTCTGGCCTGAGCCGATTGGAACAAGCTGCTTTACCAGGAGCATCCGCTCCGCCGGTTGATGTTTTCTGTGAAGGCACGCGAGTGCCCGTTACGGAACGTGAGGACACGTTATTCAACGCATCCATGCGAAAGACGCTGTATGGGCCAAACTCCATTGAGGAGAAGGCCTTGGTAGAACGACATGTTCCTTTAGAGCGATACCCACAGCAGACGCTTCTACCCACACCAGATAATGAGAAACGTCGCTTTACCAATATCACAGTTCCTAGCATGCGTCGCTTCGTTACGGACAGTGGTAAGCTTGCGAAGCTCGACCAGCTTCTGTTCAAGCTCAAAGAAGAAGGCCATCGCGTACTGTTGTATTTCCAGATGACCAGAATGATCGATCTCATGGAAGAATACTTGACATATCGCAACTACAAGTATTGTCGGCTTGATGGTTCTACAAAGCTAGAGGATCGTCGAGATACGGTTCACGACTTCCAAACGCGTCCCGACATTTTCGTTTTCCTTCTATCCACACGTGCCGGTGGCCTCGGTATCAATTTGACATCCGCCGATACGGTTATCTTCTACGATAGCGATTGGAATCCCACGATTGACTCGCAAGCCATGGACCGTGCTCATCGTCTCGGTCAAACGAAGCAAGTCACAGTGTATCGACTCATCACGCGGGGAACTATCGAAGAGCGCATACGCAAGAGGGCGATGCAGAAAGAAGAAGTGCAACGTGTCGTTATCCAAGGTGGTGGTGCCAGAGGTGTCGACTTTAGCGGTCGCCGGCCCCCTGAGAACCGTAATCGTGATATCGCCATGTGGCTGGCTGATGATGAGCAAGCTGAGCTTATCGAACGACGCGAGAAAGAACTCCTTGCGAGTGGTGAACTTGATAAGGCGGCAAAGAAGCGCGGCGGCAACAAGAGGAAGCGTGAAGCCGTCAGCCTGGATGATATGTACCATGAAGGTGAGTTGCTGCAACGTACAGACGAGTCTCTTGCTTGGAGATGTGCACTAACACGAGAAATAGGCGAGGGTCACTTCAATGATGAAAATAAACCATCGGGTACCGCAACCCCTGTCGAACCCGAGACAAAAGCCTCGAAGAAACGGAAAGGAGGTAGTAAGAAGGCTAAAACTACTAAGCAACGCCTCGCCATCGCGGATGGAGAGATGGATATTTGATTCGCGATGTAAATTCATTTGTTTGAGACAACAGACAGCGGCGTTTTACGGGGTGTCTAAAGGAAGACTTCTTCACTGTGTGTACTAAAAGTCAGACATCAGAGGGCGTTTCGCTTTTGTGTTTTTTTTCTACCTCCCCGGGGAGGGGGGACTACTACTACTAGTACTATTTTGTTGTTTCTTTTTTAGTACTCGTCGACTATCACTGGTCAGTCTGTTTGATGCATTTGACTAGATGAGATGGCAGGGATAACGAGTCCCGCTGGGGAGGGCTGAGTGTAATTACTTAGGTACCTACTTAGATACGAGGACGAGGATGAGGATGAAGATGTTGAATGGACTCTTCTTTCGATATATCTCGCTCTCGCTCTCGCTCTCGCCCTCGCTTTCTCCTATTTCGCTATCTCCTTTATTGTGATGTTGGTCGCTTGTGTTGAGTTGAGGCGGGAATAGGCCATGTGTGTGTCTTTACTGCGTAGAATGCGTACTTAACATATATACATTGCAACTGCGATTGCGAGTGCCACGTTGATTATACAATTGCTGCGGTGGTGATAGAAGTCGAGATTTGGCGCGTACCGTACCGTACACACGGATGAGGTCTATGCGTGCTTTTGCTGTGAAGTGGTGGCTAAGTGGCTGACTGAGGAGGACTATGTAGATTAAGGTTTTCGAGTGGGAGCCGTTAGGATTAGTTAGTTTATTAAATATCTAGGTCGGGTTCTTTGGTGCCGCCATTCTCCTTTTTCTCATGTCCTAGCCGAAAAACCCCAGCCCGCCCCCACGACTAGAATTGTCCCCAGACTCACACCGACGGCTAGACCGGCGATCCCGCCCGCAGTTAATGATGTGGCACTTAGTGGTTCTGTGCTGGTCGGCAATGTAGACGTTAAAGTAGTAGTAACAATAGTAGTAGTACTCAGCGAAGTTGTACTGGGATAGGTAGATGCTGTAGACATGTTGGAGGCGGGCGTCGGCGTCGGATTCGAGAATGTGGCGGATGCGGAAACGCCGTCCTCGTCACCCGTAATGTTGAATTAATGGGAAAGGAATCCCTGCGTGCCGTCGTTAAAGCTCAGATAGAAGACATTATTGACTCTTGGGTCAAGACCGAAATAGGAGACGACCCAGTCGTAGTCGCTGATGTCAGTGTTTTCTAGGTATCATAGCATTCTCGTCAGCTAATTAATATACGGGACCATTAATAGGGATGCCAAGGGGTGTATGGGTGTATGCTGGCTGGCTGCTCATACCTATGATATTCCTACTCGGGCCGCCCGTCTGGTCCCCGGGCTTGTTATCTTGAACAAGAGCGAGCGTCCCGCTTGAGAAGCCATCCACCCACGACAGCGTCACAGCCTGTCCTATTTCATATACCGAGTTGTCATTGTAATCCTTGTTCGGCCCAGGTGTGGGAGGTGTTATGAAATAACCAGTGTCCTCACCCATGGTTGTTGCAGTAAAAGAGTGGCAGAGTGATCATGTATGGTTGTTCACGAACCTGGATACTTCGCTGAACATCGATGATTGAGCAGTCATGTCGATGAGAAATGAGGTAGCTGGTGCCATTTTCACTGGAAAAGGGAAAAAGGGGCCCTGGGACAACTTTTTGAGGCCGTGATGATCCTCCCATGAACATGTCATTTCGGTAGCTAGCCTGCTTGATGTGTTCCCCCAAAGTGCTTTTATTGAACGCCATTTGCCGCAGATACATGGCGCTCCCACCACCAATATCTCTGTGCCGGCTTCGATCCATATATGATTGGGCATACAAACTTGAACCCTCAGCAACCTGTCAACAGCCGACTAACACCCCGGTTTTTCAGCGCCACACCGGCCGCCTTAGCTGTTAGCTGCCCATTGCTCCGTTTTGGCCTTGGTGCCCCAAGCTGCAATCTAAGCTTGTTTTCCTTAAGTAACGTTGCTTCAATTAATATGTAAAAAGATTTTTAAGGATAGTAAAAGTCAATTCTATTTCGCATAACGAATCTATACATCCAGATCATAGAGTAAAAACCCACGAGCAGAAAACCCCGAAGACGAGAATAAAAAGTGTCTGTGCTGATGCTAATGCTGATGCCTTAGAATCTCTTTGTCTTCTATGTATGGCGTGGTATCATAGGTCGAGTCTCCCATTCATCATCAGGATCTGACCCATAACCAACCAGCCAGCCAACCCGCCTGAAACGCTGTTCCGACGGCGACAAAATCCGGCATGAAACCCCGTTCATCCATCCCAGCACATGCTTTTGCGCCTTTTGCTTTACGAAAGAAGCAACACCCCTGATGCGGCTCTATAGCATAGTAGTCGACAAATGCCCAATCTATTGCTTACCCTGTATTTTGAGCCGCGGGTCCCGCCGTGCAGATACCTTTTAAAATCGTTAATCTGCTCAGAACCTTGGGACAAGACGCCGTGCCGCATCTTGAAAGGCGAGGCGTCCCATGAGTGCATCTTCTAAAATCCCGACTATCGAACACTCCTTTAGACAGCACCGGACGCCACCATCTTCTTCCGCAGGTAGTTCTTGTAATCGCCTATCGTACCCTCCCAAGGCTTGATAGACTTGTTCTCGCAGACGAGAATCTGCTTAGCGATCCTGTCGAGCAATCTGTGGAGCGGTTAGTGTATTCTTCACTAGTTTAGCCGATAAGCAGGCTTACCTGAAGTCGTGGGATACGACGATAACACCACCAGTGAAGTGTTCGATGGCGTCGGCCAAAGCGTCGATTGTTGGGATGTCCAAGCCGTTGGTCGGCTCGTCGAGCAAAAGCATGTTGGGGGACTCAATAGCGAGCAAGGCGAAGACGATACGACTCTTCTGGCCCTCGGAGAGAGTGCCCATGATGGATGTCTGAACGGTACCAGAAACACCATACCTTCCGAGGCATTGTCTCCAGTACTGGTAATCCTGCGATTTCTCGTGGAACTTGTCACGTACGAAATCCAAAGCACTCTTGGTCAAGTCGAGCTGCTCGGCACTGTGCTGCGAGTACATTCCGAGCTTAAGATGGGTGTGGCGTTTGACGGCACCGTCCGTGGGTGAAAGCTTTCCTGTCATTAGACGAAGAAGCGTACTCTTACCCACACCGTTGGGTCCGACAAGAGCCGTTCGGGAGTCCATGTCGAAACCAAGATCCATGTTGCGGTACAGGTCATCCTTGCGGTCGCCAGAGTAGGAGAATGTGACGTTGTCGAAGGCCAACACAGGGGGAGGCAGTTTCTCTACATCGGTGAATCTGAAGTTGAAGGCACGGTCTTCCTTGATCTCCTCGATGAGACCGTCCGCAATCATCTTGTCGAGAATCTTCTGGCGAGACTTGGCTTGGCGCACCAAGTTGGCGTAGGTACCAGCGCTGGCAATGAATTCCTTGATATGCTTGATCTCTTCTTGTTGCTTCTTGTAGGCGGTCATCTGGTTGATCTCCTGTTCCTTGCGGGTCTTGACATAGGAGTCGAAGTTACCACCGTAGTACATGAGCTGCTGCTTTCGCATGTCGATCATGGTGGTGCACACTCCGTTCAAGAAATCCTGCGAGTGGGAGATAAGCACCAGGGTGCGCTCCCACTTCTTGAGATATTCTTCCAACCACACGCAGGCCTCCAGGTCCAAATGGGCGGTGGGGTCGTCGAGCAGCAGTAGAGAGGGCTTGACAAACAGGGCCTTGGCGAGCGCAACACGCATACGCCAACCACCGGACATGTCCTTGGTCTTCTTGTGGATGGTGGTCTTGTTGAAGCCGAGACCGGTCAGGATGAGCGAGGCTCGCGTGGCGAAGGTGGAGGGGTCCATCTTGTCCATGTGCTTTGGCGGAAGAGTCAGCAGCCGTCTCGATATGGGTTGAGTGTTTAGTTAAATACGTACCTCGTAAATATCCATGAGGATCGGGTCGTCGGGGCCATTATCCTCTAGAATCTGCTCGGCCATCTTATCTAAACGATCCATCTCCTTCTCGGCCTCCTTGACGACCCATTCGAGAGCGCCAAGGTCGGAGGGCGGGGCGCCCTGGTTCAGCAGGTAGATATCGACATGTTCTGGGATGGGGTATTCACGCTCGGAGATGGCCTTGAGCAGCGTACTCTTTCCGCAGCCGTTCTCGCCCAACAGACCGTAGCGACGGCCGAAAGTCAACTCCAGGTCGGTCTCGTTGAGGAGCACGCGGCCGTGGAAGGTCAAGCTGGCGCTGATGATCTTGACGTCTCGGCTGCTGGGGATGGAGGCCAGGACACCGGTGGTAATGCGGTCGGACAGACCATGGGCATCTTTCTGGTCGGCGAGGCGCTTGACCTTGTCGGTGTCCTTGTCACTGGTGGCTGGGAGATCGTTAGGATCCGGGGGGTTCTCGTCGCCGGCGGCCGAGCCCGCGGCACTGGCGTTCTTGGACGTGGCCTTGGAGCCAGCCTTGGACCGGGAGACGAGGGTCTTCTTCTCGCCCTTGCCCTCGGCGGCCTTCTTGGCGAGTCTCTTCTCTTTGGATGCAGACACCATCTTGGACAGGTCGACGATGTATTATAATCGTCGAGCGTAGATGTTGTTGTTGGTGTGTGCGCGGACGCGATGACGAACAGTAAAAAAAGTCGTCACAAATTTACCCCGCCTGGGAACTTGGAATGTGTGGGAACCGCACTCGACCGCGGGGTCCACGTAGTTATTCTTGGCACCAAAAAAACTCAGCGCACGAGCCAGTTGCTAGCTCCTTGCTCCTTCTCCATAATACCTACTCTTCGCTTTCATAACCTTTCCACAGCAACATCAAAACATCATGGATCCATGATTGCTGGTTTCAGCAGAATAATATGCAACGATATTTCCCTCCTTCGAACGGCACTAAAATTGATGATCCAGCTAATATAATACCGTTCATGATTCATATTCACCGGGCCAAGACACACAGAGGCTCGCGACAATGGCAAACGGCAGTTTTGGCGGGTTAGTCCGACGAACAGTAACGTGCCGAGTAGGCGGGACTATTCTGTGGTATAGAGACACGGCCTCGTGTGTGCGCCCTGGCATGTGCTGTAGAATTGGGGTTATGTAGGTACTTAATCTAAGGCTACGCCACGGCCTTCGCAAGTCCAAGATAGGCCTAATGTCTCATTAGATCAGTGGTACCTAGATGTATTTCCATCTGGAACCATATACTGGCTGACTAAACATTAACACAAAACCTAGACTTTGGAGAACAGGACGACCCATCGTGGCCTATATTATATTTCCCACGCAGAAGCCACAATCCACCCTTATTAGTATATACCCCAAACCCTTCCCCAGGTTGGATAATGGTATCGAAGTGGGCTGGCCTCGCCTAGTTCTTCTATTTTCCAAATACACGGTAGCCCGGTGTGCCATATAATTCATAATCACTCGCAGAGACTTCAGCGTATCCCTCTCTATGCGCCTCGTCTCTTAGCCCATGAAACGCAAGTTCGCTCAACGAAATTCCTCCAAGCGTGATGTGGCTTCATTCTTCGGTGCTGCATAGGCTGGCGCTATTCCTTGCGGCTGTAAGTCGCCTATCTCAGCAAGATAAGAATTCTTGTCCTCCCCGGGCTGAGGCTCGTGACAGGTTGTATACATAGGCATATACTGGACGACAATTGGCGGCGGAGGAGAGTCCCAGTATGGGTGTGTAGGCTTGGTGCACTTCTCTACTATGGTTATGATGAACAGGATCAAATGCAAAACACTATGACGAAATGGCAAACATCGTTAGTTAAGCTGTTCCTCGTCCATTGCATAGACCTTGAGAGAAGCCGACTTACACCCAAATAACAAAGACGAGGGATGTAGCGGCACCCCGCCAGGGGGCATCGAATGGAAAATCGTAATCATCAAAATAATCCTCGAATCGATTAACGACCCAGAAGATGACCACTACCGTTAGGGCGATGGTGGTAGAGAGGAAGATGGCGTCAAAGGCGATATGCCAGCCTGATATTACTTCTCGGTCGAACTTCTGCCTGAGCCGGAAGAGCCGCCAGCCGTTCCATAGGGCGAGTAAGGGCCCCTATGTTCACGCCACAGTATCAGCCGCCATCCTTTCAAGTGGTGTGTTCTAGGTTAGCGAGTAATTGATTGTAGGTACTTACCCAGACGAAAGCAAATTTTGCATCTAAATCTATTTCGTAGCTGAGAACCACAGTTGCCACAACCACACCAACGACAAGGGCAATGCTCAGAGACACCGATAGCCATCGGATGGCCTTTCTCCACGGGACGCTTCTCCGTCTCCTTGCGTGTCCTTTTTCCTCAGTCGACGGCATCGACGCAAGGACCGCTGCCCTGATATCCTCTTCTGCCTGTAGAGGAAGAGTGGATTGACGCGTCTGGGAGTCCGAATCCATTTTGATTGTACTTAGAGAGTGGGGATCTGGATAATGGGAGTAGTGGTCCCGTTCATGCTCGCGATTTATACGAGCCGGAAGAGGCCGGTTAGGGTTGGTTGCTACGAGTGGAATGGGGCCCCGAGCTCTGTGTTGTCCACGAACAACAATATGAGCTTGAGTCGGCGGCAGACCGGACGACGACGACGAAGACGTCTGTGTTATGGCCGGTGTCGAGGTTGCCATGACCGCCACTCACGTGAGTCTCTCGTGTGCTAGGCTCGCTCTATGGCAGGGAACGAAGTCCCCTGTGCCGAAACGGATTTCAGGCAGCCGTTTAAACAGCGCGATGAGAGGCGGGAAGCTTATGCGAGGTTGAGGCGAATCCTCGCATGCGCCAGGCGGGTCGCAGAAGTAAGGCGCTGTGTAATGAAATCGCGCCAACTCCGCTCTAGAAGTGACCTTACGTTCACTCCTAACTGTCGTATCCTTCTCAACGTCAAAAGGGGGAACTGAGGTTGTCAACCCGTCAATTGTCGCTTGTTTTGATCCCGGTCGTTCAAGCTGTCGTCGTTCTGAAAATATTCACGCTACCAACGCCAAATATGACATTTATGATTTAGTTGATTGTTTCTAGTTCGTTGAAACTCTGGAGGGCCTGGCAGACTAACTATCGCTTATGCTGTGAATCTCGTACCAAAATCCGATCTTCATGGGACCGATATCAAGACGGGTCGTCACTTGGAGTTCGCGTCTCCAGGCAGCAAAGTTATTCCGGCTCTAACTCGCTACCAGCACCCCGGCATCTGCCCGGCAGAGACCCTGGTAATTTGGAATACGACATCTTTTTTGGGCACTCGCAGGCGCCGTAAACCGAATTTGGAAGCTCTATATCCTAAACCAATAACTGGGACGCGCTTCCGTACCGTCAGCTTAGCCTCCCGATACAACGGTCGGAGCGCTCCTTCTGGTTAGCACCGTGATTGACGTCCCCATTTCGTCTCGACTGTGCAGATGTCAAAATATGTTGCAACGGACAATAAAATCGGTAGGGAGATTTACGATGATTAAAGGATTTAGTATCCCGTACTGCTGCCTGTACTGAGTCCTGGTAGATGAGCTATTCCTCCTGTCACAGAGAGGTAGTATGTGGCCGTAGTTTCTCTCCGCGATCTATATAGTGCTCCTAGGTACATCACTCATTAATACGTCGTCAATAAGAGTTCCGACGAGGATGCTCACCTAAGCTGAGACCTAATTCCTAGGAGAGGCTCCCGAACTCTACTGGACTAGCGAGGCTTCCGTAGCAGAACGGCGAAGAGGTTCGGGTCGGGAGGGCAAGTCGCTCACACGAAATCTGCTAAAGGTCAGAAGGTTCGCGATGGTAGCTGGTCTTTCAGCACAGTTGGGCCCAACCACAATAGTATCCAGCATTCCTAGGAAGCAGAACACGTATCGCTCTACCAGGGCGGCATACTGGACTCCGACATTCACCAGCTTCTTCAACATGTGAGATAGGTTTAGCAACGCCTTATAACTGCCTAGTTAGTGCGCGAGAGCACAGCCATAGCGTGATTGGTATTATCGCCATGATCAGGTGCCAAGATCCGTGTATACCGTTGTCACGCTTCGCTACACGACACTCTAGTGGGTTTAGCACCTGTATCACTTTAGGTAAACAAGCAGAGCCTCGCTCGCTTTCAGAGAAGCTGTGGCCTGCCCGCCACTCACGGCCAAAGTCTCGAACGTCTCGCTACCACTGATATTACAGTCCCCATCCGTGAATGTCTGGCCGCCGAAAGTCACCTTGCCACCTTGGTCAACTCTAGCGACAGCGCTATCTCCTACGAGTCTCTTCGCTCTGACCGAACTTCCCGTCAATCCTCGTAGTTCGAAAGATTGTGTTGAACGAGTTCCGCTACCGCTGTAATAGTCCGAGTTATACAGCAGTGCCCGTATTGGAGCGCCTGCTGAGTCGAATGCTACATACGCCGCATAATTCGAACTGCCGTCGTCAAGCGCCGTGATAGAAGCAGCTTTTGCTAGGAGAGATGTGGCTGCATATGCGCCGTAGTAAGGGGCTCCCATACTATATCGGCCCCAGAA
Organism: Xylaria longipes; assembly: GCA_025201785.1. Classification (NCBI taxonomy): domain Eukaryota; kingdom Fungi; phylum Ascomycota; class Sordariomycetes; order Xylariales; family Xylariaceae; genus Xylaria; species Xylaria longipes. Next base: position 66,787 of record MU619745.1, read on the forward strand.
GCAGTATTGACAATTACCAACCGTCCCGTGATGGAAGTAGGTGCGCGAGATGTTGCTGTACGTCGCTCGGAGTACGTAGTCCATCGTCCAGAGAGCTGCCCCAAAGGTTGGCGAAACGCCTGCCGCCCCGCCCCCAGAAACTTCACTTTATTGTCAACTTATGCCAATGTATACTTACCTATAGAGCAAGCGGTAATTGGTCGAAATAAAAGGTTAATGGAATACATACCAGAATTCGTCTCTCCGAAGATGTACTGCTTACCCTCCTTCAGAGCAGCAGCGACGTCTGCATCGAAGACGTGCAGGTTGCGCGAGATACCACTATGGCTCATAAGGGAATTGATGGAACCTCCGGGGTAGTTATGATGCGCATAGTTGTGGATATACTGCTTCACAGTAGCATTCTGCGTCGCTATCAGCTCGGCCGCGCCCCATTTTGGAGGAGAGTCATTCGAGTTGCCCGCTTGGATAATGTCCTGCTTGTTCAGGGCAAACCCTACTGAGATGGCCCAGTTGTTCTGCGATGCTGCATCTGTGGCCGGACTCCAGGAACCGCCTGCTATCGGTTGGCCATTCGAGGGGTAATCTAATTCGCCAGTCAGCTCTCTGTCCTAAACCCATCGATACTTTTAAGGAGAGGAGCCTGTGGCTCACATTCTGGTTCATTTCCGAGCTCAATTGCCAGCAAGTTGCTCATCCCGCTCACAGCAGCCTTGGCGGCATCGATCGTGTTCTGAATGTTATTTTTCCCCCTATTCAAGCCCACAACTACGCTACCGCCGTATTTGCTTGCCAATGTCATGAAGCTCGACCCAAATGTCAGGCTCGCGGGAGCATCAGCGGGATTTGAGACAGAGTATACTACGTAAGCTGATGTTTTGGCATCATATTGCGCCCGGTCTTGCGTAGTGCCACCAATACGGATGGGCGGCCAAACACCTGTCAAATCTTTCCAATTAGATAGGCACTGTGTCGTGGCCGTTACGTTGGTGAAGTATGACGGGAACGCGAAGAACTCGAATGAAATGCCAACAGGTGCTGGGTCGACTGGCGCATACTTGTAGTTTCCGGTATGTGCCTGGGATGGGATCGTGAACGTCACGGCCGAAGCCGTGGAAGTTACGCCGACCAACGCAGCTAATACGTGTGCCAAAATAGGAGCCATGGAATTTACGCTCATTCTCGAGATGTTGACTGGCAGTATATATAGTGGAGGGCACTGCTGTCGGAGTGTACATCCTCCGCAGCCTATAACGGTATTCCAAGGGTCAACGATTAATCGGGTAAATGCCCCCCGAACACGCAACATTCATTCTCGCAACAACTGCAGAGCAGATGACAAACTTGGCATCTCCGTTCCAGAGCGCACTTCAGCGTAAACATACAACCGGTCTTCAACAAGCTATACGCCAAATTGACATGTTTCTACTCGGCGCAGACTTGTTTAGGCTACTTCGTGCACATTGCATTAGTGGAACGCTGCCACGTCGCAGCGGTCATCGAATCTTCGCTTGCTAAATTATTCATTTGAAACAGCCGTCCTTATTGAGGCTACTCGGTAGAGACGTGTATAGACTCTACCAATAGGGGCCTAGATAAACTTGACCATTTCTAGGTCCGGCGCCCGGCACTGTCCTCATGTATGTATAGGTAATCCCCACCTTGACAGGGCTGAAACTAGTCTTCGCTAGTGTAAAGAGTTTTTTTATTACAGTGTCCAGTTACAACCAGCCAAGCCCGCCGAAGTGGTATGAATACCTTATCGTGAACTTGGCACGGACAGATAGATTACCCTATTTGGGTAGGCTTTATGCCAGATTCAATAGGCTGATCTACAACTACAACTTCTATCGTGAATTGCACTTTTGCCCAATCACCATCGATTCTGATTGTTATAACGGCGCCAATCGATAAACCACACCAAAACGCGTCCCAGATGACGATCCTGCAGATAATACTCGCTTCATGGCTCGGACGGCTCTCTCCTTCAGCATTCAATTTTCCGATATTGCCTTTCCTTCGACTACCTAATCTAGGTTGTTACTCAACGCTGAAGAAATCAGGGTGGTCTATCTAGACAATGCGATAGCACGGCGTAGCATCACGGGAATACGGCGTATGGCAAGCGAACATAAGATTTGGTATCAAACCTGGCCTTGGCAACACTTCTTATTATTGCTGGCCATCCTAATAAATGCCTGCTCAAGCAATGAGCCTGTATTGAAAGGGTCTGCTATTGCTACAGATGTATCTTCACCTTTTCCCTAACCATCATATCATGTATACATCCTGATACGAGTCAACTACCATAATTTCCGCTCCTGTGTTGACAATATCGGGGAGCAGCGGTGATAACTGCTCGTACATCGTTCTGTTCAACCTGGGCAACTTTTGAGGCGCGTGCCGAGAGGTTTAGGGGCCAACGAACTTATATCCGAAAAGGGTCTTAGAATGGGTACATCTAGAGGCGGCGATTGGCGAAGTTTCATGAGCATGATTCAGGGCCGGAAAAGCACTATTTTGTTTGCGCTTTTGCTAGTAACCATCAGTCTAATAAGTAAGTCGCAATTCTGAGGACAGCAATTTAGAGAGAATAGAGCACGTACGAGGGGTATGGAGCTAACTACCTGGTAGCGTACTCTTTCCATGGCACGATCGAAGTTGAAACACTTTCATTTCATGATGGCACCAATATAGACAACCCGAATGACAGTGTCGTACAATCGCAACACCCTCAGGACCCAGCTTCGCCTGTGCCGCCTGACAAGCTTCCACCTTCCAACCCTCACGCGGATGGTGACGCCCTCAACCCTTCCTCTAATAAGCCTCCGGTCGATGAATCCTCCGTGGAATCCGGTGTGGCCGCTTCCATACAGAGCGTATCGACCTCTGACGCGTTGCTGATGCCTCTCAGTGGCGGCGTTCCTCTCCGGGTCATGTTTCTAGGCGCTTCCGTCACACGCGGTGCTGTGTCCGTGGGCAACCTAGGTTATCGTTCTCCCTTACGCGATAGGTTAGCCGCTCTGGGAAACCCTGTTAACTTCGTCGGATCACAGCGCGTCGGCGCTTTTAAAGACAACGACCTGGAAGCGTACCCTGGCAACCGAATTGACCAAGTTCACGACCACGCGAGCCATATCGTTCCCAAAACGAAACCCAACGTCTTTGTCCTTCACGTTGGTAGCAACGATTGCCTGCAGAAACATGACACGGGGAATGCTGGAACGCGCATGCGTACTCTGATCGATTATCTGTTCAAAGCGTCTCCCCGAGCGACGGTCATTATGTCAAGCCTCTTGACGAACACAGTTCCTGACAAGGAGCCGTGTATCCTCGACCTGAACATCCAGATCCGGAAACTCGCTTCAGCCCTGCAGCGCGAGGGACGGCCCGTAGTTTTCGCCGAGATGCATTACGAGCAGGGACTGCCCGATCGTCCCGTACCCGCCGATATCTCCTCCGATGGCACACATCCGTTCGACCACGGGTACCGTCTGATGGCGGACATTTTCTTTTCGGCATTCCTAGAGGCAGATAGGAGAGGGTTCTTGAGAACACCAGAGGGGAACAAAGTTCCGGGTGACGGGGAGTTAGAAAGGGCTGATGAACCGTTGGTATTCGAGATGGAACCTGCGAAGAAATGGCCCGGTCATCATACAGCCGAGGATATGCCACAAGTTGAAAAGACGGCGGATAATAGTGTCGTATCCCTTAACCCTGCGCCTGAAATGATACAGAAAGTTACATAAGAATATTTGAATCAACTTCGGTAGTATAATACATATGACACGATCTCAAAAATCCACGCTGTGCCACAAGCCGTAAGCAACGTCCACGACAATCCACCAAATTTCGGATACTCGTAGATAAAGTGCAGCCCACACCACAAGGCCCTTCCCTGGAGTGGATTGCGTTGTTTGCCACCATTCTTCCTACCAACGAGGAAGAGAACTTTGAGGCAATGGTTGGGGAGCTGTGTGTCTATCCTTCGCGCTCGCAAATATATCGTGCTTCATGCTACACATGTGCTATGCCGCGGTATCACTATTCACAGTGAACATCTTTAATTCCGATATTACCTCTTCCAGTATCTTCACTTGTCCCATCCGGTATATCAAGGCTGTCTTAGCCCCGCCGGTAGAAGGGGGGTCAGAAAGTTCTCTGTCCCATTGAGTTATTCCTATAAGTGCCTGCTCCATTTGATGAAGCAGGACATTAATGGTGCCCGCCCAGATCTGCTTATCGCTGGCTGCCTCCTCAGGCACTCCAACAGCCTTATTTCGCTCGAGCAGGATTATATAAACCGATTTCGGTAACTCTGGGGGTATTCTACGTAAACAGCTTAGTTTTGAATCTTCGTATACATTCGAGTAGCCGAAGCTATGTTGGGATGTAGCTCGAAGATAGAAAACGGATTCTTCAGGTTTCCATGTTTCAGACTGCCAATGGCTTGGTATGCTATCGTGAAGTTTACTGTGAATCTCTGGTTGTAACTGACCAAGTCTGACAGCGACTTGATCGTATGGGTTATCGGGGATACAAAAGCCGAACCCCATGAGCACTAGATTTGACGTAGTAAGTACCCAGATTATGTAGCTTTCACTAGAGATAGTCTTACAATCTTCGTTCCCTTTCGGTGAGTAATTGTTGAATATTTGCTGCCCTTGCTCAACCTGCTCTTCGAGATATAGGTTGTAGTCGCCCTTGCTGAATTGCCATCCCACTTTCGCACCAATACGGTGATTGAAAATGTCTAGTACGGGATATAAGACAGGGAATGAACCCTTTGCTTCTTTGGTTGTTGTGAGCAGATCAGACGAAAAACCTCGCGAGGAGAACACTGTTGCTGCCCATAGGAATAATTCCCTATCACATTATCTAGTTAGCATCAATATCTTCCGGAGAGGCCTATATCGCTCAGCTAGAGGGGACAATATATTGAAAAATGAACGATAAAAACAGCTGTGCCAGGGGATGAATTTCCATTTCTCGGTATTTACCATGTGAAATCATCTACAGATTCGCCCGCGGTTTTGAGTTGATCAATTCCTAAGCTCCACTGCGCTCTATACTGGCCTTCTTGCTGGCCTATCGAGGTTTGCTCCCGGGGAGTACCATTTGAAAACAAATTTGTACCCTTTAGATACGCCAGCTCCTTATCATTGAACCATAATGGAGTTGTCATCTCAATTTCGGTTGGTAGTATCCGAATGTACGGAAACCAGAAACTATCTTTGCCTTTCACTCGCTGTTCAGCAAGAAAAAAGATGCCAACAGTACGCCCCTCTATTTCTGGGTTGTCTACAAGTTTGGAACAGACGCTCTCGATAGAACAGTTGCGGATTCCGGGTGGCGACACCGACATGACGTTGAGATGAGACAACGTCAAACTGAACGGGCATCTGCACACACATTCTTTGGGGACGGTGGATCTTCCCTTGGCAACATAGTGATAACCATGCTCAGGGCTGTGAAGCATTTCTACCGCTTCATTGAGATATCCTCCGTTTCTGCTAAACCACTGTATAAGCTCATGACCTCTCGACGACGGCTCCATGGTGGCTCCAAAGATGAAGTATAGGACGATAATCGTATTCATGGGATAGTCCCCACCGCCGTACTATTTAGCAGTGGTGGTGATCCCCTCCCACTTCTCGCTAAGGTAGCATAGGTATCGGAAAACAAAGGGTTTGTCGTATACTTGCAGGGCGAAGCCTTTGGATGACCCCACTCGGTGTGAAAGCAAGGTCTTTTGCAGCCTCTATTGGTCGGCATGTCCCAAGTGTGTGCGGTCAACCTCATCACGGTGCGTTTCTTCTCACACCGGACTGCGAGTGTTGGATTCAGTTCGTGGGGGCTTAGATACCGTGACCAATTAAACATATTACATTTATCAATGAGCTTAACCGGCCGAATCCCAATAATAAGCGAAGGCAGACCGCATGCAGTCGAAAGCAAAATAAACCAATACAAAGCGGACGAGGCTCTAGAAACATAATATATACCCCGGCTCCCAATAACGACCCAGGATAGTACTTGACCATCGAGCAATCAAGTTCCATTACGCTACCATGTGCATATATTGTGACTTATAGAAACTGGCGATAAGTAGGTGTATACCACGGTTCAAGGGTCGCAATCTAAAGAGGGGAAAAGCAAACAGAACCTCGTTAATGGATTTGGCAATATTTGTCGGCATTAGTATTAGGCTCTAGTCGGTAATCATTCACTCTGTTTAGTATTTATTCCCTGACTTAGAAGTTAGAACACGTCTAGCATATCCAACTACTGAGCCAAATCCACCGATCAATCAATCAAATCACATCGCTAGCATCATGAGTCAACCCAGTCAACCCAGTCAACCCAGTCAACCTTGGAAAGAATTCTGGCCTCCCGCCCCAGCCGAAGTCTTTGTCAATCCGAACTTGAGTGACATAACCGCCAGCAAGGGAGCGCTCCCTCATGACACCAAGTTCGCTAATGGTACGGAAGTCATGCGTCTGGATGATATGAAGTCATTCATCGATGAAGTCGCGGGGAACAAGTTTGTAGAGCAGACCAAGTAGCACCTAAACTAGTAAGCTATCCAATCATGGTAAATTAACCCCATAGCTAAGTCTGAAAGCAATATTTCAACAGTATGGTGGAAGTCTCTGGAGGGTCTGTGGGCAGCTTTTCGGGTGCAAGGATAGCGTTGGCAGTAGGAGACGTCGGATCAAAGTATGATGAGAACGGTAGAGACACAATTAGGCAGTTTGAATGTTATTTGAGTATTTCATCAATTTAGGCTCTTTCCTCGCCGATCAAGGCTCAATTCTTGTTCTGTTCGTAGTTTTGTAGACCAGTGACAAAAATATTTTGCCAGAACCTAGGCATAGAGGTGCGATGAAGACATGCTTGTGCAAAGAGCCAAACACTAATTAACCGTTAATCTCCGCTATATACAGGATACTTTTTGTTCCAGAAGACGTGATGGTCCGACACACTTCAGTACACAACCAGTATTCTGAGTTCAATACTTTCTCTGGCGGGTCCATCGTTGGGACATTTTGGGTCATAGAAGGACCCATGAGCGACTGTATGAATAGGGTCAGATATCGTATTGAGGTGGTGAATAGATAGTGGTGCGAACCTTCGCCTCTTACTGCGGTGTCCATTGACTTGAAGACTATAATTTCGTTGGGATTTTGGTTCGGCAGATAGTACCATTTCTGTGACGGACTGTAAGCGACTTGCTGTGACTCCAGCACCCCCTTCGCGTGCACTTCATCGAATGGGATAACATCCTCGCGATTGAGTGATCGAAGGTCGCAGAGTGCGAGTGGCCAGCTTCGTACTGGTCCTCTTAATGGTTTCCAAATGCTGCCTGCGGTTAGATGAGTGTCTAGTAGAACGATCGAGAATGTGGGAAGATTTCGAGAAGAACGGACTTGAGCATTTGAATTCGGGAGCTTTTGATCGCCTCGGCCTGTGCCTTGTCCCCCGTGAGTTGTTCAAGGAGCTTCAAAGCGTAATCGTGAGTATAGTCTAGACAGTCAACGACGAATCTTCAGATGGGAATTTTGCCATACCGGTATGAACATTCGGGACCGGCTTGCCGAAGCTGCCTGAATGTCCCCCCTTCCCACCCGACTGACGTATCTACTGAGATTAGGTCAGACATCCCGTTAGGGCCAAGTTTGAAGGTAGCTCACAACACACTCATGAACATAGACTGCTCTGACACCCAACTTCTCTTTTAGAAAAGTCTTGATCTTGGGCATGTATGTTGTTTTCAGTTTGTCCTGGTCAAAATAGTCTTCGTATTCCATGCTCGTGTCAATATCGGCAACCAGAAAGCCCTCACGGTCTAGAGACAGCTTGTCCTTCAAAGATCGCAAGTCGTAGATCGGTACATTGGGGACTTGTATCACACTGTAGTTGCTCACCGGGAAACTGGAACCGGGCGGTTGGAACAAGAGTTCATACGGGCGCTCATGAGCTGGCCATGACCCTCGCTTGAGGAAGGTGAGGGTTCCTCCCGTAGCGGCCATAGTTTTGAGGATCGCAATGCCACACAGCTGAGGAATAGGTGATCTCAGAAATTTACTTCACAAGGCAGTCAGTCAACTGTAACAAATAGGCCAGGTAGTTTGGGGAAGAACACGTGCGGATCCCGTAAACAAGCGTTATTGGTTACGGATTCCTAAGAAGTACTAGCAAGAAGCCTCTCCCAGCGTATTTAAACGATGCTACTTATATTAGTAAAGTAGTATAAGCTTATACAAGGTAGAGGAATGTTAAAAATGCTACCCAATATAATAAATATAGTAATCAATGAATGCAAACAACTAATAAAGGACTTACTTAATTCTGACAGCCTCCGACCTTCTTAAAAGTGCGGGGTTATCGCTGGGATGCATTATGAGGCCAGGAGTCGTTTAGGGGTACACGACAGGATCGGTATAACCGTAAAGCGGCGTCGAAGTCGTGAAACTTAAATCTAGGCATTCTAAATAGAGCCGGCGATGAGAGCCCCTCGATTTCTTTTCTATCATCTATATCGTATTTGAAAAAGTAGCTTGCAAGCCTTAGTTATGGGAAGCAGACCGAGCACTTGTCTATCCCGCAACCTCTAGCGGAACGAAAGCTAATCCTAATGGCGCCTGACTATAGCCTAGGATTCGGACGATATACACATTTGACTACCTCTAGGTAGGATTTCGCCCAGTTGAGGGACATATGTGAGGAACATATTTGCTTGCGGCCGCATCCGACGAACGAAATTAGTCCGGCCTGTGTACCTTGGCTCTACGGCCGGACTTGGTACCCTACGTAAAGAGTGAATCTCGAGATGTTGAGAGCTGGGAGGAATATTAAGTCGTGGTTATTGATGGACTCGCCATGATATTTATAATGGGTTCTTTTTGTGGTTATCTACGCCGTATTGCGTTGATACTGTAGCTATATTGAATGGGACCTACAAGTACCTATACTATTCAACGTGAATATTAAGCGGAAGAACATCGGATGTCTAGACTATGCGTACTTGTACAGTTAGTCTATTTGCCCTAAACGGAATAGTATGATTATTAATTTCTATACTACACAGTACGCATACGATACAGTATATTAGCGCACGGAGCACTTAGTAATCTCCCGCTTGACTCGGATTAGGACTCGGATGACGTATTATTATAATACGAGGCCAGCTTACCGATTTTCACTTGCAACTTCGTATTGAGCGGACTACCTGTGCTAGTTTATTTTCGCTCAGCTGGCACAAGATGATGTGGCGGTTCGATGAGCGTAGAAGCCTATAATTTTGAATCGAATGTGTGCCTCTGATTTGGCTTATTAAAACCGTCGAATTATACTAGTTCAATCCTTTCTTATTATGATGTAGACGAGTTAGGAAATCGTGATTCAGGAATTTGGGATATCCCTGGTCAGAACCCGCTAGGAGAACATGTTCCACCGAGCTATAGCCAATGGGCGGGAGCTAGGTTTGAGTGTATGAGCTGACAGGGGCACACTATAGAGCGCTAGACGACCCTGATGCTGCCCAGCTTATGTCAAGTGGGCTCTCCTTACAGGGCCTACGGTGGAAATGTTCTTCAAGATGAGAGCGCGACATGTCAGCCTCCTGAATATTCATATTCTTCCTTTGTTGCCACGTTGTACTGGCAGCATATCCTTTCGGGTTCATGCCAACGACGCCGTGGTAACCAATTCGTTGGAGAGCTTGCGAATGGTGACCAGCCTCAGCACATTCCCAGAATGTCACTCTCGAGAGAGCCGAGTCAGAGGGCCTTAAACTGGGTGAGATGGAATTCGAGCAAAACGCGCCCGAAGTATGCGCTAGACCTTTTCCCTTCTGAATCAACGCCATTCCTATTGTAAACTAACGCGTTATTCTTAAATCAGTTCCAACAACAACTCCAAGCGTGCCACTGAGCCCGAGATTGTCCATCTCGGAGGCGCACGCGTGGGAACGGCTTTTGAGGTACTGGAGCTTCCCGCGCCGGATCGATCGAGGCCAACGGAGCGGCCTCTAACACAATGGACCTTTAACCCACCGCCGCCAAACCCGCCTGGAATAGGTATCGCCATTGCAAGCCCGGATGATAGCCCGAGAGAATCGCCCAATGCTCCAAATCTCGATAACGACAGACCCCTAACACAATGGTTCCCGGAGTTACAACCAGAAGCGGCGAAAAACAAGAACGAGTCGCAAAATCTAGGTTTGCCATCGGCCTATCCATATGTGAACCCTAGCACGGAGATTGCCGAGGGGGACCTATCTTCTCCATTGTCGCTGAGCTTATCGAGCAACGCAAACCTGAGCCCCCCGAGAGCCGTCTCACCGTTGCAGTCTCCAATCTCTTCTCCTATAGACTTGCCGGAGACGAACGCATCTCGACCCGTCCAGTTCCCAAAGCGGTCGACCTCTTTATCCCAATCGTCACGTCACGCACCTCCACGATTGGCGAAGCGAGCTATTGGGACCAGCGGCCCGTTGAGAGCAACAGAGGTTCAACTTCGACGGACTCAGTCTAACGCTGAGGTTGCGAGACCAGTGGAACTGAGGATTTTACCGCATCAGACTGTTTCTCTAGACCAAAGAGATGGTCTACAGAAACACGAGGTGCCAACATTTGACCTTAAAATTCAAGAATCTCAAAGGAGCACAAGACGTTCGCCGAAACCTTTGAAGATACCCCAGGAACCTCAAGTGTTACCGCCACTTACGAGCGCTCCGCCCAACGTCCCCCTACCACCAATCTCAGCGACGAAACTCGCTGGACAAGGGAAAGCGCGTGGCCAATTGCATATAAGAGGACGGTCTAGCTCTAGCGACCGTAGTATTGAGAGAAGTCCGCCTAGGGAGGTCCAGGAGCAGGTAGAGGGGCAGCAGTCCGGGACAGAGCAGAAGCTGACATCGAAAGAGAGGTTCTGGTTACATCGGCATTACCGAGGCGAGGCAATGTTTCTAAAAGCTTGGGGGCTGGAGATTACGAGCGAGGAGGACCGGGAAGAAGGTCGTAGAATTATGCGCGAGCTTATTGAGGGAGAGGCACAGGAAGAGAGAGAAACCCAAGAAAGACAACGAATGCATCATCGGTCCGGATCGCAGTCACGTTCTAGCACGGCCACGTCCTCATCTGGTCGTGACGGTGTCGGCTTAGATGTCATCGCAGAGGAGAGGCTCAGTCGAGAATTTCACCTTCACCAGACGGCGCAAAGCCCCAGCTATGGGAATGGAGCCGAGGATAAGTTCTGGAGGACCGAACATGATACGAGAGACCAGAGGCTGAGAAATCACCCTGGATCCGAAAAGCACTCGAGAAATGAAAGCACTGATTCGGTGCTTGGACAATACCTTGACCTGCGCCTGAGTCGCAATGGTTAGATCGCGCTCTCGATCGAGAGACTGAGGCACGATGTATATATAAATAACTCATAGATTTGTATAGTTCGTACTGAGATACTGATATTAATGCAATATAAGAAATTCTTTTCGGTGCAGCGAGGAACCAAGATGAAACATGGCCGTTGTTCTTGTACGGTCATTAAAGCGTGCTCATATAACGTTTCGCATTATACAAGAGGAGAAAGATATATTGGCCTGCCATAGAGAGACTCCGACCGGGGCTGCGAAGAAAGAGCTTAAGCATATGAAAAACAGCGTTTATTCTGGTGTGGGCTCTAGGCGTACCCTCGGATCTAACAATCGCGCGGCGACGTCGAATCTCTTGGAGCTTTTATCCGCTATGTCAATCAGTCGATATGGGCAAGACGGCTTTAGTCAAGTTAAAGTCGGACGGAAAACTAGATGGGTGGCGTGCCAGCTGGCTGCGGAAATAACGCGCACATGAATAACGACTCTGACGCCAAGACACAGCTTAGATGTAAGGTTGCGCAGAATTCCGCTGTAGCATCTATCCGACAAGCTGAGCAAGATGTAGCGGAGGCAGTACTCAAATTTTAGCGTTTTCTTCGGCTTCCGATGAAGGGAAGTTTTTAAGGGAGACTTTGCGTGATAGGCCATCGTTGACAGTAGGCCCTTGCTTTGATTAACCATTCAAGGCCCATATCACGAACAAGAGTCACGGAGGTTTCCTTGTGAGGGGAACGCATATGACTCTGGAGACTTCGGCTTGGGCCGTTAGCAAGCACGCACTACTGACTCAGTCTCATGTTGAAGAAGCCATGCTCACACTGGTAGCTTTTATACAAAGTAGTGTCCTATAAACTTTGATCCTGGCTTTTTATGATTAGTACCCTATTTCGTAGGAGGCGAATTTGCTCGATTAATCGTGTTCATGCATTAAGTGGATAGCGCTGTCTCGGAACTGACAGTGTAGGTATTCCATGGGACGTCATGTGTTCGTGTTTGGGTTGCTGATATTTCCGAAGTATGCGGCACCCTAATCTACTAAATGCTGTACTACTGTACAACGTCACGTTCTACTCAGCCTCTTCACTTAAGCGAGGATTGGTGAGGACAATAGTGAAGCACATGATCGCGATCTAGGAAGATTATCCGGCTGATACAATGACATTAGTGTGTAACCCAGAATCTTGTACCCAACTACCGACCTATACTTGGGGTGACACCAAGGTCATAAATTGCTATATTTGGAGAATCGCCTGTTCAGTGCGCATTCCATAGAAGGTGATTTAGCAGAGATATTACCTGGCACTTCATAGACCGAAGGTGGTTATTGACGTTTACTAGTATATGTATTTAATGTCTAGTTCATACCTACTCTTGTGTGTATAACTAGACTAAACCCTGGTTGCATTAGGGAGCGTTACCATGATCTTAAACAAGAGATGTGGATATATAGTGAGAGACTGAAATCATTATTTCGGACATTGCAACTGCTTATACGAAGCGACCCTAGGGAGGGAATGCTACTCAGCTTATAGTTTAATCTCCATGATTCCACCTACTTACGCATGCTGAAGGAATTAAGACTTGTGGCAAGCGGAATACTTTCCGCGCTTAGTTCTTGAGGGTCTGCGGAATTCCCCATTAGGCAATGTGTAGCTTGATTATTATCCGCTTATGATTGGGTCATGGTTCCTCATCGCGACTTTGCTTGTCTCAAAACAGAAAGTCGACACACCTGCTTTTCCACCTCGTGCTATGATTGAGCATGTGTCACGAGCGATGGCGCGGGGCGCCTCGGCAATGCCTCACGAAACTTGGAGGCATACTATAGACAAAGAACTATTACTGAGATGATGTAAAGGAGAGTATTACATCAACTCTGGGACCCTAAACACAACGGGCTTATATAGGAATGATGTAAGCCCGTGTAATTCCCACCATGCGTGAGAGTGATATCCTTACACGAACATGGAACCAGCAAGTGCTAATACGGGCTTCTTCCAGCTCCTCCCGACACTGAAGAATCAGTTTCTTCACGATCGGAGTATAAAACGTGTCTTTAGGCGTAAGTGAGCAAAACTCCCAAGGCATCCTCTGCTACATATGCTGAAACAAATCAACAGTATTCTTACCCGCGGACATCGCTCGAACCGTCGCACCAGAAATCACAAGCTTAGGAGATGAGGTTTTGAAGCAGCACATTTTCGACTGGGTCACAGATGCTGAGAAGAACCAGCCGTACATCACGGGCGGTGGCAGAAATGCCTTTGGCCAGCCTGTGAGTACGAAGTTGGTCGTGACGGAGGGCTGGAGGAAACTACAGAGTTTCAGTATCGAAAAAGGGTAAGCGTATTGCCTGGCCACAAGAGTCTTCGAGGGGTTCAGTACACTAAGTCGAGAAGCTTTGTCAGTCAAGGCTACGAGGCAGGATTAGATCAATACACCCGAATCGTACAATACCTCCGCGAGCTTATCTTCGAATCATCGTCCGCGAATGTGGGATGTCCTGGCGCGATGTCCGACGGTGCTGCCCGGGTCCTGCAGCAACACCTGCTCAATTCGAAACTGAGCTCCGAGGAACAGAAAGTCTTCCAAAATGCCTACGACCACCTCGTGTCTCGGGATTCTACCAAAGCCTGGACTAGCGGACAGTGGATGACTGAGCGCATAGGTGGTAGCGACGTGTCGCGGTCTGAGACCGTTGCGATGTACTCGCCTCTCCCAACCGACGCTCCTCTTTGCGACCCTGAAGATGGTATTCCTCTCGGCCCCTGGAGTATCAACGGATTTAAGTGGTTCTCGAGCGCAACAGACGGCAATATGACGATATTGCTCGGCCAAACTACGAAAGGCCTGTCGGCCTTCTACGCTCCTATGAGGCGGTATAACCCGTCTCTTATTGTTTCCGCCACGGGGGTCGCGGGTGGTACGGAGCTTAACGGTGTTACGATCTCGAGATTGAAGAACAAGATGGGCACAAAGCCGCTCCCGACCGCCGAGCTACAACTCCGAGGTATGAGGGGGTGGCTAATCGGGAAAGAGGGACAGGGGATCAAGGAGATATCGACAATCTTGACGATCACCCGAATTCGATCAGCGATCAGTGCACTTGGACACGTCAGCCGCGGGTTGGCGGTCGCGCGAGCATTTGCTGAGGTGCGTGAAGTCGGCGCCGGTCGCGGAAAGCGCATGAGGCTTGTCGATAGTGCGCTGCACATGCGCACGCTTGCTGACATGACCGTGGAGCACCATGCCATGATGCTTCTAACGTTCTACAGTAGCTATTTGTTGGGGATGGAGGAGAACCCGACTTCGGGTCTAACGCCCCCGCCCGCCATCACAGCTATAACACCCCCTTCCGAGCTTGTTACGCCGCTTCTACGCGTGATGACCCCGTTGCTGAAAGCCTATGTTACCAAACAGGCCATCCCGCTCATATACGCTTGTATGGAATCGCTTGGTGGCGTGGGCTACCTTGAGAACGCTGAGTCCGAGTACATGAACGTGGCAAGGCTATTCCGAGATGCATGCGTGCTCAATATCTGGGAGGGCACAACGGATGTTCTAGGCACAGATCTCATCCGGGCTTTGAAACACCCTAAAGGAGGGCCCGATAGTATCAAAGCTATCGAC
This sequence comes from Xylaria longipes, assembly GCA_025201785.1. Classification (NCBI taxonomy): domain Eukaryota; kingdom Fungi; phylum Ascomycota; class Sordariomycetes; order Xylariales; family Xylariaceae; genus Xylaria; species Xylaria longipes. Next base: position 81,800 of record MU619745.1, read on the forward strand.
TTTATCATATCAAGTGGAGAAAGAGACGCAGAAAGCGCACGTGGCACGACGCAATGGGAGACATTGAAAGCCCAACTAAAGGCGAACAAACAAGAGGACCTATTACAAGATGCCAGGGGCATTCTCTGGAAACTTGCAGAGATCCTGATGGCTGTGCTCTTCCTGTTGGATGTGAAGAGCAACGATGGGCCGGTGATACAAGAGATGTGTCGACGTTATTTTGTTAGTAGGGGCACATTGATGACGAGTCAAACTACGAGTTCGGGGAGAAATCAGGCTACCCTAGAGTTAGACCGAGCCATTGTCTTTGGTGTCGAGCATATGGCAGCGGGGGCGTCAAAACTCTAAACTGCGAATGTAATGTAATATAGTGTAAACTTACATGGAGACTAGACTCATGAAGCATCACTACTAACTGCTCTTGCACTAGGGTAAGAGTCAGGTACTAAATAAGAGCCTAGCCAAAAGTTTAATTCTTGAAGTGCACATAGAAACGTTTTCACAAGATTAGTAAGAAGATGACTACATGTTGTCGGCGTATAAATGAACGTCGTCGGCGGTACTATTGATTATCGTTTAAGTATTAAACGAAACTAATATACTGTCCAGATTAGAGCTCGGCAGGCTCGTTTACGGTATCTACAAATGCTATCAGTAACTCGCTACAACTTAGGCTGACTTCTCTTTTGTACAGTAGCTATTCTTCTTCTGAAATTCTTCCACCCATTTCTTAACAAAGTTGGCTTCCTGCTTCTGGGTATCGACGACCGGAGCTGGAGGGAGCTCGGCAGTCGTCTCGTTCGGGAATAGGCCGTTCTCATCCCAGTGATGGACGGCTTCGCTGATCAGAATATAGGGCTTCGTGGTGGTAGACTCGTGTTCAGGAAGCCCAATCGCGTGCACACCGGCTGCGCGCCAGGGGTCCCATTCACCATCAACAAAAGCAAGGCGAGGGTAGCTGAGATGGAAACCACCATACTTGTTGATGGCTTCAATGTTGGCCGGTGCTGTCAAGTTGAACGCATCACGGCAGATAACCGAGGAGTACTCTAGGTCGATGGTACGTGAGATCAGAGGCAGTTGGTCCTTGGGAACTCCACTGCCAGTCTGGAGGAAACCCCATCTACATAGATATGTTAGCGCCTGCGTTTCGCTCCTGGAACGGTTAACTTACTGTGTGCAGTATTGATAGGGCCATAGACGCCACGACTATATAAAAACTGGAGTCAATAATTTCCACTTCTAGTAAGAATTGCTCGGGGGGTCGGGAGCTTGCAGGAGTAGCAAGAGCAGCATATGGCAATTGAGGCAAATCGTGTCTCTGAGACATGCTAAAAGGGGGAATAAAAGACTCCAGCGGCTTACCTGAGAGATACTATCTTGGCTGTAGAAACTCGTGTCGTACGTGCTGAAGCACTCATCCTGATCTTGGCTCTTGCAACTGGCGGCATTGGGGGCGTAGTAGCCGACGTAATTAAGGACATGGTTTGACAATGTGTTTACTTCACGCCCATAACCAGCGACGGTGATAAGCTCATTGACCGACTTCCTCAGTGACTCGGTTTGATTGTACTGCAGCTTGTTCGACGAGACAATGTCGCAGTAGTCGAAGAACTGATTAGAGCTTTGTGTCGGATCCCAGTTCAGGCTCTGAAGACCATAGATGCCACCATTGATGGTGCTTGCAAAATCCCCGTCGTGGGTAACATTAGGGAGTCCGAATACGCCCTTGAGCTGACTCACGTACTTGCTGCCCTTCTTTCTGATGAGGATCTTGTCAATGATATCGGTAATCTTTCGGGTCTTCTCGACGCAATCAGGAGGCCCGTAAACAGCAGCAGCTTCAAAATACTTGTAATAATCCCAGATGGCCTGTGGCACTCCCGAAGACGATATCGCTCCCCAGTACTCGTCTGGGTACAATTTCCGTAGAAGTGCGACGAATGCACCCGCATAGGAACCACCGTACGCGATCCACGGCGTCGTCTTGGGACTGAAGTCTACATCTTCGAGGCCGGCAAATTTGACGTTATTGGCGAAGTAGGCGGTGTCGGCAAGGGCTTGATCGGTAGTCAAGAATCGGAGGCTCTCCGTGCTGAAGTCCTCCGTCGGAATGCTCGAACCGTAGTATCGGTGCTCCAAAATAACGCCTACCCCGTTGGTTGCCTTTGCAAGCTGGTAGACGATTCCCTTTTGCAAGTATGGCAGTCGGTCAGATCCGTCGGTCTCGCCGCCCATGAGGGCGATTACGGGGCCGCCAGGCTTGTAATATTGAGCATCGAACCAGTAACGCAGATTGAACTTGTCGTCGGAGTGTGGCTCGTAAAGGGAATCATTGTGGAAGTGATCAATTGGCGTCGAGAGGTTATACTCGGGGTAGAGTGCCTGAAGGTCGACATCTCGGGCGCTAAGCTGGTTAACGCCTCGGATCTGTTCACCATCATGTGTGAGCTCAATTGACCGTCTGTAGAGCCATTCGCAACTACGGTTAATAATGTTATCGCCGTACCTGCTTCTTGAGCTCGCTGATAGGAAGCGATGATCTCTGTAGCGCTTGAGCTGCCGACGCAAGGGCGAATAAGCCCAGGACCGAGCTATATCCAACCATTGTTACGATATTGATGGTCAGTATGGATACTCTCCTGAAAGAACAAGGACAGCTAAGAAACAAGAGCAAGCTAGAGGCACATAGTCAAGCCGCGGGGCCTGCAATGTTATTCAATCGCAGCGTGAGAGGGGCTGGGTTGGGACAGACAATATTACAGCTCGATGAGCAAAGCGGGCTTCGATCGTATCAGGCAGGTGCAGCTACTCTAGTCTGGGACGATAATAATACGATATCAGTATTGATAGCGTGAGTATGGAGTATGGGAGTATGGTAGGTGTTGTAAGCTGCATTTGGCTGGGTATGCTATCAACAAACCAGTATCCGAGATGATGGCATTGAGATCGGCGCCCACATCCGCTTGTGGAGCTAGGTTGAACATGGAAGGTCCACAGCCATCGCCCAGGGCAGATAGGGTCTGGGCTGGGGAAGCTCGATAAAGGCGTACAGGGGCCCTTGCTGCCGATGTCAGCCAAGCAGGAGCGTTCCCGTTCTCGGGAAGTTCGGATTGAGCGGCGCTCGAAAGCGAAGTCTTCTCCATACTTGGCGTCCTCTTGGCTGTGGAGGTTTCCGCGGAAGCAGTCGCTGCGAGTGCTGTACCCTCACATCGGTGCCAGTAGTTGAAGCCTTCTATGATTGGGGGAAAACACAATTGCGATCACGTACGATATCCCCAAGGCACGAGCTCGTTACGTCCAAGTAATCTGGGAAAGCTCGCCATGTAGTGAGACATTGAACAACATCACTGTAGCAGCTAATTACACAGTAACGCGATGTTGTCTCAGGGGTCATACGGGCTGAGTGCTCTCCGACCAGTGAGGAGTTCGGCCTCCCCATTCGGCTTCACTAAGTAGACATCTTCATGACGAACTCCGAACTTTCCCTCTATATAGATTCCGGGTTCATTAGTAAATATCATGCCCGACTCAAGCAGAACTTGACTGTTCCACTTATTGAGATAAGGCGATTCATGCGCTGTGCCATAGTTAGCGGGCCTTGCAGGTGAGACAATGTGAGACTACCGCAACAATTAATTAGATGTAAGACAAGATAGCATACCCTTGATCCCGATCCCGTGACCTAGTCGATGCGTGAAGTGCTCACCGTAGCCGGCTTCCTCGATGACTGAGCGAGCAGCTATATCGACACTAGCGGCCGTCTCGTTGGGCGTGAGCGCAGCCGCCGCAGCAGACTGAGCCTGGAGAACAACGTCCCAAACTTTGAACTTCTCTTCACGTAGTCCTGGACTTGAGAGCTCTCGGGTAGTTTCCGGTACAAGCGACACTAGTGATTTGAGCCAGGTAGCGAATGAGCTCTGGGTATCCCGCCGGATAGGGTCAATGAAGAAGCTACGGCAGATATCTGAAGAGTATCCGAGGTAATGGGCCCTGTCGCAGATTAGTATCTTACTACTTAGCAGCGTGAAGATACTTGTCTTGGTACGCACCCAACGTCAATGACGATCATCGTGTCCTCTGTTGCCTTTTTATCGCCCACGATAAAACCGCCATGTGGCAGTGCGCCATTCTCCTCGAATAACACTATATTGAAAAAGAGACCAAACCCAACAGACAGCAAAACGTCATCGAGTATATCCCGGGCTTCGTTTTCTGTTATACCGGGAACTAGACACGGCCGCATGGCCCGCACAGCCGCGACAGTACCCGTATTTACGGCGCGAAGGATCTCCACTTCTGCTGGGCTCTTGATCTGGCGGACAAGCTCAACTTCCGGGGTCAAACCTCCTGTCTCAAAGCCCGCGTTTGCCAGACCGCGGGAAATGAAGTCGCGGACCTCCTCGTCTATCATAAGTCTCGGCACCCGTCGCTTTGTAATGCCGCCGAGGCCGGCGAAAACGTGCGATTTGAGTAGAGTATCGTATGGGTCCCAATGCTCTTCCCAGATCACGATGTCCAGCTCATCTTCCCGTGACGGGATGCCAAGCATTCTCACACGGCCCTCTTCAAAATGTGGTGCTAGAAATGCCATCTTTGCCGATGTGCCTTCTGATTGTGAGACTTCTGGCAGTATGAGCATCAAGAATGGCCGCTCTTCAGGCTCCCATGGTTCCCAGTCAGTCTGCGATATGTTGCCATAGTATCTAGGTTATCGGTACAGTAAGTGATCGATATATATAGACTCCTAACCGGCGAGAGGGCCGCATACTGAAAAGTGTATCCAGGCTCTAAGACGAATGCGTCGGCATCAGAGGCGACCAGAGCGCGAGCGATTCGGTCTCGCCGCTCAAGGAATTCATCTACGTGAATCGGTTTTGCTAAATCTAGAAAGGAAATGTCGCCATGCAGGTTATCGATGGCACACTTTCGGACATCCTGTAAGTTCAGGCTTGGTTTAGCGACATCATATGCCATTCTCAGAAGCAAAATGAATGGGATGCTCAGAGCCACAATCAGTTGGTAGAATTTCCTAACGCCGCCCGTTGGTCGGCGAGCTCCTTGAGCTCGTACATTTTGAAATGGGATTTTCACAATCATTGTGAGTACCGAGGGGGTTGAGGGGATGATGAATCAGAGGCCTGACACCCACTCAAAGGGATGGTGCCAGTTGCCAGTACCGACTTTATTTGGCGGGGTCTGGCTACCTATAATTAATCCATGTTTATGGCGGGGAGCAACACCATCCATCAGTCGACCTTCCATATACACACTATTAATACAGATGCTTGGCCACCTTATTGGCCTTGATATTGTATTAAAAGTAAAATTGTTACCTAGACACAGGACAAGAATAGAGGCGTATTGAAGACCTGATGTGAAAGCGATGAATACGGTGTGTGCTTCGGTGGCCAGCGCTACCAGATGCCTACAGGCTAATTATCAGACAGAGCCTGCACACGAAACCTCTGCATGCACACTTTCCTCTAGCAAACACCACCACGAAAATGATGGTGTAACATAGTGCCCCAACTAGCGAATATAGGGCATAAAGCTCGGGTTGTCTTTAAGTGGCCATCGGACCTTTGTGTTGGTATGTATTTTCTGATTTTAGGTAAGGGCAGGGGGAATGAAATGTCGTCACTCAGGATATTAGAGACGGAATCACGCAGTATTTCGCTGCATTTTCGGCCGTATTGATCCGCTGTGATAGTTGAGTATATGTTGTATTCTGATTTACTTAGTACCTACTTCACCTTGTTAGTGTACCATCGAAAAGAAAACAGTGATGAGCCGGCGCACCCAACTATAAGTTACTTAAGCTCTATAGTCTAAATAGGTCTTCGTAGATTCAGTTGGCTGCGCAAGAGTGACGACCAAATGAATCAAAGATGCACAGCATTGCTCAACTGATAGGCCGTGCCTCAGCTAGCAACCGCCGGATATGCGTGGCATCCGTAGATAGAACCTTATCCCACGCAGCTAGGTCTCTCTTCCTACAGTTTATAGCGAATCAATCGGAGTCACTCGTAGTGAGGGAGAAGGCTCTATCGCTATCCGGCAATAGCTTTCATAATAAGACGACTAGCGGCGAGCCCGTCCTTAAAGTCAAGGGTGAGGCATCATCGCTGTTCGACTGCACACATATTAGCGATATGGAAGGCAATCTGGGACAACCTGTCGCCATCATAATACCTACGGGGTGCTGACCACCAAAATAACCACTTTTGGTGTTTTTGATCAAAAGCGACGCAATAGACGAGGGCCCTCGTTATTATCTATTATTTCTGCTGGCTTTAGTCTGCCAGAGAGCCGCCAAAAACGGGCTGTTTTTGCAGCCTCTTCAAAAGCACGTTTGGTGGCTTTTACGAAGTGTTGTTCTGCAGCCTCAACTAGTCTCCTGGCCTTCTTGATGTCGATTTCGCCCACTTGACGTCCCTTATTACGACCTTTGGCGACTGTTAAGACCTCCCCTGACTGTAAAGGACTGTTTTTTGCAGGCCTACGAGCCTGGGATACCCCCTCCGCGAGCCGGGTCCTTGAGAGGTCAGTTCGTACCTGGAGTAACTCTGCAGCGTTGAGGATAGATCCCTTGATAAAGCGGTTAAGAGCGATAGCGAGGTCGGGGTTTATATCCTCAGTGTCGGCAATAGCCTGTACAATATGGCTGGCAGCCTTGTTGATCTGCCGGACTGTTGTAGGCGTCTGTACGACCTCGATATCTTCAGAGGCTTCGCGGTTTGGATCGAGCCGTTCTTGCAGTCCTTGGTGGTAGCCATGGCGTTTGAGAAAGCGTGCGACCCAGCGAACACCAACAGTAGGTGGGTTTGGGTCAGATGGATGTGCCTTGGCCTTTAAGATGCGATTTGCAGCTTCGCGGATGAATTCAGCCCGTGCGGCTGGGCTAATTCGATCGAGCTGGTCGATATAGTTGCAAATAGCCCTTTCTTCGACGGGGTTTAGCTTTAGATTCGTTGGTGGGGGTCGATTTGGGCCGCCGCGGCCTGCTAGACGATTGCGAAGGACTGCTCGCGTGATGCCGTACTGTCGCGCCACTGTGGCTATTTTCGCTGTAGGGAATCGGGACACGTAATCGACCGCGTTCTGCACGTTCTGCTCCATTTTGATGCTTCACATCGATAGCGATGGTAGTTAAATTGATAGATCGTGGTGGTTGGTCAAAAAGTGGTTATTTTGGTAGTCAGCACCCACTTTAGGTAACTAGGTACTTATGTAGGGAGTCGGAACGATGCAATCCTCCACGCAATAAATTTGTTATTACCTGCGCTAAATACCTACAGTACCTACTAAGGGACAGGCAACAGCCCCTCTATTAGCGTGCAGATAGACTGCTTAGGTAAGTACTTATCTAGCGTGTTAGCCAACGGAACGGTCGGTTCGGTGTCCGACCGAAGGGTTCAACCTTCTTTTCTCTCTGTCGGTTGACAACAAGTACAGCTTCACCTCAACTAACATTGAGGCATTGTCGCCGCGCACTTGGCTTTCGCTGCTGTACATGGAATAGCCAGTTGTGACGTCGAACGATACGTCTCGTTGCCCCCGGTTTTGCGACACGCAATTCCAGGGTTGAGCTGCTCGAACCCTGGCGCGCCGCGCTGCAGCTCTCGAATGACGTGCACTTGAAACGACCTCCGTCTCCGTACCATGTCGAACACTCCTCCAAGGAGAGCCACGATGGCACCGGGCTCTTCTTTGTCCATCTCTACCCTCTTGCTGGTCTCTGCCGCCTTACCAATGGCTCTCGGACACGATCACGATTCGTCGCACATCGAAGACGGAAATACTATTTCCGTCGATCCCATCGTACGTGTAATCCCTCGATCAGTGGATAGGAACGAACTATCAGATTGCGCACCCACAGATAATACGGGATCTGACCGTGTTGTAGGACACGACGCTATGGATACACATCTTCATCCAGATGGCCGCTTGGGGCGTCATCTTCCCATTAGGCATGGTTCTTGGGGTAAGGAAGGAAACCTACAAGCTCCCCCCGTTTCGGGCTCCGTCTCTAATCGTAATGTGTATGCGCAAATAGATGGTCAAGTCCCGCTGGCACGTCCCCGTACAAGTCGCCGGCACTGCGCTTGCGATACTCGGATACGCCCTCGGCCATATGCATGGAGGCCGCGAATTCCGTCATGACAACGTCCACTCAAAATTCGCTACCCCTATATCCTTCATGCTCTTCGCCCAAGTCCTCTTCGGTATATACCTGAAATTGCACATTGAAAGAGGAATTCACGGCAAGATCAGGCGTGTGGTCAAACTTGGACATGGCATTGTTGGTAAAGCGCTGCCTGTGTTCGCCTGGACACAGATGCTTTTCGGTGGAATCACCGCCCTCGGCTTTTGTCAAGGCGAGCATGTTGGCCAATGTGCTGCGCATTTCATTATGGGTAGTGCCTTCATTGCCTATGGAATTCTGTTGACTATCCTTCTACTTGTTGGACAGTTATGGCTCAGGCGCACCGGTCGATCTCAGGAGTTCTTCGACAGTGCTGTTATCACGGCTTGGGGAATTGTTAATACTTTCACCGAGCATCGCTGGGGCTCCGCATGGGTTGAGAATGATTGGCAGCACACTACGATGGGTATAATCTGGTGGTGTGCTGGATTAGTGGGAATATGGCTCAGCAGGGATCGTGACGGTAGGCCGAAGCGAAACTTCATCCCCGGATTCATCATCTTGATTACAGGATGGGCGTTTGGCGGCCACCCCCAGCATAAGCATATCAGTGCTGAGGTTCACAAGATGTATGGATACACATTGATGGCGGTTGGTGTCACCCGCATAATCGAGATATCCTTCGTCCTTCGAGACCGTGCTACCGTGTCTGCGGATGGCCGGGAGATCAACAGCTTCCAGTACATCCCTGTTTTTGTAAGTTCTCCGGTTCGTGCGTGGTAATTCTATCTGACCATATCGTGACAGCTGCTATATGCCTCTGGCTTCATGTTCATGGGCGCCACAGAGGAGCAAATGGAGCTCATCTCGAACTCTGGAATGGACCACATCGCTTATATACTCATACTGTTCTCGTTGGCCGCTCTTCTTTTCCTCTTTACCCTGATGCTTCTCTCGGTCTATGACCGCAATGCCAACCCGAATCTTTCCCAGAAAGAAGCGGATGCTGGGCGCCTTGGACCCCGGTTGAATGGCAATGTTCCAGTTCGCGATGCGGAAGAATTCGAGCTTGAAGGATTGATGAGCGACGATGAAGATGGTAGTCCTACAAAACACACACATGGTGATGACGAGAGTCTCAACAGTACACTTGGCAAGAACAGCGACGGCCTGGCTCACTAAGACGGTGAGCAATTGCAAGGGCCACTATTTTTGGACACGAGAGATGTCAAAGCAACCTCACGTACTAAATCCCCACCGAAATGCAGAAACTCGTTGGTAAACTTGCTTATCATAGAGTGTCTCTTTGGATTCTTGAAGTGTTTTGGGGAGCGTTTTAGTGTATATTATAACCGTTGGTTACAACTGCATCACGGAAGGCGTTGAGGGGCAATAGCCATCGGAAATAAGAGATGATTCTTGCTGGTCAACGTGTTATTCATATAGCGAATGGAGAAGTGAAGTGTGTTTTTGGTGAATTCGTTCAGTTCATGAAGTAACCCACCTTGACCTCATACGTGTCCAACTCAACGTCTTGTGTCTACCTCGGCAGGGTAGTGAGTGCGTCTATGTCTCATCTCCATAGGTAATTTAAGCTTACTCTTGATTCAGCCTTTATTGCATTTCATACCGTTCACTCTTAACCGTCTTCGTAATTACGGAAAGCAGCTTTCAATCTCGTTCGTTCCCTACCTTAGTGATAGTTACTTTCAATGCCCAATCCGGTGACCCCACGCGAAGACTTGTCTGAATATGGGCCGTCCATCGGTACGGGCCGACATAATAGGCGTACAAGGACTCGGTTGTGAACCGGGCTCCATCTGCCGCGACATCATAGCTTAAATCCAGAATCTGATAATACATTTATCTAATAGTGGACTTCAACCGCATGTGCCATTCTCGCAAGAATATTCCTTACGATGTGAGACACACATGTCCTGAAGTTCCATCTTATTTATGAGACAGGAAGTTATGGGTTTGTTTTAGATTAGGTCTTGATCCAAGTAGAGTTGACTTGTGTTAGAGCCAAGGGGGACTCAAAATTCTTACGATCACTTATTCATTTTATTTTAGGGGGCGAAACCAGCTACATGCCTGTACGCCAGGTCCTATACCATGGGAGCACATGTTTTGAGAACAATGACGCTTGCGATACATGGAGCGAAATTTCGGTCCACCTACTGACGATATAATTCAGGCGCTGTCATCGTTCTCAGTCGTGACGCTTCCGGAATGACTCTATGATTAGCCTCAATAGATCATCGGTTCATCTGAATCACCGTATTCGCCGAATACCATCGCACAGGCTGCACGAATTTGTCGTAGTGTGACCTAATACGAACTACTGGTATGCGATGAACATGTGATGATGAAGGGGATATGATTCGCTAATCATATGGTTCTAGAATGAGGACGCGCAATCATGGACCTTCTTGTTTAACAGAAGAACACAAGTACTGTTACTGAGTGTAGATGCGCTACTACCTCATCTCTTATTAGATGCCGCGGTACACCGCATTGAGATTTCCTTGTATGATATTGCGATCGTCATGAGACACAGAGATCTCAAGTAGCCACATATAAGTGTCTCAAAACTCTCCCAGGTCATGTCTGACTTTTTCCATAACAGAGGTCCCTCCAATTAACCTCTATAGAGAGAACAACAATACCAACCGTTTAACCATGAAGCTCTTACCATGGCTAACTGCTGCCGCCGCCCTGGTCACGGGCGCGGCCGCTGAGAATAACGTTGTTGGTCCCTTTGCGCTTCGCATCACTGGCAAGGCTGACTCCAGCATCGACGGTGCGTATACTACCCCCACTACGACGACCAGAACACATGATACCCCTCTGAATGTCAGATATACTGACCAAGTCATCAGGCTACGCTTGGGCCTGCCACGCAGGGGCAGCTACAGAAGGTTTCTGTTACTCTTCCGGGCCGGCGCCTGTTAGTGGTTCTGTGTACGAGTTCTACTACAACTACTCGTATTATGAGAGCTACAACTACCCGGGATACATAAGCTATATCTTCTCCTACGCGGGTGCCGACGGGAACCAGGTGAAGGTTCCCTCGTTTGCGCACATTTACCCAAGTTGGGCGAGCAATGTGAGTATAATCCAAGCCCCTTTCCCTTTCTTTCTTCAGGACATGGAGGTGAAAGTTCCAACAGTGGTAGGAGGCATGAGGCATATTCCAAGAGCACTAGGACTAGGTCTTCAGGTATCTCTCTCGGGAAAGAGAATTACTAACTTTTGGCTCCGAAAGGTGCATTCGCTGCTTATTCCGCCTGGGATTGACGAAGGGACGCCTCTCTCGCTGGACTTCGATACTGGCTTTTTCTACATGGATTCGCTGTACGACGATACCCATTGGAACGCCACGACTCCCAGCGGCGAGCGTACGGAGGACGTCTCGAACTTCCACCTCTGCTACCAGTGGACTGGAGGGTACTGGTATCGATCCCTTGCGTGGGTGTCGGGGTTCGAAGGCGTCACGCCCCAGAACCCGTCTTGTGAGCCGGTGAACGTGGGCGTTGAAGCTCTCGCCCCGACGTAGGTTCTTGTTAGAGTACTACGAAGAGACAGAGAAAGGAGTGAGTGAGACAGGAGCGAGGTGACATTGGTTGCTATCGAATAAGGGGTGAGGATCGGTCGTGTAATGGTATAATATCTACCAAAGTAGTCGGGGGAGGTCTTTCCCGAGGGCGGTTTGGGTTGGGTTGGCGTGGAGGATATAGCAGTTCATAAATCAGACTAAAGTTTTATCAATGTTGAGTTTGAGCAAAGCTCTGTGAGAAATCGAGTTTATTGCATATGAATGACGAGTAGTTGGTGCGAAAGCCTCTGAGACTCGGTGTTGTATAATCTGGGAATGTAGATTCTTTAAGGGCTTCAGGGCATTCAGTGCGTACGAAGTCAAGGCTCCCGCTAAATAAGACAACTTAACAAAGCAACTAGAAATCACTTTGTTTTTTCATGAATATTTGACGTGCCAGAATTCGAAGCACTTCTGAGTCAGAACCTGCTTTCTAACTTGAAATTGAGTTGTGAATACATCAATGTACTAGATTTTGACACGAGTAATGTGAAGCTATATAATCTTTTAGTCTTGCTTGAAAACATGAGATGTGGTAATTCTAGATCCCGTATTAGCTTAGTACTTGGATTTAGATGCCTGCCCTCGTCAACTTATAGAAATCACCAAGAACTCTTGATTCATCAGGACAGCTTTTCTTTAAATGTGGTGTTATCTCTTTCAGTATATGATCAATTCCAATTCATTCAAACGGGAACATCATGTGCCATCGGGAAGAGTACTATCTAAGAACAGTGGTTCTAACTATGGCAATGGCAACGTTCCATATTACTTGAATCCATTCATTTGACGGAACTGGAGTAGATCCTCGACCTACCTAGGATCGGAAATGGAATTATAGAATGATGAAATAGGAGAATTAGATATAAGCCCGGGGTATGTAAGAGCAGCAGAATTACTATATAATAAATAGATGGAAGATCGAGGGGCGGACCGGGTATCAAAGGTTCCAGAACGGTTACACCAGCTTCGGGGTTTCAAAAACTCCCATTCGATGAATCGTGTCCGTCTACACACTCTCTGGGTGACAGCACTTATATACCTCAGTTAAGGGTCTGGGAAGGTCCATAAAGTAGGGCTCATCCACATCCAAAACAGATAATTCAATGACTGTCCCAAATACTGCTCGTAGAAATCAACGAGTAGCTAGGAATATATCGAGTCACGATAGATCTTGCTCGACCAAGGCTCACAGAATCAAGATGTCTTGTCTGATATCACTGATTTTTTCCGTGGGCTGTTGATAGCTAATCGAGAATTCACTTTCACTTAAAATTATACGCCGAGTCTTAACTAGTAGCTTTGGTTAGGATCGTAGGTGCCGGCCGGTATTAACTTGTCGGAATTAACTTGTTGTCGGGGTTAGCTTGGTGTCGGGATTAGCTTGGTGTCGGGATTAGTTTGTTGTCGGAATTAAAGGGTAGTATATGTCAAGATACCGGAACTAAAGAGCATGTATGTATATAGCCGGAGACTAGCCCACGAAGGTGTTTAAACCCATTGCTAAGCAACTACCTCGAAGTCAGCCCGCAATATTATATAATTCTCTAATCACATGCGTTTCAACGAAAGCCGTAAATGCCTTACCAGAGCCTTGCTAGTGTGTACAAGACTCAAAAAAAAAAAAAAAAACAGGGAGTAGAATAGAAGCCTTCAAATCAGAACCCTACGGGTCATAGGTGCCTCGCTATCGGATCCCTAACTGAAAACAAGCCTTCTAAACGGACCGGGGCAAAAGGAGGTATTGACATATTAAGAATAAAGCTCCAGAGTAAATGGAAAAACCTGCCAAACAGCTAGAGCCAGTACTCAGAAAGATAGAGAAGCCAGCGCTCAGCTAGATAGTGGCAGCCGCAACCGTACAATGCATTAGAAAGTGCCTATAGACTCCCATACTCCATGACTACCTAGGTACGGACGACCAGTGTTGCGAGTGCACCATGACAAAGCCCGCACACTACTAGGCCGCGGGCCATCCCTCTGCTGGCCACACAATTTGTATGAGGTTAGCATACAAGTTACCGTTTCAAAATTTAAGTTTAGAACGAATTACCAACAACGTCAGATCCTTCGATCTATCCTAGATAGCGAACTCCACGTGGCTAACACGTGCCCAACTCGTATCACCCTCCGCGGGTTAATATAGCCGATGAAGACATGGTATGGGCTTCGAGTCCGTCAATAGATGTGGCTATAAAGAGCGTGACGCCTTACAGTGAATCCAAAAAACACTCGTCGTATACTTGACGGTAGTCGTTTGATCTTCAGTCCGTTCTATCACGATCCCTCGACAAACATGAAGTCTTCCACTCTTCTATCCCTTTTTGCTGGGACATTTTCCGGCGTCCTCGCCGTGCTCGCGAGAGCAGCAGCCTCGGCGATTGTGACGACGAAAGTAAACCCGTCTTACTGGCGAGCGACTTTCTCAGACCCGCCATTCAACCTTCAAGGCACTGCATTTTACGAAGGGCTATACAGCTTAATCGATGAGGTCGCCAATGATGCCGATGTCACAGTTGTCGTGTTCGATTCCACTGCTCCGAATGGCATGTAGATGATCATTGTTTACCTGTTCTAGAGCTCTTGTTTTGTCAATACGCAGACTAATATAACCTGGGTTCACTCTTATAGTAAGTTTACGTTATTTAGTCTTGAGAAGAAGTGAGGCTTGAGCGTGTATTCTCGAGAGGTACATATCTCTGTCACTCGAGCAATGAATTTTGACGCGTAGTAGTTCTGGATCGCCCACTTCGATCTCATTAATTCCGTATCACCAGATCTCCTTGGTGCAGCATACTGGGGAAATATGACGCGTTTAGCAAGTCAATACTCCCATCTCACTATAGGACCCGCCCACAAAAATATGAGACTCTTGCAGAGTCGCGAGAATGAAATTTGCGTTTTTGCCAGACTGACCGAGAATGGCCTTTTCCTTGCTTTCGAATCTCACATCTAACGCCGCGCCAGCTCGGCACCGCCACCACGTGCTATTCCCCGAATAGCGGCGATAGTCAGCACGGGATTGGGTAAGTGTTCCTACTTGAGAATCAACCACTCAGGATATGTATGCGTGATTCAGCTTCTGACGATACCGTCCCGTAGGGTTGCTACCAGGCGGTGGCGGCCTTCATTTGTTACCGAGACTCACTGGCCGCGGCCGAACCCTAGAGATTGTGCTTGGTGTAGATGATGTTGATGCTGATATAGCTGCTCTATATGGATGTGTTGTTTTGAGATTTTTTTTCTTACATGATCCCACTTTATTCTAGCTCGCAGCTCTAGAGTCAGTGTCGGCGTTATGATGCTATGATTTTGGTGGGCTAATCTGCAGCTATAAGGGATTAACCGCGCGATCCCTGACCACCAATTTGATCACTTTGTCGACAAATTCGCCCGTCGTGTGGCAAGCTGGGATCACTATGCCATCACTATGGCCAAGAAAATTATCAACGGGGCTACGGGTTTCCCTAAGGTGGAGGAGGTCACCTCAGATTACAATGCATTCCAAGCTACTTTCGGCCAAGGAGTAGTGGCGCAACGTGCTCAAGCGCTCATTGCCTCAGGGCTCCAAACGATTGAGAAGTTTGAGATCAATGCCGCTGAAGAAGTGCTTAGGTTTGCGGGCAATGGACCGTGGGATTCGGAGTAAGTTCGGTCGGTCGACCAGATATTCTGAAAACATAAATGGTTCTACAGGCTTACAGGGCCTCATTAACCCCTTTAGAATGATTCCATACTTAATGTTAGGTTTTCTGCTTACTACGTCTTCTACGAATACTCCCGAGTAGAAAACCTCTGGCAATACGGTATATTAACTTATGACCAATTACAAAAGTTATTGCCTAAGCTATGCTCTCAAAATTATCGTCTTTTTATTTTAAAAACAGGGGCATTAAGGACAAGATGTCTATTCAAAGGTAGAGAGAAAGAAGCCCCGGTTTGTATACCGCGAAGGGCGAATGTATGCTCGGCGCATGATGAAAACAGGAACTTCAAAGCTATCAATCCCTCCAGTAAAGCAACATCTCAACTGTGTGTTGCCTCGTTGCATTCGCTGGTTGACTGCGCACAAGCCGACCCTTGAAACAAAGAACAGTTAATATCCTTGTGTTCGCAGAATATTCGAGGTTTCTAAGCCGTTGCCTCATTCATATTCCTGGAAGTATGCTTGGTAGATATCCACCTGCAGCCACAAACCAAAAAAAATGAGATTACGGGAGCAGCAGCGGTCAAATACTTGTCTCAGATTAGTCATTGAAAGCTTTGGTGCGCTCCACATGCAGATATTGACACGTACAAAGACCTGAGTAATTGACTTCCCGTATTGTTCAATCACAATTGTAAAGTCCTCATCATTGACGACAGATGCTATGTTTCTTGCACCGACTGATATGATGTCGTCAATTGCCTCACGTGAAATGAAGGGCGAAAGATTGCTGATCAAGCGAGTTTGAAAAATAAGCTGACCTATTGCAAGGAATACGGAGCAGCTGATGGAAATGAATGTCAAAAGAGTTGATGAGCCGATTGGAACAATATCTTTGGGCAACGAGGATTGTAATGCGACGTGGACCTGTGCTCACTTTCTTAGTTATGTGAATTAAATAGGAATGGACACACCCACCATAGCAGTAGCGAGAGAGTATCCAACTCCTCCAAAAATTTGGTAACCAATCAAATGGCCGTCTGATATGCCTGGATAGATAGTTGATAAAAGCCCTCCTCCGAGGGATGCGGACGCTTCAGCGAAAAGAAGAAAAGGGTTCCAATACCCTATCTGCATCACTAACACAGAGCCTATAAATGCGGCCAAAACGTCGGATATAACTGTTGGGAGGTAATATGTACCACTTTGGATTGGGCTAGCACCCAAAACTGCCTGGAACCATATAGGGAGCCAATATATGACAGACTGAAAGGGACCATTGATAAAGAATGCACTTCCGCAAATTAGCCAAATATTGCGGTGGGCGGTAAACAGTCGAGGAGGTATAAGGGCGTCGTCTTGCATGTAGATCTGCCATGACAAGAACGCCATAGTAGTTACAAAAGACCCTACAAACAATCCAATAATAGTTGATGAGTTCCAACTATAGTCGATACCCCCCCATTGGAGGGCGAACAGAAGCATGGATACCGCCCCTGCAAACAGGACGAAGCCGATCCCGTCAAGCGCTCTCAGCTTTTTCAACAGTGATGTGCGCTGTGTTTCGGCGGGGTTGAGTCGCAACAGGCCCAGGCAAATAATTGCTGAAAACCCCCCGATAGGCAAGTTGACCCAAAAACACCATCTCCAGGTTAAACGCTGAGTAAAAGCACCGCCAATAATAGGCCCAATGATGCTAGCAATAGCGAAGGTCGAATTGATTGTGCCAGTGAAGATCGACCGTTTATGAAGCGGGACGATGGTAGTCAGAATGGCAAAGCCACCAGCGAAGATACCTGAGGCGCCAACGCCAGCTACAACTCTCCCAACGATAAGGGCTTTGGAGGAAGGAGACAGAGCACAAAGGAGACTACCGGCCTCGAATACGCCGAGGTAGAGCAGGTAAGTGTACTTCTTGGAAAACAAGACATATGTTTTCCCAGCTAGTGTCTGAGTGGTGCAGCTGTAGGATGGAAACGTTAGCACACCATGAGTAAGGGCCTATGTACTGCCCCTGGCGATATTCTTATAGCCCACAGGCCTTTTGACTTCGTTTTCAATACTCACAGTCCTAGTTGGAATGCGGCGCCGTACCATCCCACATCTCCTATTGAGTTAAACTCAGTTGTGATTGCGGGGATTGCGACGGCGATTAGATTGAAATCCTAGGTAGACTTGTTAATCCATCGCGTCACGCAATAGTCTAGAATAATGAGGGATACTGACCAGTCCTACCAAGAAGGTACAAAGACAGAGTGCGGTATGAATAAAGATGAGCTTGGACCCTCTCACTTCGTTCTCTGGGTCTATGGAATTATCCAGAGTACATTGTTCAATCTCTGGCTGGGGTGTTGGGCTTTCTGCCGTCTTTTCTGCCTCCAGTTTGACCTGCTCATGGGACGACTTCCCAATCATTCCGACTTCATCCAGGCCCATTTTGCTGCTTTTTGGGTCAGTAGACTGAGGACGAAAGGATACTTGACTGGAGTTAAATCAGTGAGGCTCTGTGTCTTAGCGAGACGGTGGCCGGATCGGACTTGCCAAAGATGTACTAGGGAACAGATAGCGCACGAACTTTAAGCCAATAAGGTATTATCGGCAATTATTTTATAATCTATTCTTCAAGCGGAACTGTCGGGATTTTAGGGGGCAAAAGATAGCTGCGCATGCTAAGGGGCCAAAGGGACTGCGTCGCATTGAGCGTTGCTACGTTGGATGCAGCCAACTGCATCCCTGTCAGCTTGGGCTGGATACATTCTGTACCTGTACCTGGAGTCTGCAAATCGACATACTGTGTTACATGCCTGACATTTTCAGATGTTCCAATGGTGTTGTAATCTTGCGTCATAGCAGGCTTTTTTAGGGAGTAAGTCTATCAAAAGCCACGGCATAGAGAACCTTGGAAGGCTTTAACCTTAGGACGTTGGCTCCCCACCATATTCTGCCAACCGGAACGTCAAGATAGGAGTGCTTTGCCATCTGTGTCTGAATTCATCCCAGCCTTTCTTCATCGGTGGTCGTTTCGCTACGCCTGAGATTCAATATTTAATATTTTGTTATGCTCCCTTAATAACCAACATGATTGGGTTTGACCTTATTTGGGCTATTGCATCGAGTTCGTTGCTTATAGCCTTATCATACACCATAGGCGATGTAGTCTTGACAGCGAAGAGCACCTACAAATATTCTCAGCACCCACTTGTTTCGAACCTGTGGACATTGGCACCGCGGTTTTTGCTGAACTTGTCGTTTGCTAAAAGCGCCTCGGCCATTTTGGAAAAGGGGTACCAACGTGTAAGAAAACGAGTCGTCTTTACCTCTTTAAGTTTTGAGATAGTGGGCTTATACAGTTTACCGCATTAACAGTTCAAAGCATGTACATTTCAAATTGCTAGGGGTCAAGGCAATGCTGTTGTCTTGCCATTGTCAATGCTTGAAGAACTCGCTGCAATTCCTGCCAGCGTCGCAAGCCCTCATGCAGCCTTAGAGCATGATCTACTTGGCTCGTATACTGGATTGGATCTCATACTGGAAAGCCGAATACATCACACTATAGTGCAACGGAAACTGACTCCGCGCCTCAATCTCCTTACATCGGCGATGGAATCCGAGCTTAGTTATGCCTTTAAAGAATGCTTTCCATCTATAGAGACTACCAGATGGACCGAATTCCAGCCTTATCAGATCTTTGGTAATATCTCCGCCAGGCTAACCGCTCGTGCTTTGGTCGGGCCTAGGTTATGTCGGGACGAAGTTTGGCTAGACATTGCATTCAACTACACAGAGAACTGTAAGTTAGTCTAACCCTCCCTTCACGAGAAATCGGAATATTGATGAGTTTAAAGTGTTCCGCACAATTGTTATTCTTCGTATGCTCCCCCCGTGGATGCAACCACTGGTTTGCTTGTTCTTGCCCTCGTTTTGGAAGGGGAACTACTACGTTCGGAGGGCTAAGAAACTCCTACGGCCTATAATACAGCAACTTCTGAATGAGTCCAGCACGTCCTCCCCGAGCACATATGATCCCAGTACCTCCAATGTTATGCATTGGCTAGCTGAGCTAGCAAAAGGTCGAGATCGGTCAGCGGATACTATTGCACATATAGAAGTTCTTCTATCACTTGCCTCGGTTCATACCACACTTTTGAGAATGGTCAACGTGTTGTACGATATTACTAGTAGTGGTTCGGAACTATTGGAAGAGCTCAGAGATGAGATCGCAGAAATCTCCCAAAGCAAAACTGGCTGGACAGAAAATCCCTATGATAAGCTATATAAACTAGACAGCGTACTCCGAGAGTCGCAACGAATGTCGCCACCAACTATCTTGGGGATGAAAAGGTTGTTCAAGGCAGACTATACATTCAGCAGCGGCGTGACAATTGCGAAGGGCACTTATGTTTGCATGCCCACTTTTGCTATCGAGAACGACCCTAATCACACGGAAAACCCGGCCATTTTCGATGGCCTTCGCAGCTACCGTGAGCTTGTGGGTGCAAAGGAAGGGATGAAGTCTACTTCATACCGCTTCACTTCCACGGAACGAACTGCCTTGAATTTTGGGTATGGAAAGAGCGCATGCCCTGGGAGATTTTTTGCCGGCCTGATCATTAAGATGCTGTTCGTGAAGCTACTAACCGAGTTCGACTTTAAGTTTCTTCCTGACACCCAAAGACCATCAAATTTGATGGTACATGAGTTTTTATTCTGCTGGCCGTGGCAGAAGATGCTCGTCAGGCGGCGAGAAGATGCGGTAGTTATGATCTAAGCATAATATGACTTCTGGGATGTATGTTATCACACCGTCATTAGGAGGATTTAGGATGGCTAGAGCCAAACGTCCAACCGCCCCTCCCTCCCTGGGTTCCGATTTCGGAAGGGGCTGAGAATCACTGAAGGCTCGTCCTGACTTTGTTAGTTCAATTTACCATGATGTTATCTAAGATTCGTGAGTAACAATTGGCGCGGAAGAGGTGACATTTTAACGTTTTATAGATTGCGAAGTGTTGTCGAAGCGAGCTGACGTACAGAGCCTTAGCGTATCTCACTTCTATTCTCCCACCTCGGGGTTTTATCTATAGTTAAATATTGATCTATGTTGGCAATGAATTCAAAATTAAACCTTTCAGACAAGTGAGGTGAAGAAATGAAAGAGAAACAGCGATACACATGCATGAAATCCAATGGAAGACTTAGCACGCCAATGATTATTGATTTTGATGGCTAATCTACATATACCTCCGTAATATTATTGTATATTCTTTGCTGAGAGCTCCAACTTTGTCAAATACTTTGATCAGTGCTGCCAACTGCCCCTTGCGACTTCCCCGTCTTTGCATTCGCTTTCTCCTTCAACCTAACTCCTAAATCTCGTTGCACATAGATCTGTCCATACAAATCGGTTACGTTACAGAACAAATTTATGGCCCCTGCCACCTTCTTCTGCCCAACTTCCTCTAGCTCGCGTCGTAGGTGCTCTAGGGCTGTCTCGACCCCACGGCGCTCATACTCGGCAATCCACATGAGCTCATCTCTAGGACATTGCTCTGACTTTGGGTTGCGGAACTCCGGAAAGTTCACAGAGTTCAGATTCGCCTCATCACTGTCGCGTGCGATAGACCCATAATCATTGTACATGCGACACATGCTTGCAAGGTGACGGCAGAAATCTTCTGCAACATATGCAACCTTTGACGTTGCAAAGGTTCGTTCGCGATGCCTTGAAACGAGGCAGATGAAGAAGACGAAAGAGAAAGGACATGATGTGTGATCTGCCGATGTGCCCCGCACCCAGTTATAGAATGTTCGTTGTGATCCTGGGCCATGGACTATAGGTGTTGATTTCGCCTCTTGAGTGCACTTGCTGGCACGTAGGCGAATATTGTCGCGAGCCTGCATTATGTGAGCCAGAAGAAAAGTCCCTAACTCCATTGCAAGCCACCGCTTAAGATGATCATGGCTATCCAAAACGGCTGGATGCTTAAGGATATGGGTAACATATCTCCCCAAAACGGACTCGACAACCCCCAAATCCGAACCATCTGTAACCTCACTACCAGTTGACCTAAAACCCCCAAGGTCATTGTCTTGGTCATGTGTTTGAGGCCGGGTCTGTGTATAGCAACACACACGATGAATGACGGCTTCGACTGAATCAAGCCTTCCACCTAATTTCCTCTCAACGAATGTTTCCATGAACTCGTCAACTTGATAGTTCAGCATGGATAACACCATCATGTCACGCAGCACACCCAGATCCACTAATCCCGTATTTATGGCTTGGCATGATGTCCAAGTGAGTGGAATGATGGTGAGATACGTATCCTTACCCATGCCATCCCGAGGAAATATGTCAAGCCTTTGGCGTTCAAGAAAAGGTAATGAGTAGCGCGCCTGGAGTTCTGCAACGCGAAGGACAAAACTGCTTGCTGTTGTGAAGAGTGGAGTAGCTTGGACTAAATTCTGAGCGGCTTGTAATCGCTGATCTGGATATTGGCAGAAAAGGCGCAGTCTTGAGACCAGAGCATTCGCTAGCCTTGTGGGGAGAGCTGTATACGCAGCAGCTATACAAAAAGTTTCGGAAAGTACATTAGAAGCATATGTGACCTTCTCGATCCAGAGGTGGCGGCCAACACTCCACTGCGCTCTGTGTGTCATTAAGTAAGATTTTCCAGCTTCCATACTTACTCGAATTCTTTCGATGATGTCGGCTTTAGACTGGATCCATGGCAGTTTTGACAAGAATGATAGCGTCAAGACGCCGTAAGCTGTTACTTCACAAATATTATCCCACGAACCCTCAACTTCCTGGGAGCTGACTATATCAATCAGGACGTGGAGGGAAATCTGAGGCATATCCTCTCCAAGCTCTGCATTGCCAGTCAAGATGTTGCGCAGAAGTTCTTGATGTTCGGGGGCATACAGAAGGGCCATGGCTTGCGAAAGGAGCATTTCCCAGTAGAATCTGTGCACGTTCTGTCTTCGATTTTAGCTTTTGCCAAAACAATATATTCAATTAACCTACACATTTTTCATGAATCACCCCCTGAATGGATTTACCGCATATAAATAGCAGGATTTTGGTAATGTGTGCAGAAAATCGCGTCGAGTTGTTTTTTGTCAAAAGGCACACGAGGACGTTAGAATTGACGCTAACGCTGGAACTCTGTTCTCCTAGATATGTTTGAAAGCACGTTTCGTCCTCGTTCGCTCTCAGTAGAGGATCGACACTGGCAGATTTCCTCAAATACGCCAGTGCCGTGATAGCTTTAGCTGTATTGTCGGCGTCTAAAGGTGAGGTAGATGCTGGCAAAGGTTTAGCTAAGTGCAGACTAAGATAGCTTAAATGACTTAGAAAAGCCGACTACGTTACCTTTCGCGATCAGTGATTTCTCTAATATGATACTGACGGGGTCGCTTTCGAACTCTGTGACTGGCAGTCCAACACAAGCAAGAGTTGTGATAACCTTGAAAAGATTAACATAGAAGCTTAATAGTAACGACGAGATACCATGAATGCAGGTAGCGTCGGGGCTTACTACTCACCCAAGAAGTTTCGAATATAGTAGTTGGCCAAGCAGAAGGCACGGAACCGTTTCCCTGACCTGAACCTTCACGCAAGACAGTTCTGAGATAGGACTCGGATTCACAATCCCATACAGACGAATGGATCAAATAAGCAGCCGTAGATGCTGGAGAATCTAGCATAGATCCGTTCTCCTCGCGCAAATGATGGACTTCATCGAAGTCAAGAATGCCAATAAAAGCTTCAAGAGAATGAAGCAGAGTGGTCTGCTGTTTATATACAAGCGAAATGGGGATTTTGTTGAGCTTTAAATCATACAGAGTACTGAGTGCATCCAAGCTGGAGAACTGAATGTCTATTCCCTCGTCACGGAGAAGGCGAAGGTGTTTGAACAGGAGGAGCTCATAGCCAACTTGGTCAGTCGTGAGCACATCCAAAGCCTCTAACATAGACTTCAGTTCCCTTTCAGCATTTTCGCGCCTTAAGGCCCAGTCCGCATTCGGGGTCAAGTTCCAGTGCTTCTTTAGAGCAAGCAAGCTAGCAGCTGTGTTGAGAATCCCGTCCAAAATAGAAGAGTATGAGGGCCACGCCCCAGTGGATAGCTGAGTTGCAAGAATAAATTCAAAGCATTCTGGGAATGCCCATTTACTTTGAAGTGACGGACTAGGGATCATGGATACCCAGGCTGTATCGTAGATAGATGATGATATTGATCCAAAATCTTGACTTGAGGCACACTGAGAGATTATCTTCCTCATAAGTGTGCCTGCCTGAGAACTGATGGTGGTCTCCATGTTGGTGTATTGTATGACTCGTAGGTAAGTTTGTAGATAGAGAATGAATCCTCAGCCGAGCAATTATTTCTGATGGTGATATATCTCGTATATAATTATTTTAGGTTTTAGATCATTTACCTAGGCGTGGCGAGAACTTCGTCAAACGCAGTGTCAAGTGGTAGAACTACGTGCTTCTAGTATGCTGCCCTAAACCTATACATACACAGTACACTAAAAATTATTTCTCGTACTAGTACTTCCTTCAGCTGCTTAAGCCAATTATGCTTAGCACTATCACATCATTATCAGCGCGAGGCGGCTCTCGCACAATCGAGGCAGCGACATGATATTCACAAATGTGAAATACACAGTGTTACATATGGTCCTCATTCCATTGGAATTGTCGATCATTCCTGCATACGTCCCTCCTTGTTGGTCGGACGCTGTACAGCACGTCGTGACTGCTGTGTTGCCCTGCAGGGGCTTGACACTTACTGTCAACATCCCTCTGATAGACGTGATATCAACCGACCGGTTTCAATGTTGTATAAATTGCTTAGCCATGCCCCTAACGTATGCCCACATGCCTATCAAACACGTCAATTGGTAGGCTAAGCCCAGAGTGCTATGTAACCCTACCTAGTACTACTTAAGGCCTTTCTTCGGCGCACTACCAAAGCTTAGCACAGCCCTGTCTTAATTGTTGCCCATTGGTATCTTTCTTTTGTCGGTCGATCGAATCCTACATGTTCAATACGACCCTCGCTTTCTGCACCGTAAACAGACTCATCTTGCGGCCTGCTGCCTCTGGGTGACCAGGAAGAAGCGGACGTTACAATGCCGACTAATCCCTGTCTTGAATACCACCCCACCATCTTGTCGCCACAAACGGTGACCGGCGCAAGTTTTGACGTAGGTCCAATCTGATTTGTACCCTGATCGCTGGTGAACTGTGGCCGATGTACATCAATCAAGAAAGTATTTACTAGTGAAGGAACTTTGCGGGACGGCCATGAACTCGCTTCAGCGTAGTGGCTGTACATGGAATATACTCATTGATTCCCCCTTCTATCCCTCCACAAACTGCTTTACGATCTCCGATATTCCACGGATTCATTGGATCTCTTTTCGCATATGCCAATAGAAAATGACTATATCCAATTGCACAATGATGAGCATCAACTCGACCGTTCAATGCGTCAACGAGAGTCGGTACCACCTTGGATTGGTAGACGAATGTGCTTCGAGAAGCTACAACCGCATTATCATCTTTGTTCTAAGCTTAACCCCTTTCATCTACCTCTTTATGTCTCGCAATGAACGCCGGAGAGATAGCGTTCCCACCGTAAATAGGCATTTCCGTCTAGAACCAGAACTGTTCTCTAGAATTCGATGGGGCATGGGAGCGGAGCAAATCTTGAAAAGGGCACAGGCGATGGTAAGTAAGGCAAGACTTCTCTCTAATATTCAAGCCCCTGATGAACGAGCTCAGTATGGTGACCGGCCATATAACCTGGCCCGCGGTGATATGGATGTTATCGTCCTCCCCGCTAAGTTCATCCCTGAGTTGAACCTTCTCTCGCCCAGTCTTATCAACACCCGCGAGTTTCATAGCTATACTCTCCTTGGTCACATCACAGGGATAGATATAGTGAGAAAGACGGGATTCCATGTGAAAATCCTTCTAAGTCGGATCACTCCGGCGATTAACAGGATTCTTGACCCCATGGCTCATCGAATGGCAGCCGCGATTTCACGGAACCTATCTCATGAAACTCAACAATGGATAACAATAAGCCCCCTGAGCCTATATGCTGAGTTTGTCAGCGAGGGCGTCTCTCTTATGTTTTTCGGGTCACCAGCCTGTGATAATCCCGATGTGGTGCGATTGTGTCACCATCATACGGAGAGCAGTGAGTACCGCAACCCGGGGATAGTTATAAAAGTCTATTCTTTGGAATCTAATCGATGTATATCCCAGTTTTCACCATTGTCTTCATCATGCGTTTTGTTCCCTCTTATTTGCAGTCAACTCTGGTCTGGCTCCTTCCTTGGAAATGGAATTTGGCCCGGAGCTGGAAGAAGATAGAGAAGATTTCGCTCTCGGAGATTCAACGCAGACGTGAGCAGATTGACCAAGGTGATGGCGAAGATGCGATATCTTGGATGGTCAGAGACGGCGAGACAGATCTTGAGCGAGACCCTCAGTCACTTAGCCGGCTTATAGGTGCGCTACTTGGCGGTAGCACATATAGCACAGCAAGCTTGGTCACTAGTGTTGTGGCAAATCTAACTGCCCACCCTGAGCTCCTGGATGAGATTCGACAGGAAATACGCCAAAAAGACGACAAAGTACACGGCATGTGGAACAAGACAACATTCAATAGCTTGCCGAAGCTCGACTCAGTTCTAAAAGAGACTGCTCGGCTTGCGCCAAGTGCTGTTCTTCTATACAGTCGACACATGGAGGACGATTACACATTATCAAACGGCCTCAAGTTGCACAAGGGCCAAAAAGTCACTGTGAATTCCCTGGTAACGTCCATGGATCCAAAATTGTATAAAGAGCCCGAAAAGTTTATCGGCTTACGACATTGTGAAGGTCAACCTTTTCAAGCAGTTGATAACAACTTATTAACATGGGGATCCGGCAGATGGGCCTGTCCAGGGAGATTTGTTGCCAATATAATGGCAAAAATCATTCTTGTTAAGCTCTTGAATGACTACGAATTCCAGTTTGCAGATGGCAAGCAGCCACGCATGTTCAACATGCATGAATTTGTCGTTCCCTCGCCGTTTAATAGGATGAAGGTTAGGCGTAGAAAGGACACTATGGAATTGAGCTACAACGGTCAGCTGAAAACGCGTGTCTGAGGGTGTTGTGTTTTTTTCATAGACAAACAGCGCGGCTATGAACCGTTCATAACTGGGGAAAATTGCAATGAACTGGGCTGATTAACCTAATATACATTCATACATATGCACTTCAAGGTCTGACACCCGCTGTCACTTTAAGACCATGCTGCCAGAGGTTCTATACTCCTGTATGCTATCGAACGTATGGATATGACCGGAACACCCGCTGTTAGGCAAAGGGTCCAACATAACTATTTTAGCCAACGTGACTTCAATATATTAGTATTTCCTATTTCCCTCCCAAATGTTGCACCATCAGGCTGTGAAGAATGTACTACAAGGAGTTTTACCATGTACGTTAGGTAGTCCTCTTGAGTTGCAACGGCATCTAGGCTAGATGGCTCCCAGGCCAACTGTGTCATTCAGCCCAGCCCCGGCGGCCGCCAGCTTATGCAGGCTTTGGTATTAGCAAAAATATCTGCCGGAAATAGCGAGGTTCCGGAGATTTGAAATACATTGAGGTTTCAGGATCAGCGGTATGGCACTCTCTACTCAAACCTCGACAAGAGCTATGTCAGGAGGCAACCTCGCATCCTACTCCGTTCTTGTTAATTGGGATACCCCCGTGTAGCAGCATATACGGCTCTCTGCAAAATCGATCATACCATGGTAGGGTTACTACTCCGTGTGGAAGTCTTCGTACCACCATCAGCGCATATACGCGGCATTTATTTCTGTTGGCGGTGGATGGCACGCCCGAGTTACATTAGTATTGGGAGTTTTGAATACTCCTTCATAGCTACCCACACCTCGTCTGGTTCGCGCTTGTGTAACCCCATAAAGAAAAACATCATATTTGAATCGAGGATGGTACGGCGAAAAAAGGTGATAGACGCATAGGTACAGACTGCAGTTGACGTCATAGATCAAGCGTGTGTCTGCAGCCGTGCTGACCTTTGGCCTATTCGGCAGGTCGCTAGGGAAATAGCCTGCCTGCTTGTGTAACATCGGCAATTGAGCATTCTCCTTCCCGCCCGTGGGAACGCGCTGTCAGCTCGGAATCTTGTCTGAGTCCGTCATGTTGTGCGTCAAACAGACTGCCAACACCTAGGTAGTACCTTCGCCTAACAGTTACTTAGGTAGTAGAAGGTAGAAGGTACAGCCCACAGTGTAATTATTTCACTACCCCTCACCGAGGCTGCCTGGTCACCTTCTCCATTACTCTTACTGGAACATCAATATAACTCCCAATCGTGGCATGCACTTGCAGGAGTTGCATCGACAGAACTAACGCCAAGGCCGACATTTCCTCTCTTTATTTACCAGCTTTACAAGGTAGTATGTCGGGACAGACACATGTCTACGGAGACCGTTCCATCCGCGACACTTACCAAGTATGACTCTTGCCCGCAGCAATTGGCAGGGGATGTCCAACGTCGTCTATTACACATAATACTATTGGTGCACTGAGACAGAATTGACACCCTGTATAGACCCACACTACCCTACTAACATAAGTGGCATTATCTACGTAAATGCACGGAGAGCGGCTTCTTACTGGTACCTCTGAGAATCTGTCGCTAATAATGCTGTTTACGGGAACATTGCATTAGGTAGTTGGCTGCCTGGTGCGTTCAAAGGCACAGCCTGCCTGAACAACCCTGTTCGGCCATAACTGGGCCGGATGTCTCCCGCATACTCCGTACATGCGCCCGTGACTCGCCCATGATACCCCAATCTAAGCCTTGGCATAGATTACAGTACCCCGAATGAGAAACGCCTTTACACCAGTAGCAGTACCTCCTTCAGTTGCAAACAAGAGCAAAGCAACAATAATTATGCTCTCTATTGGCTAGGATGATTTGCGCCAGGACGATCGCATATGATTGACATGTAAACTATTATTGTCTACTGTGTCGAAAAGTACCGGTGCACTGAAAGTGAGTTGGAGCGGGGGTGTGACTGCCGTCACACGGCTCAAGAGGGTGTGAGCGAGACTGTCAGGGCTTTGTCTTGTTATGCTCGGGTTTTGCCGGCTTCAAAGCCAATTGTTGTCAGCCTCCATCGGCTTTAAATCCCCTTGCCCCCCGGTTCTCGGATAGATGATGTAACTTAAGCTGTCAACTTATCAAATGGCTGTGACGATGGCCTCTAAAGATAGTTACGTTTTTACTCGAGACGTTCTCGATAATGTCAGGTTCGTTTCTGCTTTGGTCTATTCACGCCTATGGCGATCATTGACATCGGCGTCTCACATGTTGCGATTATCATAGGCTCAACTTGATGCACTCCCTCTGGACGAGGAGCTCCGGATATGTAATTCATCCAACCATCCCTACCAACAATGCCGAAATCCATGTTGCAGATGTTGGTGCAGGCACAGGGTTAGTCAGGCTTGCCGGCCTCCAGAAGACTCGTGATTATCACTGATTCATTGTCCCAGAGCGTGGCTTTGCGACGTCAGCGAGAGACTCCCGAAAACAGCCCATCTTTATGGCCTGGATATTTCCTTCGATGCGATGCCGCCTCCAGAAATCCTGCCTTCTAATGTGACTCTCCGAAGCTGGGACGTACGAACCCCGGTTCATGAGGACCTCGTCGGTGTCTTCGACATTGTTCAGATTCGCTTCTTCATCTTTGTTTTATTGAGAGAGGAAGTGTCATCGGTTGTTGGTAAACTTGTCCAGATGCTAAGTATGCCTTCTCTTCATATGAAAGCCGTTTCCTCGACGTGCACAAGGGATGTTCTGCCACAACCAGGTGGCTAAAGCCGTTTGCCCCTATCTCCAACAGCATCCCTTCCATTATATCCCACTATAATACAAAGGAGGGCCAAACCAAAATAATGAAAACAAGCTAATCGTATACCGATTCACAGAACCTGGTGGATATCTCCAATGGGTTGATTCCGACAACCATAGCATACGCTTCGAGAAGACAAAGCCTGAAAATACAACCGAGCACCTCACTAAGCTGATGGGCTTGCTTGAATCTCAAAGCACACGGCTGAAGCCAGACTGGGTCCCAGACTTACCCAGGATCTTCTCTGAAAATGGTCTAGTAGATGTAGAGGCGGATAAACAAGGCACTCCGCCTCATCTTGCTTATATGATGCACGAAAGTGGCTTGATAATGCACGAACTTATCGCACGGAAGACACAGAATGAAGAGATGGCGAAACAGCTGAGACAGATGTTGCCTCTTGCCGTTGATGAGACGCGGCAGGGCGCTTACATCACCACTGACCGCTATACAGTCATAGGCAAGAAGCCTTGAGACTCGATACAGTTACGCCATGTACACCAAGTAGTGAGGGCATTAATGCGTGTACCTAGATAGCGGCTTACACCGTACTTTCTTAGAGTCTCTTCATAATTCAATGTCAAAAGATGAAACAGCTACATTCGAGGCTCTGTATAATTACGACTGGACGACATAACTATATGCGAATATGATATGTTGTTATCAGATATGTCACGGAACAGGACTGCAACGCCATGCCGTAACACTACCAAAAGATGGAACTTAGTGGAGTCGAGCACTTGACCGCCTATAGCTATTATACACGTACTGACAAAAAGGAGGATGGGTGGCATTTTGCCGTAAGTGCGACTTATACACTGAGTTTTTGCTTGAAAGTAGGAAAACATGAGCCTAAGTGAACTCGTGTTAGGCAACTCCGTAGGTCTCCAATGGATCTAGATAGACTGTGTAAATTAGATCTACAGTGCACCAAACAGGATTTGAAATGTTGGGTTGCAGTATCATTACTATTTCCTAAGGCCATGATCCCCCAAATCACCACTCCCTTGTCTCGCCGATTGTTGCTAGATAGTGGCGATGTGTTAAGCCTCAACCCCAGCGAGTCGCAAATGCCTAGCATTGGTCAAGAGCCAATCATACACCTATGCGCTCCAACTTGCATGCTGTTGGTGCTGACCGCATATTTTCATATCGCACGGTTCGGCGAATTTCCGGACCCCTACTTTCCTGTTAGGAGCACGCATGTTCCTACCACCTATGGCCATCCACCCCACTACCCATATTTTAGAGACAGCCGTTGCCTGTTTTACGGTACAGCTTACATCGGAATTCCGTTCTTCGAAGCAGATTAACATTGCATCCCGAACATTCTTACTCTTTGTCTCAACGATGTTCACCTTGCGCTTGAGGGAGGAAGTGCTGGTCCCCTCGCCTATCACCACGGCGCTAGTAGTAGTCTCCGTTATTTTCCCCCTTATATCGGCCGCTTCTATTTACCTAAGGTTCCATGTTCGTCGGAAAAGTCACCGGCAGTATGGCTGGGACGACACTTGGCTCATTATTGCCTGGGTATAACAACTTCCTCGTCACCACAATTGCGGCGATTCATACCCTACTAACGAACCTGGAACACAACAGGTATCCACCCTTGCCATCGCGATTCTCATCTGGGTTTGCAGTGGAATATCTGGGGTCAACTACTACAAAGTCGACAAGGCAAGGGGCGAATTCATATCCAGTTTGGTCCGTGTGAATATGTCCCCGACGAGTTATCAGGAAGGCTTTCCATCTCTAATTTATTCCATTATAGTTGATCTTGACCAGCTCTATAATAATTCAGTTACCATTAGCCGCGGTGAAGATCTCCATCTTACTCTTTTACCAACGGGTCTTTCCAACGGCAGTCTTCAAGTTCTGCAATTGGATTGCCATCATAATCGTTTCAATCTGGGCAATACTGTTTTTCTTTGTGGGTCCCCTGGATCTTACTCAATACGCAGGTCAATTCTAACATGTTTCGATATGAATAGCTTACCCTGTTTCAAAAGAGGTATTATTCAGATTTACTCAATGGAACGGGTAAATGGCTTCTAGACTCGTCATCGGTGGGACTGGCGCAGGTTAGCTCGAGTATTGCACTAGACATCCTCGTTCTTACATTTCCCCTGCCTGTTATTTACCGCTTGAATATGGCCAGGAGTCGCAAAATTGCAGTGGCTTTGATGTTCTGGCTAGGAGCCTTGTAAGTTGTCCCCCAGTCTGTTCGTGAAATTCCAACTAATGCATTGCAAGCTGCGTTGTAACCGCTATACTTCGGTTGTTCTATCTAAACAAATCTATTCGCGAGATAAGTAAAGATCATGATCACCTATGTAAGAATCTCCACATTGACACCGTATTTCTTCGAGTCAGAAAGTGAGATTAACGATTATGCTTGGGATCCCAGACCTTCAGAGTAATATCTTCATATGGAAAATGATTGAGCCCAATGTATCCATTCTGGCGGCAAATCTGCCGCTATATGGACCACTTCTCAAGGGTGGGCGCGGGCCAGAATCCATAATCCGCAGTGTTCGCTCCGTCCTGAGCATCGGCAGTAGCGCCCCAAAGGGCTCTCGTGACAGAACAGGCAAACAAGATAATGGTGCCGAAGACGAGTCTTTAGTTTCAGCAGGCCACCAACATTGGCCAGGCAGGGGCCAACAAGACGTACAATGCGTTGGAGGCAAGAATGGCGACGAAATTGAGATGGCCTCACTAGACCCGCCGGACAGGATCGAGGTCACACGTGGGGTGACGGTAGTGACTGAGTAAGATGTACACAATGTGCATTTAGTAATGCGACCAGGAACGGTGGATGGATTAGATCTTGAAATAGTCCATGAGTTGGGCAGCTGTAACGAGCGCGTGGGTTCTTCTTCCTGTTTCGGGGATAAAAGTGCGTCGAAGGAATGCAAGGTGATCACTGCCGGCAGAGTCATTTACCCTACATCGCAGTCCTTCGTAAATACGTGTTTTTAATATTTCTATTAGTTCATGATCCTTCGTTTTATATCGCGGTGGCAGGCGCCTAGGTGTAACAGCTCTTTTTAGACAATCCCCCGACCGTTGAAATTGTTACGGTACGTATATAAGCAACTGCAGACGGTCAAGTCGGAGACTTGACAACGTTCTGTCTTTTGATAGTGTCGTGGTATTAGTGCTGCAGTTCTGTCATCCGTGACAGAAACTTTTTGGATCTCACGGATACCGTGTTCGGGATACGTTGAGCACCAACAGTTATGTTTGAATCAAAGCGCAATAATGAACAGAAAGCCAATGACTGTCACACGGATCTATTGCCAAGACTCTGTTCCAGGCAAGGGATCAGAATACAGGATATTATTGGGGGCTTCCAGGTCTCCAGGAGACCTTACATTTATACGAAGACCAACAATAAGGACCCAACTGCATAGAAGCCTAACTACCCATATTTTAAGGGGAAGACCCTCTGGAAATTCATGTATAAATAGAGGCCAGGTTTCCCGACTGAATAGGAGGAGGAACCATGGACCTTGAGACCCAAAGAGAATTATTAGTTGAATTGAACTACATTCCAAGCCCTTGAAATCAAGCCCTTGTCACAATGACCCTCCTAGCTCTTCCTGCTATCTGACAGCTTATGAAGCTGATCCCCTCTCAAAAGCCGGCCTGGGTGTGACCGTGCGGCGTACAGGCAGCCCCCATATTGGAGCATAGGCCACCCCAAATACTGGGCTACAACGCGCGTCCGCGACCTCCCCTCACCAAAGACCCAAAATTTGCATTGCTACTCCCTATGTGCGGTATTATTGTGAAGACAATTTGCCGACATCCAACAAATATGGCTGCCCATACCCAATCTGCCGAGTATAACGCGCATCTTGCAGTTCAGACCTTTCCCTTCTCCTTTTTTGGTTTTCTTGATCAATCTTCCAATGGCCAGCAGACGCTCAAGATATTTGCAGCTACGAGTGCCATTCTCTTTGCGTTCTTTTTGTTATATTCCACGCTACGTAGAAATGAATTCGCTCTTGTAAACAGACTTTTCCCACTTGAGCCCTCGTTCTTCTCAAGACTCCGATGGAGCACACAAGCACTATCTATTCTTGACGCTGCAGATAAGAAGGTATTTTTTTATTTCCTTCTTACGTGAGGACTTCTCTCTCGTCTTATTATGGCTAATGTGTATTTACATATAAAAGTTTAAAGGGCTCCCTTACAAGCTCGCTAGAGGCGACAAAGAACTTATTGTGCTTCCAGTAGCACTGATCCCCGAACTTAACCGTCTTGGGCCTGATGTCCTTGATGCTAGGCAGTCTCACGCCGTCGCATTCGTCGCACATTTGACAGGTTTGGAGCTCACCGTCAAAGCAAGCTACCAAAGTCGAATTCTGCAGCGGCGGGTCAGTCCGGCACTTCCGGAGTTATTCTTGCCGATGGCAACCCGTATTTCTGTGGCAATGAAACAGAACCTCCCAGATGGTGACGAGTGGGAGGAAATCAAACCATTGGCCGCCATCGTCCCGTGCTTTAGCGAGGGCATGTCCATGGTGCTTTTTGGCGTAGAGATGGTCAAAAGCCCAAGGCTTGTTGAATTGGCCTATAAACTTACAGAAGACCGTAGGATCTCCGAATTCATGATCATCACTTTGCGACTGGTCGCTAATTATGGTTGGAGCAGTATTCACGGTTGCCTTCATGATGCGTCTCGTACCGTCAGTTTTGCAGCCGATTCTCGTTTGGTTTCTCCCAGCTAAGTGGAATTTGAACCGCAAGTGGCGAGAGCTTGAGTCCTTTGTTGGCCCCGAAGTGCAGCGCCAAAAGAAGTTAAAAGAAGACGGAGGATCAACAACGGGAATGGACTTACTCTCATGTATGGTTCGCGATGCAGCAACAGCGTTCGAACAAGATGCTTCTGTGCTAACAACCTTATGCGGCTCTGTGGCGACGGCTGCGATTTTCAGCGTTGGAAATCTGATATGCCACTTAATCGCTGACCTAGCAGCCAACCCTGACATACTGACCGAGGTACGAGTTGAGATTCGCACTAAGCACGCAGAGATCGGCGGGCGCTGGGACCTGCCTGCCCTAGGCAGTTTAGAGAAGCTCGAGTCGGCCATGAAGGAGACGGCACGCCTGGCTTCCAGTCCACTAATCGTGTACAACCGTGTCGTGAAGAAAGACTGTGTCCTCGGCGGCGTGCATCTAAAGCAAGGTCAATTCATCACTATGTCCGGGCGTCAGCGTACGATGGATCCTACGCTTTATGAGGATCCCGATGTGTACAAGGGGCTTCGGTTTTGTAAGCCAGATAAGATCAAGGAACACCGCGCGCGGCCTTTTCACACAGTCGACACTGATATTCTGACCTGGGGTGCTGGGAGAGCGGCGTGCCCAGGTCGTTTAATTGCTGATGTGGCCGCCAAGATCTTTCTGGTTCAGCTGTTGGACGAATACGACTTCGCTTTCGTCGATGGCAAACCCCCAAAACCCAGCATGTTTCATGAATTTGTGTTCTTCAACCCCGAGAATAAGATGCTATTTCGGCGCAGGGAGGATTCCATTGGTATCGAGTTCTAGCCGTCTAAGTGCAGGACGGTGAATATAGCACAACGTTGAATTCACTTACATGGCGAATTGGGACGTGGGATTAAGGTTCCAGTGGGATAGAGTTGGCTATCCTACCACCTAGCTAGGCAACATGACACACAGCGTCATGTTTCATGCTTTCATTCTTTCATCCTTTCACACAATCCTCGTAAGCTTATTTGATAAAGTTACGTATTAACTAAATTTATCGACCTGACTGGCTAGCTAAATGCAAGATATATTCGGTATTGAAAAAAAGTAACTGGTATTCTAAACCCACGGTATAACCCCTTTTATCTGCGCCACTCGGCACTTTTTGGGCACTTTTAGACAGTTAGGCATCTATACAAACAAGATCTTGACGATGTTGAATTGAACTCATAGTACCCTTCATATCGAGGTGAATAACTCTAATCTGACGAAACACTAATTGCTCGTAATATATCGTTTCTTCTAAGCACTGGAGCCATATAGTCACCTACCTAGGTACGGAGAAGCACCCAATAGGTCCGGTCTGAAGGCCCCTGTACGGTGTACGTCGAGACTCATACAGTGCGTAAGTAGATTGGCCCCAATAGCTGCAATGTAAGCCACCCAATATTGTTGGAGAGACTTACCTATAAATTACTATACAGCAGTCTACTTTTACCACTTGCTAGGTGCTTCCCTCCTTCCAAACGCTTTGTCATCAATTCCTTAAGATCATATTCATCACTGAACACTTGCTCCCTTCTCAGCCATGGCGCTATCAACAGAGGACCTGCGCGCAACAATTGAATTAACCGTGAGACAATTTCTCAACAGTCCCGCGCAAGCTCTCGCGGCGAGAGACCCTTCACCATTCCTCGTGACGTTAACGGCGGACTGCGCGCATCACCTGCGGCCCTTAGCATTCATTACTGCAAACCCCTCCCTCAAGGGTGTAAAGTCGAACGAAGAGCAGAAGGCGTTGATGGAATCTGCTCTTCCCACGATGGAGGACACGCGGGTCGAGATCAAAGAACTCGTTATAGATCCCGGTAAACGAAAGGCAAGCGTGTTAGCCGAGCACTGCACCAAGATTATCGGCGTGGAGGCAAACATTATGGAGGTCACTTGGTTCCTCGACTTAACGGAGGATGGAAAGCAGATTTCACGGGTTGTTGAGTTTATCGACACAGCTACTGCTGAGAGACGGATCGTGGATATGAAAAAGCAGGGGTTCATGAATGATGAAGGGCAGTAGATGAGACAGCTGGTTGCAGTGGAACTTGAGCTTCCCGTATAACAAGAACTGCGGTATCAACTTTTCGATTCATCTATTCTGGTGGTTTTAATGCGTTTAAATATAAAAAATGCAGCAGATATGGTGGTTCGTGCCTTAACTAGAAGATAACCAAAACAACACATGCGTACCCATTCTCTGACTGGCCAAGTACGTGCCCACCAGGACATGCTTGAAAGGCACTATTATTAGCCTCTGAACTTCGGGCTCATGCTTAAAACACTCGGTGTATTTCATTTCCCAATCTTCCAGCTTGCTCTAATTTCATAGTTTCGGGTGTCCTAGAAACCAGCTGTGACGAGGGCTTGATCTCAAGGTTTTGGAATGGTCACTAGTTTCTTGTCTTTTAGTTAATGTAACCTCGCCCTTTTCCTCTTAGGGGTATATAGTAATTATAAACCTTTGTTATAATTCTTACTGCATATAAAGCAAGAACTACGTAAGTGAAGTAAATATAACTACAAAAAGATTAGAAGGTGGTATATGCAGCAAAAAGGGTGGCGGATCTAGGTAGGCTAGAGCTTTTTACGTACACCCCAAGGTCACCTTAATCTTGATCTCACAGCCTGCATTATGATACGCACTAGCTTCGCTGAATAGGACTACTTGGAAAGTCTTATGCATATTATAACTACCACATACCTACCTAGTAATATATAGCTCTAGAAGGCCTACAGGCTGTTCCAGCAGACGGATGCGGGCCCTACATTTGACCAAATATCCCTGGCTTATCACAACCTTACGGAGTGATCTGCAGCATGCGAGTACACACTGTGTACACAGCAAAGCAGGCAATCTATGAAATTCTCTCGGTAGATCCTAACATAGTTACGACAGACGCAGGAGCTACCCCACCTTGTGATACCAACTAAAACAGGATTAATAGGTTCTAATGTGGCATCCGCTGCGCAGAGGAGGCTTTGCCGCTGGTGATCAAAGCAACGGCGCATGTGTGACCAGACGTTGCCTTTGGGAACGAAGGAGTAGGACTAAACAGCGGTGTACTATGCATCAGAGGGTCACATTCAGCACAATTGTGGATGGAACACTGATATCAAGTGCGTACGTACTGCGCAATGCAACAGGTGCATGACTGATAATGTATAAAAGTTTGGGCTGTCAGGGGGGTGTCTGACCGACCCTTGTCCAACTATCAAGTTGTATAGCCAGTCAAAGTTAAGTGATGTGGCCATTGAAGGATTTGGGGGGCCATGAAGGAGGCACTATGGAATTCCGAGCAACTTCTGATGCATTAACCATTCGAGGGTCTGAGCCGAATGTCGGGTTGTACTTGAACTCCATATCGATGGAATGGGCAAGAATATCGGGCGTTCTTGTTATCCCCGATGTTCGCTGCTGATGGATTGGTTGACCATAGAGACTGCGGACAGTAAGAGCAATGAAGATCCCGATTGACACAGCCGGACGCCGCTGTGCACCGAGCAGAGATACAGTAGGCCAACAAAGTGCCGTCCGCTAGCTGTTTTTACACCAAACTCCCAAACGAATGGAGCAAACCATCATCCTCAGGTTGGAGCTCAAACCTTTGCAGTTAGAGCCGCAAAAGAGGCCAGGGGTCTGGCACTCACACGACAAGCACGATGGTATATCCATCTCGATTCAAGAGATCCGCTCCACACTTACCACGCGGCGCCTTAACCTGTTGGCATTGACACCAACACGGAAAATCCGGGGAGACCTCGGGTTGGGGGCATTCAGAGCCGCAAGGGCAGATTACCTACTGGTGTCGCTCTTTAATAAACAAACCTACTACTTTAAAACAATCATGATAATATTAATTAACGAAAGAAATCGTAGTTTTACTGTTATAAACATGTTTACTTAGTAGTAATAAATTGTTTTATATGTTTTAATATTCCTAACTGTATAGGATGAATTGCATAGGAGAAACTGTGATCAACTATATTATCTGGGGCCCGAGCCTTTAACTCTATACAAGGAGAGAGTCATAAGGCAGCTTCCTTTTTGTTAGGTAAAAAGGTTAAATAAATATGTTTTAATATATATAACAAAAGTTTATTTAGAATGTTGCATTTAAAGTCTTCACTTAGGGGCAAAAGTTCTTTATTCGTATGTGAACATGTAACTATAAATGCCTATAGGTTATTTCTCATTCGATCTTTCAGTGAAACCCTCAGTCTCTTAACCCGTGACGTTGAAGTAGTTGGCCGCGATGGGAGTGCTAAGTCCGGCAGCCGTGATGAAGTTCGTCACGTTGAATCCGACCCTCTGGTTCTGCAACATCGTGTTCGCTGCGCTGGGGATCTGCCAGTTGGCCGGCTGTGCCCACAACAAGTTCGTGTAGCGATGGGGATGAGGCGGGTTCTCAGCCGGAGGCTGCGGCGCGAACCATGCCACAGGTCCTGTCGCCGTGGTAATTAGCACTTAGTCTCTGCCACTGAAGCGGCGGCGTTTCTCGTCCTCAATTGAACTTACCGGTTGCGGTCGTTGTTAGAGTGGTCACTCCGGCCCCAGATGCGGCACCGCTGGCCTTGAAGTCACGAAGCACCGTGTGCAGATAGGTTGTTGCCTGTCCGGCCCCGGGATTGGCGAAGTTGGTCGATCTACAGCCGTCGGAGCCATGTTAGTTTCAAGTCTGGGATATCCCGCCAGAGTATATCAAGAAAGGTACGGGCGCCTACGCATCAAGATCTATCGCAGCAACGTCAGTGTCGTCTCGGGAGAACGGGGTGTTTGAATCGTATGAACTACAACTCACCAATCAACATCCAGACGTATGTTTGGTTTGCAGTCCCCGAAATGCCAATAGTCGGCTGTCGCGCCGTGTCCGCCTTGGTCATTGCCTGACCACCT
Source organism: Xylaria longipes (assembly GCA_025201785.1). Lineage (NCBI taxonomy): Eukaryota > Fungi > Ascomycota > Sordariomycetes > Xylariales > Xylariaceae > Xylaria > Xylaria longipes. The sequence goes on from MU619745.1 coordinate 120,822, forward strand.
GTGGCGATATTTTTTGTCCCAAATGTCACTTCGAGCTTCTCAGTGACGGCTGGTGTAAATCCTGGTGGGGTCTGCGCAGAAGAGACACCTGCAAAGACGAGTGCTGATACAATATTTGAGACCTTCATCTTGGTTATTATTAGCGGATACAGATTCTCAGGTTAACAGCGAAGCATATTCGGGAGACCAAGTTTGGGGGCACAAACCCCTTAAATGATATTCCTACATGCCTACGATACTTTTATGGCGGGTTTGAAGACTCATGGCTGTGTTCACTGCCTTCAAATGCAATCTAAAATTGACCAATACAATCGACAATTGAAATATTGAGTTGTTGGCTAAATAAGGGTTTCCTCTTCGGGTGCGGCCACCTCAGCGGCATGGCCAATCTCCCGGCTTGGCTATTCGCACAATCGATATTCCATGAGCTACCCGTTATATGGAAGTAGTGGCGTTCCTATGATGATCGAATTGGCGTGCTCGATTCAGGCCATTTGATCTGCCGGTCGGCAGCTTGCATCTAGTATGCAGACGCGGCACAATACATCGTTACGAGGAGAACATGAGACTCAGCTGTGCATACAACTAACACTATGAGTATATCTGATGTGCATTAGACTTTTACTGCTGGTTGAATAGATCAGCCCCGTTTCGAATAGATAGTATTAGATTGCTGATGAGAAGTTAGCCGTAGAAATGCGACACCAGGCACTAGTTCGCGCTTAGGAGGTTGAGCTCTAAGAGACAAATAAAAGGCTGATTTTCATCATATAAGACCTTCTTCATCAATACCGGTGGTAGGAACTTCAGCCACAACGTTCGTAGGACCAAACTTTAATATATCGAAATACCAAGATGTCAAGCTTGCTCGGTCGCGCTTTGTCTAACCTTTCATCTATATCGATGTTGTACGCCAACAGCACCAGCACCCCGATCCAGTGTCCCGCCATTGATTATGTATAGAAACTCTGTCTTTCTTTTCTCATAGAACGGTGCCTCTTTTTCATGAAAATTGCATGATATTCTGGCAGCTTATTCTGTGTATTCGCATTCTCGTCTTCTATGATATATCTTTCTCTTTTCTGTCGGTTTTTATAGCGCTTTCACGTCTTTTTTATCTCCCAACATTATGTCTCGTCTATTATGAGCGGGATCATACATGATGTGTCAGGTCTCTTACAACAACTTCATCACCGTGAAACTGATCTCATTATGCCCCCCAAACATTAGGTACTCAAGTTGTTTTTAAGCCGTTTTACATCAGGTAAGCCACCCCGTGATTTCACTTTCTTATACTGTGCCCTACATCAATAATAAATCCGATGATCACTGTTGAGAATGCCAACATCCCTTCTCAAGATCGCAAGCTAGCAATAACGTTTGATCTTAGACCTCGTATACTATGCCCAAACAAATGACTTTGCGAATAGAGTACGCTACCACTTATATATAACTTAGACCATGCCTCTTGGTCTACTCCCAATCGTGACCGCGTGAGTAATCGCAACTCTGAGTATACGGGTCTCATACTCTGGAAAGAAGAAGCCTGGAGAGTGAAATTCATGTAAGAGGTTCTGTATGAAATTGACCCTTGCTGCCTGCCTGTGTAGACAAACTTTAACATCTCAATTATTCAATTAGCAGAAATACAAGATCGTGGGGTCTAGCTTCACATAATATACTGGTCTTATGTATTAACACTCATGATCAAACTCTACTCTACGTACTTGCCTGAGAAAATGCGACTTTATCTGATATGTGGAAAAAGTGGCCGGCGTGACGTGACGCTGTGAGGTCGGACCGGACTTTATCTCACTTTTGACGGAAAGTTGCCGGCTTGATGATTGAAAGTCTTCAGACTCGGTTAAGATTACCTAGCAATATTGGCGGTGTATGACTCCCATATAAATTTCTTTCGCACCTCCTATATATGCGTTTTGTGAGTGTGAGTGTGTGTGTGTGTGCACGCCTCTAGATTGCGTCATGAGTTAGTCAACATTGATGCACGGTAATAATGGCTTAAAAATTACCTTCTAATAGTGGAGTTAGATACATAGTTGAGATACGGGGCCAAAGCGCTCTTGGCTAATCGCAGTGATTCAGGCCAAATCCATTGTCTAAGATGAAGTATGTCGGCTAGTTTACTCCGTACAATTGACTAGGTTAGATAGCTTACTATATGATTACCTAGGTATGGTATGATGTTCATGTACTCCGTACCAGCGGGTTGTTTTTGCATTTAGCAGGGCTGCGGTACTGCCATGTAAGGTACTATCTTGCCTGCCGGGTAGGTCCGCACCCCGCGAATGCGGTATCTCCAATTGGAATAGTTCGTCTACATCCGGATCTGCAGCGCGAGCTCCAGTTCACGGCCCAAGATCTCCCTTGATGTACCGGGTATACCCTGCTTGTCTTTGGCGCACCTTCTTTTCTTGGTTCAGTCGTATCTTGCTAGGCAGGGATATTCATTCTGGACCATATCCTTATCGGATATTGAAAGTGGTGACGCGAGCTGCTTGTGTATGCTACCTACTTGGGTATGCTCGCATACATCGGTACTTAAGGTGTAGTATAGTATGCTGCAGGTCCGATCTACTTGATCTGTTTTACTTCCCAGATACCTCAGGTAGTTCGAAATGGAGATACGGTTGCTGCTCAACCTCGTCGCCGGCCTGGCCTTGGCTCACGCGGACGTGGGAGGTTTTAAAAGAGGAGGTTCGGGTGCAATCCATCCCTTTGCGAAATACAAGAACCTCGAATTGGGCGCGGGCGCGACTCCTAGCAAGATCTCGGCAGCGGCGCCCACGCGACCGCCGCTGGAATGCTTTCAGGTAGCCGAACCCGTGCTCACCCCGTCTGGGCTGAAGCGTCGTGACGCAAGCCAGGTGCCGGCATTTGCGCCGGCGGAGCAGAAGCCAATTGAGGCCGCAGTTGACAGTCGCCGCAAGTCGACGCCGTGTGCGGTGGTGCTGATGGAGCATACGTTTGCGAATAGCTATGGAGCTCCCTTTGTCGGTATGCGTGGCCCATCTGCTTATGAGACTCATAACATACCCTAAATCCAGCTTTCTCTTAACAATTGAGCTACCGAGTATGACACCGAGTGATTATCCGCGAGCTGACATCCGACATAGGCAATTACACGCCTCCCACGTGCGATTTCGACCATGTAGTCATCAACTTCACGACGGAGGTGAAGGGGCGGCAATACGACCGCACGGGCGTCTTCTACCTCGGCGACAACGAGGTCTGGCGCACGTCGACCGCGGAGCCGACGAGCTACGGCATCCGCTGGGAGTGGCTGAAGGACATGACGGCGTTCGTGGCCCTGTGGAAGCAGCCGCAGACGGTCATCTTCGACCTCGAGAACATCGTCGACGGCACCTACACGGGCCTGCTCAACACGACGCTGACGGCGACATTCTTCAAAACGCCCGCTGGAAAGCTGGAGGGCGGTGGCCCCGCCGACCTCATTATCCCCGTCTCGCAGCGCCTCGGCGCCGAGGCAATGCCCAGCCAGTTCGTGTACCCGGCGCAGGAGGCGAAGAGCACCGTGGCGGACTTCCCGCGTAACGCGAACCGCGCCGTGGTCACGGTGGACGTCAAGGGGCAAGGCAACGAGGAGTTCTGGTGGAGCAACGTGCCGCAGAGCGCGACGGACGCATTCGCGCCCACCTACGGCGGCGCGTACCCGGGGTACTCGCCGTTCCGCGAGGTGCAGGTCCTGATCGACGGCAACCTCGCGGGCGTGTCGTGGCCGTTCCCCGTCATCTACACGGGCGGCGTGGTGCCCCAACTGCACCGGCCCATCGTGGGGATCCAAGCGTTCGACATCGCCGAGCACGAGATCGACGTGTCGCCGTTCCTGCCGCTGCTCTGCGACGGCGGCGCCCACACGTTCGAGATCAAGGTGCTGGGGCTCGTGGACGACGGGGCGTCGGGCGCCGCGCTGTCGGACACCACGGAAGACGAGTGGTACGTCACGGGCAAGATCTTCGTCTGGCTGGACGACGACGCCGGCGCGGTCACGACGGGCACCCTCGGGAACCTGTATACGTCTGCCCCGACCATCGCGCTCACGCAGCGCCTGACGCAGAACGCCACCGGCGCCAACGAGACGCTCGAGTACAACCTCGCCGTGTCGCGGAGCCTGGCGATCAGCTCGTACGTGAAGACGCAGAAGGCCAAGGGGACCGTGACGTGGTCGCAGTCGCTATCGTACTCGAACATCGGCGGCGTGTCCAACTTCGGCAACGACAACCTCAACACTTTTTCTATCTCGGGCGCTGACGCCGCGACGGGCCCTCGCACAAACTACGCGACGAGCTACGCGTATCCCCTGTTCGCCAACAGCACGGCCGACTTCTCGCCCGAGGGAAACCTGACGCTCTGGGCACAGGTCGATCAAGGGCTGCAGGTCGAGGTCCGCGGGGACGCCGTGCTGCCCAGTGGGCTGGAGGGGTTCCTCGCGTCCGGGAAGATATCCTCGGCCCACGCTATCGAGGGTTCCGTGCTACGGACCTGGCGGAACAGCACGGCGAATTACTTTCGACCGGGCGATAACAGCTACAGCACGGGCGTCGGACAGACACATCAGGTGTTCTCCTTCGGCGGGATCCGGCCTCACGGCGGGGTGGAGGAGTTGTACTATCGCGACGTGAGCGCGTTTAATGACACTGTTACCGCTGACAATGTCAAGTTTGGTGGAAAATGAGGACGTACGTCACGGCTTAGGCGCGAGAATAGCATAGTACAGCATTATCGAGCGGTAGTAATATCAGAATAGTAATATCATATATTTCTAACCATGCGTGATGCGCCCACGCTCCCTTTGGTATCCTAGGCTACATCTCAGTTCCCAGCACCACGGCCGTCCGTCGGTCCGCCGGTCGTCTCAATCTACATAGCGCATAGCACCACATCTCGAGATGGAGCACACGGCAATGATTTGCTCAGGATGCCCTTCCAGCCCCTCCATTGTGTACCCGGATATGCCTGTATAATTGTTTCCACAGACGTCTAGAGTCCCCGTCCTCGAGCATTCGCCCAGATAGACAGCAGGCTGCAGCTCGTCAAGGGCACTGACGAGACAGCAGCAGCAGACCGAGAGCGTTTTCATAGGACCCGGTTCGGGTGTCACTCTTAGCTCTACGGGCACGGTGCTCGTCGTCTCTGCCAATAAGGTGCTCGTTATCGTACTGCTGGTGTCGCTTGCCCACATCGTCGGGAAACATGTTGTCGTGCCGGCTTGGGGGAGGGCATTGGTTGATATCAGAAAGACTTGGAACAAAACGATTGTGAATGAGTGCATTGTGAACCGCATGATTTAGCGCTAGGTGTATTTTGTGATTTTTGCTTGTCTGGATTTTGACGTGGTCCATGATGGCGCGACGAATACGGGAATGGCAATGTCTATCTATTCAGTCGTAGTACGCGGAGCTCAAAATGCCCCGTAATCAACGTGCTACTATAAATATAAACGGATCATAGTATGCTGAAGACATAGTATATAGGTCTTGGCACGCTTTGCCCCGGATACGAAGCCTCTGCATCGTCCGTTTGACGTGCCTTGGCTAGAATGAGGGTTGCAGCTGCAACATGCTGAACGAACACAGTCCCGCATTTAGCCCTCGCAGCTCGCCTCCGCCGCCAGCGAGCACAGGTACGATTTAGGCACAATGATCGACCAAGCTCAAGTGTGAGTATAAGAGATTGTCTAACGGCCTAGCCATGTAGTAACGCCCGATGAACGCCCGAAACATCAGTTTTACGACTTCTAATTTTGAAGGTTCATCTTGGCCATGTCGTCTGCATTATCAGCAGCGGCATCAGGGGCAGCACCCTTATCTTGACCCGCACCTGGAGGGCGATTGCCAGTTTTCTTGACCTTTTTCTGTTTCTTTTCCGGTGGTGGGTAGGCTAGTAATGTGACCTCCTGCCATTCTTTTGATGCATTGTAAGCGTCTTGGATGGGTATCATAATGTCATGTAATGCCTTCGTAACAGCGGGTTTCAGTAGTTGTGGTGTGAGCTTGTAGTCAATTAGTAGTCCGTTCCTAGAGACACTGGCCGTTATTGCATAGGTTTAGAGAAAAATACTTACTACGTCGTTTTCGTAATCGCTTCGCATCTGGGCAATTGTTGTGTATACAAGGGGTTCGAGACCATCTCGTTCCCGAGGTACAACAAATTCACGCTTTCCTTTGAGCTCAGAGACTGGAAGGAACACATGTTCCACATAGGCTAGCAGGCCGTTGCCTTCAGCAACCCGTGGTGCTGCTTCTGCTTTCTTGATCTGTACCAGTAGTTAGTAATTATCACTAGGGTAATGCCGTAAGTAACTAAACTAGGGATTAAGGGACGCAGCCTCTAGCAGGCCACGCATTTCGAATGACCAAGGGTGATATGGTACCGTACCTTTCTCGCCACGAGGTCCGGTGGGTCAAGAAGATCAATCTTCGAGTTCTCATCACTCGAACTCACTATGCAAATGCAAGTCAGCAACAACCACCTCGCACATTCCGTGTCAGCCCACTTGGGGGGGGGGGGGGGGGGTTATCCTTACTTTTACCACCCTGAAGACCTGGGATCATGTCGTTCATAAGATGAGCGCGCTATGACTGAGTCAGTCCTGGTTTGGAAGATCAGACTTGACCGATAGCGTCCAACTGACCTGTCGGTACCCAATTTTCGGTAGCCATTCTTTCGCAGCAGTGAACAACTTCCGCTGATCAAGTCCTGTATTGCATCAGTGGCATGCCCCAACTTTTCGCTTTTAAACCCGGGCAGAGGCACACTTACCACCAAATTGCGCATCCACATTAAGGTACTGTTCGTCCAACACCTGCAAAATCGGATAGAGCAACCCACTTAAGGGGCTGTTGGCGGACTGTTTAACGATCTCGGCACCGGCCTTCTTTGCATCGTGCTCCGACGTTAACGAGCTCAGCTTGTAAATGTCCATGATGTAGTCGGGCGTCTTTTGGTACGAGCTGCCAAGCACAAACTCGACCTTGTCCGTTGACACACCACAAGCCTGGAGCAGTGCTGTTATAGCAAACCGATAATAATTGACACGGTGTGCGACGAGCTCGATGGGCGCCTTGAGATTATCGAGGAAGCCGTGAATCTATAGGCCGCCATCATCATCATCATTAGTGCTGTCGCGGCAAACTCGTTCGATGTGGAGGGTACGTGGAGGAGCGCATACGTCGGCTAGGAGGATGACCATTTCGCAGCCGGCAGCCAGCAGTTGGGCTATTTTGACCTGTTTTTCAATCGTAAGCTCTATGTACCCGTCCAAGGGTGATCAGGGAACCGTACGCCGGGGACTAGATATCCAGCATGGGGCCGGCCGGTCTGTCGCGTACTCGAGTTAGCCGTCGATTGCCCGTCTTCTTCGGAGCCGCAAACGTGGCAGAGGTATGACATACGGTAGCAGTTCCTGCGGCAGAGAAAAATAACTTGTTAGCGCTGGATCCGCGTTGCTCGCAATACAAACAAGATGAGCACCTACCCCAGTAGATCCTAGGATTGCGCCCCTCATTGACGATGGCCTCGATTATTTCGGGATTGAGGAACTCGGCAAGGTTCTCTTTGATGAGGGCAAGCCTCTCGCCTGGGTTCGTGGTAGCCATTGCGCGTATCAGTGAGGAGAGGTGGTTCGCGTGATGTCTTAGGGTCGTGGTTGGGTGACCGATGATAAATTGCTTTCTGAATGACTCAAAATGCAAGGTGGGATGTCTCGTCAGGCCGGATCGGCCAGCTTTTTGGAGGGGCAGTTGCTAGGGCGGGGCAAGGGTCCGATAAGATAAGGTACAGTGGGTGTTATTCTGGGTAGAAATATATAATTCAGAAATCAAATATACGACCTATTATAAATGGATTAAAGAACTATTCGTATAAATTTTGATTATCTTTGTCCAATAGTAGGTTTTACTACTATTAGTTTAATTTAAGATCAAGGTATACTGTATACTGTAAGCGTAAATGTAGTATTATGGTGCAGATAGAATCCACCATGATGAGTAGGTATTCTGGCACACTGTCTTAATAGCTTCTCTATCTTATCTTTTAGTGCGGCTCGTGCACTGGGGAGATCTAATTACATTCTCCATGTTGGGTAACAACTTGGAAGTCCGATTGACTCATTCTTGAACCGGAACGCCAACCCCAAAGTGACCCTAGGCACGTTGAGACTGTGAATGCGTCAATGGGTCACATATTGCCAGTGTAAAAATGAGTTACCCGTATACTATTATAATATGCCCCCTAGGGGGTAAGCTACATGGCCTGGTCCCAATCATCTCGTCATCAGTCATTAAACGGCCATGGCAATATCAATCTAGCCGCAGCACATGGTTACGTCTTCGCTGCTCTCAAGACTCTTCGTCGGCGGGCTAGTCATACCTCCTATTACGACCTTCTGAGTCATCCAGTCGCACACAAACTTGCCGAATCCCGCACCGATAATGATCACGATGATGACATATCCGTTGAACGCCATGGCGATAAGCATCAGGATATAGGCTATGCCGAAAGCCACAGCATCTATAGTCATTTACATGTTAGCGTCCGCCGAACTAGGCCTAACAAACACGGCGCTACAATGGAAATATGAAGGATATGACTACTTAGATAGGACGATAGCACCGTAGTACAACGGCCTCAACATCGGAAATGCGACTTACGTATGAAACTTCGGATTGCTTGTTGTATCGGTGTTGCTCGAAAGATGACAGTCTGGCTGTCCATTCGAGGTCCCTCTGAGCAGCAATCATCTTTCGATCTGGCCATTGCAGCCTGGGCATCTACATGCTGTTGGAATTGGCGGAGGATGAATTGGTCGTATTCCTTGCCAACTCGCCGGACAAATTCCAGCAGGATAGCGAGCAAGAACACGCCGATGCAGGTTGCTGCCATCATCCCCTGGGTTTTAATCTGCCATGACTCGGCAAAGAAACACGCACCGATGGTGTTCCAGTTCCACAGCATCTGGGGATTTGTTGTTAGCGAGACCAAATCTAAACGCGTTGGGAATTAGGACAACGAACGTGAGTTGAACAGGAACCATCATGCATATCCATATCACTGCCATGTGACATTTTGTCTGGATGTGTTCTTGAATGTGCTCTTGAATGAGTAAACCGGCAATTCAGATCTTCGACGATTTTCGACGGACAAGGTCGCAACTGTCCACTTACGCCCACCTCTTATAAGCGGGTTGACTGTTATGTTTTTTGTCCGTCTTCTCTCGATGGCGTGATGATATTATGTTGGATTTTCCGGGTAGTGAGACACAAAAAGAGCAAATATGAGAGAGTTTGTTCAGATGCAAAGGGTGAGAACTGGTTTCGAACGAGTATGAATGCGCACGTTTACGAAGTGCTACTTCTAGGGTACGTGGTCTGCTTGCGCGGCGAAGCTTTCTGAATAACCTGGGTCTCAACGACCAAGCATACTAGTGCCCGGAGATCAGTGTTAACATCGGGATTAGGAGCGAGGGTCGTGGAGAATTATCTAGCTTCCTGGGCCAAGCATCATACGAATCACAACAGCACTTGGCCTAGCAGTGACAGCGACACCCTACTAGACACGGCCCGGACCCAGAGATCTGCCAAGAACCCCTCAGCACCCGCACCTAAAACGGATCAGAAAAACGTGCTCAATCTTTCTCAGCAGCCCACTGCGCAAGTTTTCGTGGCTTTAGCCCAGATTGTGGGGAAATTTCGTGGTGGCCACTATGTGCTTAGTTATTGACCTCTTGTCTCAATATCGGACCGATCATGATGGCGTTTTATAAGTTCATGGGTACTGCAAGCGCATTGGACAACAATTCAGATGCTTTTGAGCTTCACACATTGCTATTACACGGTCCGTTCAGTAGCTGACTTTAAATCTATCCTGCTCACTTTCGCTATACAAGATCAAGGTCACCCGCCGACGAAGACAATCTCAAGTAGCAGCTCCACGATACTAGCGGTTCCTTTTTGCCCATTTATCTCCAACTACGCAAACCTAGGGCGCTCTGATTGGGCTTGCGCTCGGGAAGATGGCGAGCCATGGAGGGCTATTAGCTTCCCGCCATATTCAGAACGAGAGCGATGCAGATAACCTAGAACCGCATTGGGGCTACGTTTCCAGAGTTCGCCCTTGCACGAATGATGCCGGATCGTGCGAATACCTCGATCAGGTTTACCACTCCCACGATCTGAGTATGCTCTACTCTGGAATTCTATGGTCGACTATACTGGCAATCGTGTTCGTATGGACGATAGGGAGGAGGCTCCGGGCGCCATCGCGGGCCGATGGCCTGGTCTCGGGAAGTATCAGCGCCAGCGAGTCATCTGTAACACGATTTGCAAGATCACTATCCGCCTATGTGCGAAGTTCGTTGCTTCCCGATGCGGCGCGACCCATTTTCGGCAGGACTACCCGACTTCAAGTGCTTATTCTGGCTGTATTAGCAGGCTACCTATTAATATGGAGTTTCGTGGGCATTACTTATCAAATCTGGATTACACCCATCAAGAACAGTCCGGGGGTATATAACACAAGAACCAGCTTGGGCCCATTCTCTGATCGCGTTGGAGTTCTGGCCTACGCCTTGACACCGCTGTCAATTCTTCTATCAAATAGAGAATCGATACTCTCTTTGCTTACAGGAGTGCCCTACCAGAGTTTCAACTTCCTGCATCGGTGGCTCGGCTACATCATCTTCATACAGAGCTCCGTGCATACCATCGGTTGGACTATTATCGAAGTGCGGCTATATCAACCGCAGCCAATTACCGCGATTGAATGGATCATTCAGCCCTACATTATATGGGGAGTTGTCGCTATGATCTTACTCCTCCTCCTCTTCGTGCTGAGCACACCATGGGCCATTCGCCTGACAGGATACGAGTTCTTCCGAAAGGCTCATTACGTTTTGGCTATGGTCTATATCGGGGCTTGCTGGGCCCACTGGGATAAGCTCCAATGCTTCCTCCTCCCATCTCTACTAATATGGTTCTTGGATCGTGGCGTCCGCCTCTTGCGCACGGCGTTGATCCACCACCAGTATCTCCCAGATGGGTCAATGGGCTTCCGCACAGCCCCGGCATCACTGACACACTTCCGGGATGCTGATGGAGATGTTGTACGCATGGACTTTACACAACCTCACGATGCTTGGAAAATTGGCCAACACTTCTACCTATGCTTCGCGGAAAGTAGCATTTGGCAGTCACATCCTTTCACGCCGCTGAGCCTGCCTCAAACACGAAATGGGTCCGTCACACACTCGTACATCTTCAGAGCTAAAAAGGGCGAAACAAAGAAAATCGCGGATCTGGCTCTGAGGAAGTTGGCCCAGTCTCCTAAAGCAACGACGCCGGTCATATTAGCCGGACCCTACGGTGAATCGATTGCCGAAACACTGATGCCTGAGGACAATGTGTTGTGTGTGGCAGGCGGTACCGGCATTGCCTACGTACTACCTGTGCTGCTCGACTTGGTCCGGAAGCCCGCCGTGAGGGACCGCAGGATCCAACTGATTTGGGCCATTCGGAGGAAAGCAGACTTATGTTGGGTTGAGCAGGAAATGGTCGCTATCAACAATACGGCTAGATCCCACGGGATTGAAGTACACATATATGTGACGCGGGAGGCTGCTGGCAGCAGCACCTCTTCAATTCAGGATGAGAAGATGGGAGAAGTCATTGATGTAAAGGAGATGTGTGGTTCGCCTTCGTGCTCATCGATGTCGATTGACGGAGTCCAGACTCCAATGTCATTAGACATTCAGAAACTCGGCAGTAGGGGATTGAATCAACATCCGGACCTGAAGGCTCTAGTAAGCGACTTCGTGGACGGCACCGTGAGAGGGCCGACGAAGGTATTTGCCAGTGGTCCAGGTGAGATGATCAGCGAGCTTCGAAGTATCGTCGCGTCATGTAATTCTGGCACAAAGGTTTGGAGGGGTAACGAGCGTTTTGATGTCAGCTTGATTTGTGATGATAGATTAGAATGGTAATGATTTATGAATTGAATGATTAAACTTTCTCCCGTTATCAGACACCGAGTTCGTTCACTGCTGACGTCAGTTAGCAATTCGTATCGTAGACAACATCCTCGAAACTCAAGATTGCCGCTTAAAAACCGAACATCTTGTTCTCGGTCCATTCTTTTTCGGTATTCTGTCGATATCGTCTCATCGGTGTTAAGCAACACTTGGCGTTAAGGAACACGGAAATTTGGGTGAATTAGATATATAATCGCCCGAAACGGTAATACCAGAATTGGATAGTTCTTGGCACATGTCCGGAAAACCCTTACGGTAACTAACACACGGGTCTAACACGGAATATTGATGACTACGAGATCATTGTATGATATCCACCACAGAGAATCTGATACCTGGGTCCAGTTGTATTACTACACATCGATCTATTTCTAAGCAATCATGTAGGACAACTTACCTAGTTTAAATGTATCCATTAATTAAATTACACAGTACTATATGGACCGTTATTTTAACCCTTTAAATCTGACAAGAAGAGCTTAGTTTAAGTAGGCAAGACTTCACCGCTATTTAGCAGTAATACGTACAGGGCACGGCGACTTTTTCGCCTGCGATCGAGGTATGTCGATCGGTTTATACGGTCCGATGACCATTGGGAGCACCGAGATCGTCTCCGTGTATGTCTTGATTCGCTCGCTCGAAGCTATCAAGAGTTGGATTGAAGGGAACTTTCCGGGGGCCATGAAGGTGTGGTTCTTGGCATCAGAAGATGAGAGCCATTCACGGCGAGGTGCTACTGTTGGTAGCTCTGAGCAAAGAGAAGGAACTTGAAAAAAAAGAAACGCATGGAATATGCAGGGATTCGCGAGAACCCCAGGGGTCGTTCATCAACCGTTTGGAGAATTGCATCGCGACGCGACCGACAAATTGCAGGACCCGATCATGATGCCCTCTACCTCTACGATCGAAACTACCGGCGATCATCAGTCGAAGACAACTGCACTGCTTTTATGCCCAAGACGGGCACCCCTGTTGATGATCTATATCGCGTACACATACCGATGACCCCTGCCCAAGTCACACAGTCGATGGCTTGGACTCTTCCATCGACCTCTTACCTGGAAAGTCATCAACAGAGCGGGTTTGTGAGCTGGATGGATAGATTATCGAGTTTTCTAAGCCAGTTGGGAGCATATCACAAAGACACCCGATGCAGGAGGACTTCGCGATAGTTCCGCGCGTTAGAACGCGTTGTAACGCGCCCACTCGAAACTGTCCCGATATTGTATAACCTTTGCCACGTGAGGCTATTGAGCCCTGGAAAATAAACATACGTATAATGAATAAACTAATGGAGTCTCAACGAGAGGCTAGGATCTGTGAAAACTATTTCTCCCTCCTGCTCCATCTGAGCGGTGCACGTTCCGGGTGGAGCATCTGGAGTAGAAGTACTGTGCCTGAATCATTCTTGATGAGGTGCAAAACTCTTGCCCGTGCTGCATCCATAGTCTCGCCATCTCGAGTAACTGGATCAACACGCGCACCTCGAAACAAGACCGCTATTGCCGCTGAAAATTCAACCTGCGAGAACTTCCTTCCAGGGCAATCCCGTATGCCTTCAGACCAACCTATAAAGGAGCCCCGGACTACGGCATTGAGTTCTTCGTTGCCAGCGTTACCAGCTTTGATCCACCGAGATGGCCGCCATACCAATGAGTCTGAACCCCAAAATCTTGGATCTGTATGTACGGCTCCGTAGCTAGGGGCAATTATGCTCTGTGGTGGGAGTAGAAACGTCTTGTTGCCTACAGAAAGCGTTTGTGTTTTATCGGCAGTCCATTTGATGACTGGGATTGGGGTATATAAACGCATTGTTTCGAACATAACAGCGAGACAGCGTTTCAGACGAGGGAAATCGGCGCGATAATCCAATATCTCTCGATCTCCCAGAACAGCCTGAATTTCTTCGAAAAGCCAGTCCTGGTACTCTGGGTGTGCTGACAAGAAGTAGATGGCGAATGTGAAAGTATTAGCAGTTGTATCGTGACCAGCGGAGCTGAAGGCAAACATATTCCCGTAGATTTCGCTTTCCGAAAGACCTCCTGATGCTCCGGATTTGTGGACTTCATCTTGCGATGCACGGATAAGGAGAGTCATGAGATTATGATCCGGGAGTTTATCTTCAGCGCTGTGTTGCGTCAGTCCAGGGTTCATTCAAACAAATCTTTGCCCCAATGACATGAAATGCAGCCTGCAGCTCTACCCATGAAATGGGACACATGGGAGTTGACTCACAAGGCCCGCTTCTCTGTTTCATACATGTTTATCAGATGGGATCGAAATGTTAGCCATGCCTCGTGTACTATTCGAAACTTTTGTGGCAGCCAAGGATATGATATAAATTCGGTGCCAAAAGCAAGAATGAAGACCAGGTTGTTTAAAATTGTCCGCAGTGACTCCTTGGCTGATGGTGTAGCTAACGATTCCATATTGCTGCTTTGAAATTCGAATGATTTTCCTAGAGCAGCTCTTGAAAAGGCGTTTAGAGTCAAGGCTCGCATGTCGTCAGCAGCAGAGACAAGAGAGGGGATTTTTGTCCAATGATGAAGCATATCACCCGCTAATGCAATGGTCTCATCCCACAAAATCGCATTGGTTTGCTCATTAAAGCAGCGGATTGCTATTTTCCGCTGCCTTCTCCACGATTCCCCTTCAGCCTATAACAAGGATGGTTATTAGACCTGTGAAGTGTAGCAAAGAAAGAAGAAATATATGAGAAGCTCACAGTCCCTATGTTGGGCCCAAAAACGTCGATTATTTCTGTCATGATACAGTTTAGTCGGACAGGGCGTTCGTCCATTGTATGTGGCACAGACCATTTACCCACACAGGGCGAGGGAAATTGTTAGGCCTCTTGAAGATGGACACAAGAGCATCAGGATCATTGACATAGACCCAGTTTTTGAGAGGCGTCACCAATACCCATATATCACCCATTTCCCTATCCCAGACTCATGTCAGAAACACCTGAGGGGCTCGAGCAAGAAAGCACGTAAAGGATCAGGAACGGTGTATGAGAAATGGCCGTCTGCATAAGAAAAGACCAGAAACTTGCGGTCACTTACTGATGTGATCTGTATCTATCCTCAACCTCCCAGCCGCGCCAGTTATATCTTGTAAAACTGTTGTCGCTAAAAGGCAAGCGGCGTATGATAGACAATACCTTTCTGTCGACAAGTACCCAGAATGGGTTGAGCGGGCTGATGGGAATGAAACGAATGGGAACACCAATAGAACGGGCAGCATGATAATTCCTCAACAGGCTCACTGTTGTGTGAACAGCGAGAACCGCTACAAACAGGACAGGAATGCCAAGGAGTACTGTGACCCAATGCATTGAAAGATACTACCAAAGTGAACTCGAGTTTAGAGATAGGTGGGAGGAGGAAGGGGGGGGGGGGGGGGTAGCCGGGGCAATGTTGGCGGTGAGTGTTTTTTGGCTTGGAAGATGGACAGTGTGATCTCAAGGAGCACAGCTTAAACTGAAGGGACACGATAGGGAGGACAGCCAAAAAGACGTGGTGTTACGACAGTCATCGATAAGCAACGGAGGGTGGGCATGTCTGAACTGGATCGTTGCGATGATATACCCGGGTTGTCTCCATGGAGAACGAGGGACCTGTGATCAATGATAGGAGACATTCAACAATAGTTGAAATACAAGCGCTTTACCGAGATACTCACAAAGGCATTTAGGAAGATCAGTAGAAAGCATTGATGATTCGCTTGAACTTCTCTATCCCTTTGAACGCGGATTCAACCTCGGAACGCCAAGACGCTATACGGAAATGATCGTGGCTTGTAACTCGACCAATCGGATGCTATTGCCTATTTCGACCCGTTAATTGGAGGCAGATCACCATGCATACGGGAGGATCCGCCCCCATGTTCTACCCCCATGTCAGTTGATGCCCTTGTCGATTCTAACCTTAATTTCTGCCTTGGTCATCCAAGACGCAGCAACTGCTGAGGTGATCAGTAGTACGTACCATTGTGTCACCCGCACGAGGTACCTAGAATTAGTCTGCTTCACCTTATCACTTTACTTAACTTGCATTATCAGCAACTGGGGAAAACGACTTACAGTATACTACGTCTCCTGTACGCTAGCAACTGATAAGCGATCCCTTCCGCTATAATATACCAGTAAAACATAGCGTTGATCGCCGCCGGGCAGCTACTAAAGTACAGAAGGCCAGCAACTGCCTCGCGGTGATCGGTACCACTAATAAGCAGGGCACATGGCAAATCTACCAGATCTACAATGCAAATTACAGTATATAGAGACCAGAAGTTTGCTAGGTCATATTGCCATAATCGTAATATAATAGTGTCTAGGCATGCTCAATCAGGGGAAATTGGCTCAAGCGACACAGTGGTTCCGTACCTAGTCACATCGAATAAATCTTATACCTTGGAGAACTGCCAGCGTTTAGACCCTCCATTTCCATATTGACAACCGCCCACCCACAAATCCAGCATCGTACAGCTCACTCACGCAAGATTTTCACTGCTATTGCACTGGCCTTTATGCCTGGGCACCGGTACCAATCATGAACATGATGGCAAGGATTTTCCAGTCCAGCGGCATCGACGTTCTGTGTATGATTGATCATATCCATCGTCTTTCCGAGGTACAGTTCAAGCTATTGTCTAACCTGTTACGTGCTAAATGATTGTCTGGGGTCAGAAAGCGAGCGGAGAGTACTTCTGGGACATATTGCCCTTGTTCCATTCTAACCCGGGCCTTTGGTTACTAACCACTGTTTGCATCCTCATCATGTGTTTCACATACATCGTTTCTGGACTTCGATTTCGACTGTCAATAACATTTGGCGACCCATCGAGAGTGCCAACAGTACCCTACTATCTTCCTGGCTTATTCCATACGCTCTCGCTACTAGACCCTGCTGGTTTCCTTGTTCGTCTTAAGTGAGCAGACCACCAAGTAATTAGTCTGTATGTTCTTCCTGATTCACATTAATGCAATTGATCAGGAATCAACTCGGTTCTGAGAGGCCTTTGCTCGTGAGGGCCGGTTTCTCTCGCATCTTCTTTATCACCAATCCAGATCATGTGAAAGCGGTATTCAGAAAATCAAAACAAACGACCAACATGCCTGCTTCAGTTTGGGCCCTGCGCCATCTTCTTAACCTGCCCAGGCAAGCGCTTCAAATTTATGAGGCCGATAACTCAGGGATGAATTCAACCCCGCGAGAGGGCAGCGTGGTCGCTCCCGAACGTCGACTGAAATTCATGATAGCCCACAATTTAAACAAGTTTCTTTCATCCCATTACTTGGATACTCTAAATAAGCAGTACTTAAGTCTTTTGGTTGGGGATCTTGACTCTCTCCCGATCGGCGACACTTGGATTAACTTCCCAGATCTTTTCGTGTTTATTCAGCGTATCAACTTCCGGGCATCCATAAAGACCCTTGCTGGTTTGGAGATATTTAACGTCTACCCGGATATCATAGAGGATCTTATTGTCTTTCAGTCTCACGTGCCAGATATGCTCTATCGCATGCCGCGCTGGCTGATCCCGAGAGCGCATCAAGCCCGCAAACGGCTGTTGGGGGGAATCAGACGCTGGCACGAGTATGCGTCTCAACAGTCTGACATTCATAAAGTGGCACCTGATGACCCAGACTGGGAGCCTTTCTTTGGCACTAAATTAATAAAAGCCAGACAAATCTATGCTCGAAAGATTGCAGAAATGACCTCAGAGGCAAGAGCCGCTGAGGATCTAGGCCTCATATTCGCGTAAGTAACCTGGCAGCTCTCACGGCGATGAGAACGTGCCCTGTCTTCCCATTACAAGGAACACGATGCATTGACAGTGATACTAGGGCCACGGGAAACGTCACCAACTCTACATTTTGGTTTATATTCGAAGCTTGCAAAGACTGTGAGCTCTTGGGCCAGCTAATGAGTGAAGTTTCAGAATCACGACTCGAGCATCCCAGAACATTCGACATCAAAAAGTTGACAAGCCAACCCTCATTGCAGTCAGTATATGCCGAAGTGCTTCGCCTATATGTCGCATCAGGTATTGCACGTGTTGTGCTGCATACCGACATAGACACCGCTGGTTACAGGATCCCCAAGAACAGCTATATAGCAATGTATAGTCGTTCAATGGCGTTCGACCATAGAGCATGGTTACTTGCTGGCAGGCAGTCAGGAAGACCACTGGTTGAATTTGATCCAAGCAGATTCCTTGTTGACACTACATGGAAACGCCCTTCGCATAACAACAGAGGATCAGAAGCCTCTCGGGAACCAGGGGTGCCAATAGAGGCACCTGACAGCTCCAAAAGGAAGCGCCGCTTTTCTATGGAGGGGCTGCTAGGACTCTGGATACCCTACGGAGGAGGAGACCATGTTTGCCCTGGGCGCCACTTTGCAAAACACGAGATCCTAATGACCTTTGCGGTAATGTTATCAGAGTTCGATATTCAGTTGGAGCACCCGAAGTCTAAGGGCACTCTGCCCAACATGAAGTACGCAACTTTCGGTGCCCTCCCTCCAGCTTCCAAGGTACCATTCCGCATCAGAAGAAGAAAGGCAGGCGTACTGGCAACAGCGTAACCGAGCGGCCTTGTGGTGAAACACGGTACAAACTCCTTGACACATGTCTCTTGAAAGGAGTATGATGGCTGAGTATTTTAACGATTCTATGCGGGTGAGAAGCGAAGATGGTGAGCTACCATACCCGACCTATTCTCGGTAGCCAATTGTAAGGTCAGGATACAAGCTGCCAAGGGGATTGGGTGTAAAGGGGGAATGAATATAAGCAATACAAACAAAGCCTGCCGTAATTTCAAGTTGATCGCCCTCTTCATCACAGATTGCAACGTCGGGTGCAAGCTCCTAACTTGCATTCACGTCTCAAAGTTGTTGGATGGCCAAAACTTAACCGGGCCTGCTGAGACATAAGCCGCCTATCAGACCACCTTAATTGACCAAGTACCTACCACGTCGGACCGTTGTTAGAAGGAGCATCGACAGCGCATGGTCCAATCTGTGCGCTTCTTCGGCGCTGTATTAGTAGGATCGTCGGATCCTCCAGGATCTATTATTGCAACGTCGGGTACTGTTATAATCCTTAGAATCAAGCGTGGGAAAGAAGAAGCGTGTGTCGTTAGAATCGAGTGCGTAATGCTGACTGGAAAAAGCGCGGCATGCATCGCCACCACCCAGCCAGGACGTCGGAGTGTGGTTGCATTTCTGCCTCTTTCACCGCGTCTCGTAGTATCTTGGCCTGGAGCTCACATTTCTCCCCACTGACTCAAATACCTACCGCACTGAGATATACCTTCTCGTGCGGGGAAGAGCACCCCCAATACGGCGATAGATCAATAATGCAGAGCAACGTAGATGCAGCATGCAGGTTTGTTATGAAGATATTCGTGGTTCAACCGAAGATTCTGTATGTATTATATGAATATATGAGCATGTTGGAGTGTTCGGGTTCCCACTGTATCCATCTTGTACGTCTATGAAGGCTGGGTCCAATGTTTTTGCCTCTTGAATAAAGCAAGAGCTTTATTATCGCCCTGGAATCAATGTGCCTAGAGTTGATCTTAATGCCGCTATTAATCCGCAAACAGAGGATTTACATCATATATACGCCAGTTATAAAGCAGTTTAACCAAGACCTTTTTTTTTAAAGTGTGAGTATATATTTTATCTAAAAAGGAACTAGTTATTGCTGTCATCGCCCTCGGCGTAAGTGTGGCCATTGGGCCAGTTATTGGCGGCGTCTCACGCAGTACGTGAGTTTGCGTATGTTAATTATATTCTGTACCTTTAAATCATTATCATGTCTTCTTCATCGACGCGAGAGATATGTAGGATGGTGCTTCTGGATGTGAGACCCCAGAGAATCAAGGGAAAGCGCCGTCTGACTTGTGTGCTAGTAATGATCCGGCAGGTGTTGTCGTGATCATTACCGTCCTGTTCTTCGTGCCCAAGACGAGCCCTTCTGAAACGACCACTCAAAGTGTTCCCTTGCGCGAAAGAAATTGAGAATATGGACGCCATCGGCCTGTCCCTTTTTCATTGGTGCCGTGACCTCATTTTTACTCGTTTTCGCCTGGTGTGGCCAAATGTAATTACTACCGATTGCGGATCGCTCCTCAAAGTATCTGTAGGATGTAGAATGATCGCATTCTTTTTTCTCTCTAAAACAAGTGATATTTACAAGAAGCCACTTTGGTTTCATAGATGCTCTGAACAAAATTGAACCAGTTTGTTGAGATACATATATGGCTCTCCTATATTGACTATTACTATTTAAACCGCATGTGAAATTACTTTAAAGCTAAGCTACTGTGAAATTCCATTCTTAGGCATTTCAGTCTCGTCTAGACGCTGCTCTGCGTAAGCTCGGGCAACCGGCCTAGATGGTGAAAGTATGTCCGCAACACTCTCTGCACTGGCATCAGATGAGAAGCCGGGATTGTGCCTCATACGGGCTTGATCAGAATCCACGGAACGGGAAATATTAGTAAGATCAACATAAGGATCGCGCCGGTCTGACTTCCCGGAGCGAATTCGCGCTATCATTTGCCGGTATGTGTCTGAAGGGGTGAAATTTGGTCTATCTTTGCGATGTGAATGTGCAAATAGTTGTGGGAAAGCCGAAAGAGAAGACACAACAATTGCTACTCTCAGTAGGATCATAAGTGCATGTCAGCTTCCAATTTCGAGCAGCTAGCATAACGTAATTTGCGACACGTACCAACAGATGCCTCGATGGAACTCCAAAACCAGAGGAGAGTTACATCATCCTGTCCATCTGGTCTTCTTGTCGTATCTAGATCGCCTACGCGGACTGCGGCGATGGCAATAGTGAAGAGTGAAAGTGAGAAAAGACCAAGAACGGCTAGTTTCTTTGTCGTTGGGATTCTAACATTCCAAAGCAGAACGGCGGGTAAAAGCATGGCTAGGAGGAGGGTAGTTAGAACAGTTCAGCAGGACATTCGCAGCCATAAAAGCGCGGAAGTAGGTATACTCACTCAAGAAGTCTGATATTATATCTAATGAGGCATTGGCCCGCAGAGTTGCGTTGGTTTTGTTGATTTCTGCTGGCTGATTACAATTGGCAAATATAAAGTCGGTAGAGCCTGCAAGGCATTGGTATCTTGTGTCGCTGATGGACACGATAAAAGTTACAAGTGAAGCAAACATGATCGGCCACCAAAAGTATTGATAAAAATCAATACCCTGACCTAACCGACGGAAAAAGTAGAGAAATGAGAGTTTTATCGGGAATAAGGACGTGTAAAAGAGTAGGTATATGATCAGCGACACCAAGAGCCAGCGCTGGGCACGCGAGACGAAGTCAGGGTGATACGTGTCAAGTCCTGCTTCGACATCAAGCACGTAGTACATATCTCTTGCGGCCCATTGCCAAAGCGCTGCCGAGACAGATACCAGAATGAACGACGCGATGGCGAAGACATCATCCCAAAACACCCGGCCAGGACCTCTATATCGCGAGTAGAGACGACAACCAAGGGTGAGACCAGAGATTCCGACGCCAGACCAGACAGTGCCCTGCAATTAAAGTCAGCGTTGATTCGCTGTAGTAGAACCGAACGCCTGTCGATTTACGCACGAGGAATGCATGATAAGATATGCGTACTGGCGTCACTCCTGGAAGGGCTTGGAGCGGTTCCATTGGGCGATTCGAAATTGTATGTTATTGAGTAGATGGAGTATCGTGATATGGGTAAGGTCTAAGTGAAGGATGCTTCATAGACGTCCAAGAACAGTGCACAAATAATTGGGTGACTTGTGTGATAGCGGTCTCGGTGGAGCGAAGCGTCGAAGCAAATCGGAAATGAGTAGCTCATAGTTTAAAAGCCGCTATGTGTTTTGCTATTCAATAATGAGGGGGGCATAATCCGATAATTTCAAGCCGCCACGATGTAACTCAATGGTGTATGTAGGATTATGGTGTGGTAGCACTGAAGTTGGAGGAGGGTTCACCGCCAGATGCGTCCTCCGGATTACGACCTAAGTTATCTGGTTGGGCCAAACTACACAGATAATACCGTGACATTTATGTAACGGTGTGCACGGGATTATGGGGTGGTAGCATTGATATATGGAGGATTCACTTAATGCGTCTTCCAGGTTATAACCCAAGTTATATTTATCATTGGTCCAAACTGTACAGGGAGCGAGGTCTCATTGGCCATTAACACATCCCCCAATTTTCTATAACAAGCACTTGACCGACCCGCTTTTAGGAATTACATGTGCCCAGAAAACGAATAGGAAGGAGATAGTAGTACTATTGTTAATGCGGTGGTGACATTGCATAAGCTTCTACGCCATCTTTCAGCTAAAACATACGGTATCGGTTACGTTTTAAAATCGTCTTCAGAAGAAGCGGCATCCAGCTTCTACATAAGACAACAAGTGTCAAAAATGGAGCTTTGTGAGCTCACCTTTAACTTGATATCTCATCGACATTTGCTATCACGCCACCAGTATGCTGCAAGTAATAGCTGACCAGACAAGCATCCTTGTTTTATTGGGATTCCTTGTTACACTATGGCGACTATTGACTTTCACACTAAGACCCTACCTATTCCCTAACGAGCCCAAAGAAATCCCTTACTGGATTCCGTGTAAGTTTCTCATATATCTTGAAGACCGTATAATTAACTTAAATGCATCTAGTGCTAGGTAATATTGAGAGATTCAAGAGAACAATAGTAGTATCTGGTTTAATGCAGTTTTAGGACATACATTTGCATTCTTTAATGACTATACAAAACTAATAGAGAATGGATCGTAAGTCTTATAAGCTACTAAAGTTAGTTTGCAACGTTTTTCATGCGTTAATTCTCTTATTTTAATAGAAAGTATGTTTCTCCAAGCCAGGAACCTTTTTCAATCCAGCTTTTAGGGCAGAAGCTATACATATGTACTTCTCCAAAAGACGTGTCAGTCGTATTCGATAGCACAGCGGATTTCAATTTTGACAATCATATGACCAATATACTTACAAGTTTTGGCATATCACCGGAGTCTCTCAAACGTGCTTGGCATAAACCAAAGCCAGGTGATTGGTGCTATATACCTCATAATCCAGTCAACCCGAAGCAGAAGAGTTTGATCCATTGTGTCGAAGACATATATAACCAGCAGCTCCTCCCAGGTGACCGGATGAACAGATGGTCTCATGTATTTTTGGATTCTCTGTCTGTTTCTATCCGAGGTATGGACGACTTGCGACCCTTCACGGTTGGGGATGAAAGTTGTGGATCACGGCAAATTCCTGTCTATTCACTGGTCTCCCATTTCAATGTCCAGGCAACCACACGAGCTATGTTTGGCCCCCATCTCCATGAAGTCGACCCTTTGGTTGTCAAGCACATGGTAGAATTTAACGAACATGTGTGGATGGCGGTTTTTCGATGCCCCAACATCATCGGTCTCGAGTTGGATGAACCTCGGCGAAAGCTTATGGCAATCATGAGAGATTTCGTGACATGGCCTCCAAGTGCGCGTCCGCAGGCTTCATGGGCGATCACAAACATACTCGCTGGAATGGAGCAAGTAGATATAGATATGGAATCAAGAGCGTCTATGTTAGTCATGATATTTTGGGCGTCAGTTACCCCTTAAACACCTCCCCCATCATAGACTAATCTCAGACAGTGCGGTATCAAACGAACATAACGCGTGCTACTGGCTTCTAATCCATCTTCTGTACGATGAGTCTCTCCTGGAAAACGTAAGGATTGAGACAGAAGCTGCTTGGAAATCCGAACATCTTGATATTAAACACCTTTGTTCGAATTCCCCCAACCTTGATGCTATTTTCAACGAAGTACTCCGTCTCAATAACACAGCAGCAGCTATCAGAATCGCGTCAAAAGCCACGACTATAGGAGGCAAGCTGCTTCCATCGGGTTCAACGGTAGTGTTGCCGTTCCGACAACTTCATATCAACCAAGAGGTGTGGGGTCCTGATGTGTATAACTTTAACCCAACAAGGTTTCTTAAAAACAAATCTTTGACTCGCAACCCATCCTTCCGACCCTTTGGAGGTGGTTCCACTCTATGCCCAGGGCAGACTCTAGCAAGGCAGGAGATATTTGGGTTTATAGCCATCCTACTCCATCGTTTCAACCTTCGTCTAGTACAGAGTACCCCCCTTAAGAAGCCCCCGTTTCCTCGCTTGAATTCTAAGGTGCCATCTTTTGGACTGAACGGGCCTGTGAAAGGTACAGATATTCTCGTTGCAATCACTAGTGTGAAAAATTAGGGGTTTTCAACATAAGCCTTATCTGCACATGTCACAGGGCCATGTCTTATGTTAACGAGGAAGCAAATGTGGAAAGGCTCCTGCGATACTACTTCAAAACAGTGGTTCACAAGGCAGCGGAAGGAGGAGACGTCCTTCTCCGTGAATAGACCACTTTCGATATGGAACTTGTCCAGAACAACGAAACGCGATGGAATTCGACGTATCTTATGATAGAACGCGCCTTGAAAGAGCAGGTGCAGATACAGACTGTCCTTTCTAACAATGCCGAAGAAGCCAATCCCCTAAAACGCGTCCCTGAAGAAGATGTCCTTACGTACGAAGATTGGCGTTTATTAATAGAACTGAAAGAGACCTTGGAACTGTGATATCGCCAGACTATACATATGCAAGGCTAAAGCAAAAATAGCAGCTATAGCAGCCTCTAGGAACTCTCTATAGGCATCAAGTATTTACTTAAGGAAACCGCGAACTAAAAAAGACTTTTTAAAGATGATATTACGTTAGACACTTCTCTTGAAGCAGCTCGATCCCACGGACTGTTAGTCGACCTATCTATCACTCAGCGATGTCAATCCAGTCCAGGTATAAATTCTGACAGAAGACTAGGTGTCTTGCTGCTCTCACTGGTAGGTAGAATCAAAAGTATCGCACGCTTCACTATAGCTGTTGACCGTCGGCAGATGTTTCTTTTTGTCCTTTCTCGCCCTACTATATCCACAAGGAAATATGGCCAGGGACGATATTAATGTAACAGGCTGCCATCGAATGTGTCTCTGACAGTTCTCGACGTCGAACAGACTACCAAAAACGAGAGATAAGTTGACTACTACCGGCATGCAGGCCAATTTTTCGTGGGCGCGACTTATGACTGAGCGCGGAGTCGAGGGCTCAATGAGCGATGAGCAGTTGAATTCTCTGGAGGTGAAGGCTTATGAGGATATTCGGTCCGGTTGCTATGTGAGGTACGATGTTTACGTAGCCTGTGGTCAAAGCCCCTGAAATAGGCAGTGGGAAACTTGAATTACATACTGAGGGGATAGTTAAAAATACTAGATACTCAATCATAATTCGCCCCAAGAAACTTGCAACTTACTGATGTTGTCTGGTTTAAAAAATATACCTCGTCCCTTTATGACAGGATTGTAAATTGCCTGCCTTTGTACACGAGTAGCTATTTACATAGGGTATGCGACTGGCTTTGGGAAATGTGCCAGTCCCTTTTATCACTCTCCCGATTAGCCCTTAGGACACCTCCAGTATTAAGCTCTTTCAACATCACTTAGAAAGCCTGAACTCTGAGTCATCCGCTGCTGCTCATGACCGTTAGCTTTGGCGCCTACCGGTTCTCGATAGCCACGATTTCGCTCTCGCAGACGGGCGCAGTGGTCCAGCCTTACCAGGGAAGCAGTCGGATAAAGCATGAGTACATAGCACGATAGCATTACCACTCGCTAAATTCCAGTAGGGTTCCTATTGCTATGCACGTATTAGAGTTCAGTTTATTGCAATTCTTACATCAGCCTATCCTCTTCTGCATTTTCTCGTTTGAACGTGTAAAGTTTGACTATATCCGCGATTACCGAACGCGCTATGAATATTATTGATTAAGATTTGTATAAATTAATATATATACTCACCCGATCAAAGTTACTAGCATAGAAGGACAACACTAACGTAGCAAATGCTTAAAGAGTATAAAGTCCTCCGAATAGGACTGAGCCTTAACGACCCAAGGCTTTAGCCATAAAAATATCGCCAGCCACAGCTCCGACTATAGTTGTGACCTGTCTTTGGAAGTATGCAGAGTGGCCTATAGCTTTGTGGGCCTTCTGTAAAGCTAAGAAGATAACAGAGCTAATGACTGAACCGAGCAAAGCCTAAATGTTGTAAGCCATTTAAGGTTCTTATGTTCTTTTGAAACCCCGACGGTGCTTACCACTTTTACGCAACCCTAGGCTGAGAGTACTCTAATAATTGTTGATTCGGATTCGTTCTTTTGGAAGCCGGATGCGGATATTGCGGATACTGGGAATGCCGCAATGCCTGCAAGAAGAAAGGCGAGGTAGGTGGTGATGGCGAGCACGTGAGTTAAGTGCCACCAAACCTCGTCTATATTTTGAGAGGCAAATGCGTGGTAACGGCGCGTTATAAGTAGAGCCATCTGCAAGGTATGGTTTAATAAGAGGGATGTTGAAAAGAGCGATTATTGTAAGATTGAGATAAGCATGCTAGACGGGGCGAAGTTGAAACCTATGTGTATAATATATCTAAGTGGGGGAAAGTGTGGCATATGTAGCGAAAAGGGTGGCGGGCGTAGGTGGGCTACACATCATATGGATATCGGCGATTCGATTTCTAATAATAGACATACTTCATGCCTTGATACCGCGCAATGGGGCATTGGTTGTGATTGGATGGCTGTCGTCATAGGTAATCATCATGCATTCTCCAATGTTGTCAGAAGCTCATTGTACCAATTGTGGTAGCCCTTCAAACACAGCTACCGCGATAAAGTGCATAGTATGGTTGCCTGGAACCATACTGTAGGCGGTAGACCCCTGCAAGAGTATGTTCGGTAGATTGTTAAGACCTTCCCCTCGCCCAAGTTAATATGTTATTCCAGTTGGACCGCGAATTTCTGTTGAGTTTATCATAAGTTAGTTTCGCGCCAGCACCGATATGTATTCGACGGACAACACAGGAGCCAACGGCTCACACTACCACCAGTTAAAAGACAACTCCATTTATGAACCATTCCATGAGCGCCAGGTTGAATCCAATCCCATGAATGACAATATAAGCTATGAGAACTATAACATGAGCGCAACCCCGCCGGACCACAACCAAGCCGGGAATATATCAAGGAGCCCGTCCATAAGCAACACGCCGGAAGAATACATTGGTGGCCAACATCCATCTCTCGATTCACGGCATACTACTATATATAAACCAGATAAAGAGCCAAGACCTAAACGATCCCGGCCTCACTTCGCCATCGGAGATTGGTACTGGGAATTCGGTTCGGCTATCGTCAGCATAGCCAGCACAATCGTCATCGTCGTTATCCTCAGCGTTGAGAATGGCAGGGCGTTATCAGGGTGGCATTTCCTAATCGCACCCAACTCACTGATCTCCGTTTTTTCAACCATTGCCAAGTCCTCGCTCCTGGTGTCGGTGGCGTCTTGTCTAAGTCAGTTGAAATGGATTTACTTCAAGCATTCAAGCCGCCCGCTGTACCACTTTGAGTTATTTGAAGAGGCAAGCCGAGGCCCTTGGGGCTCCGCCGTTTTATCCTGGGTTGTCCATATCCACGCCAAGCTAGCATTGTTCGGCTCGATCATCACAATTGTCGCGCTCGCCTTGGAACCTTTCACCCAGCAGATCATGGCCTTTCCTAACCGTGTAGTACCCAGTAACCACCCCGCAAGTTTCGGTATTGGAATGGCATACGACAGCGGCATAGAGCTGGCTAAGACGAAGACTGTGTCTAGTTAGAGGCCGCCTTTTTTCACCGAAAGTAACTAGTAGCTAACTTTTATCATAGGTCTACCGATCGAATCAAAGATGCAAGGTGCTATTATGAGCGGACTATACAACACCGAGGCTCCTGTTAGGGTTCAATGTCCTACTGGTCACTGTACTTGGTCTCCTTTCACCACAATGGCTTTGTCTGCTCAATGCTCAAATGTCACACAAGAAACGAAGACAAATTGTACCTTCGATGGTCCGTCAGAGAAGTGTATTTACATCACACCCGGTGGTTTCCACATAAGTACCTTGGCAGCATTCAGTCAAGGGGGTGCCTCATATATACTTTTCAACTCCTCAGCAGCTTCACAATGGAACCGCACATCCGACTGGGCTAATAGTACGCTCCTAAAATTGGCTGCCGTCAACATCTCGTCCACCATTGGGGACACAGGCAGTACAGACGCGGAGTACGAGTCGCCGTATGCCATTGAATGCGATATGACTTGGGTAGCCCGGACATTCGAAGGCATCAATGTCGTGAACGGTACCTTTACGGCCGGCACGACTGAAGACCACGACTTAGAGGGTATACAGACAACGTCGGATTCGGAGTGGTGGTATCCGGGGCCATACCAATTTCGCATCAAAAACACAAGCAACGACACGCTCAAGGACCTCATATTCTCCATCAATCCCAATGATCATGGCATCATCGCTGGGCACCTTGAGGAAGTGTTCTCATCGAATTCGGACGACAACTTCGGGATGGCTCTTATGCAAAGTTCAGATATGATCGGAACGATCCAGAACATCAGCACGAGCGTTACCTACGCCATAGGACAAGGCAAGAACGCCACATTAGCCACGGGGACCGCTCTGACGAACGAGACATACATCAGGGTGCAATGGGCGTGGTTTATATTGCCAGCCTTGACGATTGTTGGCTCGCTCGTGTTGCTCGTAGCGACTGTGATATACTCTATACGCCGAGACGTTGCCAGTTGGAAACAGTCGAGCTTGTTGCCCCTGTTCACACGTTTTATAGGTTTGCATGCGGAAGATGTCGCCCCGCATTCACCCCAGGATATGATGTCTAGGGCTCATCAGATTAGGGTGAGGTTTGACATGAAGGATGAACCGGCACTCAATGCCACATGAGGCTGTGATCATGATAAAGTTACTGAGAGTAGGAAAGTGTTAATTGCAAAAGAAACCAGTAGTTCTCACGGAGGGCTACAGGGGTCTAGGGAGCTCCTTTTCTATATGTATGGATCTAAGTAAGCCCGTCAGTCGGTCTATATAGGTACAGTGGTACAAATTAATGCCGTCGAGTATGCATAGTCCTACTCCGGGCTAATGTGTCCGTCTCTTAGCGGAGCCACCGTGATTCGGACCGGGCGACCCTCTCTAAGGCCTTATCATCGGACCATTCCGAAAATATAACACTATAGCCTAAACTATAATGTACTACCACGATTTCCTCGCTTTACCAGTAGAGGCATGCTTACATTTGGGCAATGAGTCATGCCGTTCAGTCCAATGAAGTCCCTTTAGGAAGGTCCTATCTTACCTAGTAGCAAATATCACGTTAGTCCCGACTCCACGCATGACTCACCTATCAACTTACTTGACCTTTCCAAGCCATAAAACATCACCCCGATAATCAAGTATCGAACGGGCTGCTGAATTAGTATACTCCTGTTCGGTCAAGAAAGCCAAGAGGCTATTTTATTTTCAATAACTGAAACCATCATACTCATTTTCCCCGCAACATGTCGCAGCAGGCTTCTCCGCAATCCGTCAGCGGGTACGCCCATGAAGCCGCGTGGGAGTCCACCCACTTGAGGGTCGATTCCATTCACGAGATATTCTACGAACAGTACGGAAAGAAAGATGGACTTCCCGGTATGTGAGATATCCTTCGATAACGAAGTCACATCTCGTACTAAACCAGATGCAGTCATCTTCCTGCACGGTGGACCGGGCGGCAACACTAGCCCGGGAAACACCAAGTTCTTCGACCCAGCAGTCTACCGGGTGGTGCTGATGGACCAGCGGGGCGCAGGCAAATCCCGCCCGCGGAACGAGCTGCGGAACAACACCACGCAGCACCTCTCGGACGACATCGAGCGGCTGCGCGAGCACCTGGACATTGCCAAGTGGCACATGGTCTTCGGCGGGTCATGGGGCAGC
Source organism: Xylaria longipes (assembly GCA_025201785.1). Classification (NCBI taxonomy): domain Eukaryota; kingdom Fungi; phylum Ascomycota; class Sordariomycetes; order Xylariales; family Xylariaceae; genus Xylaria; species Xylaria longipes. Next base: position 150,847 of record MU619745.1, read on the forward strand.
ACGCTGGGATTGTTCTACTCGCAGGCGCACCCCGAGCGGGTCGGGTCGCTGGTCCTCCGCGGCGTCTTCACGGTGCGCAAGTCCGAGATGCTGATCGGCGGGGTTCCGCCGGCCGCCCTGTTCTTCCCGCAGGAGTGGGAGGCATTCCTCAACTTCCTGCCCGCGAGCGAGCGGCAGGATCCCTTTGACGCGTACCACGCGCGCATCACCTCCGAAGACCCCGAGACCGCTATGGCGGCGGCCCGCGAGTGGAATCGGTGGGACATGTCTATCGGGACGCTCTGGCCGGATGCCTCGGCGCTTGCGAAATTGGACGATCCGGAGTGGTGTATTACGCACGCCCTCTTTGAATCGCATTTTCTCAACCAGAATGGCGCTTGGTTGGAGGATGGTGAACTCTTGTTCCCCGCCAACATGGAGAAGATTAAAGATATCCCAGGTGGGTTTTCTCCGAGGCATTAGATAGATCACCATCAGCTGACGTGTTACTCTAGGTGCTATCGTTCAGGGGCGCTACGATGTGCTCTGCACGCCCAGTGCTGCTTATGATGTGCATAAGGCGTGGCCGAAGTCTTCACTGCATTGGGTTAGCGACGCTGGACACTCTGCCACTGTAAGTATAGCATCATACGCGTTAATAGTAGCAAGTTCGCTAACTGTGTCAGGAACCTGGGACGACCGCAAAGCTCATCCAAGTATGCGATGAACTGGCAAAGCTATGAATAACGAGGTGTTAATTATGCAAGATTGACCTTTCCATTATCATGAGGCATTCAGGGGTACATTATTTTCAAAGCAAGCTTAATATATCTATGCGTTCTATCGACTCTATTCTTGTGCTAAAATCATTTCGTAAAGATTGTCTCAATAAATTGAAGCATTTGCATCCGCTCCCGCGGGAACGGGATTTCCCCGTTCTGACCATGCTCTGTCAAATACCCTCTGTAATCTCCTGAGAGTATCTTCCTCGTTCTGGTAAATCTGATAATGAGCAACAAGCCGATCGCCCATCAATTTCAACCCTTCCTCTTTCCCGATCTCATTAAACCGCGCCATCGATATCCCCGCAGCTTTCAGATCCATCCAGACTATGTTAGTCTCGACCGGCAACTTCATCGTGCCGCCCAGCTCCCTCCACATCGCCTCTATCCTCTTCGCGGTCGCATGCGAATGCTTGAGTAGCCCGCCCTCTCCATTGGTGCCCTTTCCGAAGGTCTCGTCGATGGCGACCCGCGCCGCAGCCGTGATGAGACCCGGCTGCCGGAGCCCGCCGCCGATCGCCTTCCGGATATGCCGCGCGATGCCGATCGTCGCGCTATGCCCGACAAGGATACTCCCTACGGGCGCACCCAGGCCTTTCGAGAAGCACAGAGTGACGGTATCGAAACACGCCGAATACTCTGCCAAACTGCCCGCGCCAGCCGCCACGGCCTCCCAGAGCCGAGCTCCGTCACAGTGCATCTTCACGCCCCTCTCCCGCGCAAAAGCGGCGATCTTACGGACCTCCTCGAGGGGCGTGACCACGCCGTAAAGTGGGGTCTCCAGGCTGATCACCCGCGTGGGACAGGTAAAGATTCTACCCTCGGGCTTAAGGTTCTCTTCGACATCCTCGAGCGTCAGGTACAGCCCGTTCCGCGGGATCACCGAGTCCACCATGGCGTTCGTGAGCAGGGCGATGCCGCCGGCCTCGCTGGTCACGATGTGCGAGCGGTGGTCGCAGAGCACGGCATTCGGGGGTCTGATATAACACTGAAGTCAATAATGTCGCACTTATGGTAAGAATTACTTATGGTGTCGGGAGCTTGCAGGAGTAGCAAGCGCAAAAAATGCCCGTTAGGGCAATTTATACCTCTTAGACATGCTAAAAGAGGGAATAAAAGACTCCAGGGGACTAACTGCGCGAGGAGAGCCCGCAGACCCAGCTGATTCCCCATGGTGCCGGATAGCACGAACAGACCGGACTCTTTACCCGTGATAGCGGCGCAGTATGCCTCGAGGTCGTTCGTCGCGTCGTCTTCCTGGAACACGTCGTCTTGGAGCGAACATGACCCGATCGCGGCCAGCATTGCCGCTGTTGGCGATGTCATCGTGTCGCCTTGCTGTTCTTAGAAATTGCATCGTGGGAGAACACATTCACGGGACCCGGACTCACTGCGCAAGTCGTAGGCCGCAGAGCCCGCCGATCCGAGCCACGTCTTGTTCTCTATGCTCGCAGCCATTGTGTACGTAAGCCTTCAGAGTATTTCTACAGATCTTTCAGCGTTGGGTTGGAATTGTTGTAGGACTGAGAATCACCCTCAAAGAACCAATATCATCGCAAACGTGGTGTAAGTCACGGAAGGGGTCATTGAGCCGATGCTACCCGTGACGTTCATTTCCCATAAACCCTAATTCTCCTTCCAATCGCAGTTAGCAGGTAAAAATGCCATAGATTCGATAAGATGTGGGAACAATACGCTCTAGATGGTATTAGACTCCACGGTTTCTACTGAATTGGCCTGGGTGACTGTAGTCTAGATCCAGGCCCAAGCCTAGGAGGTACGCTAAGCTGTACGCATCCAGGGCTAGGAGAAATCACTCGCATATATGGGGAATCCATTGACCACATAGAATAAAACGCAATATATTAATAGAAAACGAAGCAATAGCTAATTTTGAGCAATAGGGAGGTGAGTTGTAAAGGTCTAATGTTGCCCCCTAAAAATTCACTAGCCTAAGTAAGCCCCTTTTTCTCTCCACCTCTAATTGGTCAATTTATCACCTACTTCCACCCGCACTAACTTCACTACTAATCGCCTATCTCGGCCATGGCCTGGAGTTTAGATTAAGGAAAGAATTGCTCTTATTCATCCAACTAAGCAGAGCACGTATAATTCGGCCCATAAAGCACGGAATCAGGGCAACTACTACAGTAATCTCGAGTTCGCTGTAGCCACTCTTGCTACATACCTTCAACGTTTTGGCTTCATGGTCTATTTCATAAACTCAACTTGCCAGCTCTGATTAATCATACATGGGAGAAATTAGAGTGAAGAGATATACATTAGGTCCGATGACGAGGACATAATCATGAGGGGCGATAGATGTCAACTGAGGAGACGCAGTGCGCGGCGGGTACTTCGGAAGTTCATCGTAAATCTTACGCAACCCGGCGCGGGACCGGATCACCCGTGAGACCCACCTCATGTAGGAGCCCTCCTTGTCATCCCCCTGTCTCTAAGTCCCTGTCCCGCTGCCTGTTCCGCTGCCTGTTGTTGGCCGTCCCCTCACATACATCCACTTCCCATTTTTCCGGTACCTTGTTCGGAGACCGCGGGGCTGTCCCGGCTGCTGCTGCTGGTTAAACATACGTTGGATTGCATTTCCTTGGGCTGGTTCAACAACATATTAGAGAAGCGTCTCTACTTGTGTATAGGAAGTGAAAATAGACTCGGGGATAGAAGTCAGCAAAAGGGGCTATAAAACGTACGCGCAAAGTTGAAATTCGGTACAGGATCCATCTGTCCCGTGCCGATGATCTCCCTGATGACCGGCATCGGTACGTATTGCTCGTTTGACCGCGGTGGGACCTCGTAGAGGATCCTCCGCATCCACTCGTCGAGTTCGTAGTCGGACATGCCATCATTTCCCTTATTCTGTATGTGAAACAAGACGTAGGTCTCGATCTCGTGCAGCGAGGGCCTGTCCTCGGGAAGATGGGCCTGCATGCGCAGAATCAGGGCTATGAGGTCCTCATCCACGGCTGCGTAGAATGGCTGTTGCAGATGCCGGGCATAGGTCAGATATGCGTTTTTGCCGTCAGGCGGCCGTACGGTGCTGACGGTCGGGATGGGTGGGCCTGCCGGGTAGCTGAGTGTGATGAGATTTTCCATCAGCTGTCTCCCGTTAGTTTATAGGTTTCTGAGTGACACGAGATTGAGACCTCATTTTGAGGCCTAAATAAGGACATAGTTATAACACGCACATAGCCCACTGCCCAAACGTTAGTATGTACCCCGAAATTGCCTGCGAGCAATTGATGTTGAACCAGGTCCTTGTCCGGTTCTATGTAGTCCCAATCTTGGCAGAATTGCTCCTATCGTGTTCTTAGTCGGCATCTCTTCTCAAAATCTCAGTCACAAGCACATTGTCACTTACAGGAGCGAAATAGCCCCTTTTTCCAAATTGTCGAAGCCTCTCGTAGTAACTACACATCGATGTTTAGCATATTGCTGCTATCCCAGCTCGGCCCACGGACGTACAAGTCATGTTTCCCAGGTACAACCTCGGTAGCTAGCCCGAAATCACCAAGCTATTGAAATTAACTTGGGACTCTTTTAATTTCTGATGATATAATCATTTACCTTCAGGATGGGGGCCATCCCATGCTCGTCCTCACTACCTTGCCGTACGTCTCCAACGAAGACTTCAGGTCCGTGTTAATAATTCCGACTAATAGCATAATCTAGAAGATGAAACATACTATTCCTCGGGTCCATATCAAAATGGACTATGCGTCTTGGGTGATCTCGCAGCCGTGCCGGTATTGTTTCCTTAATAGGGCCGGGGTTACCCTTAAATTCTTCGATGTCGGCTGGTGGGTAGGCGAGCCCAATACACATGCGGACAACTATAGTCCTAATATTAATTTTGCGATCTTTTAGTTTTACTCCGCGGAGGACTCCAGCACCCGGAGCTCAGCGCGTAAAACTTACAGCACAAAAGGAAACTCCAGAGAATCGGATTAGGTATTCGATCCCCGTGTTGCCTGACCTTCTTTATGATTGACGATAGATCTCCATTGTCTAACATCTCAGTAATGAAAATATTAACCGGCGGCGCTCCTGTTTTCGTCCTCTTGGTGTTAGGTAAATCCTCGTCTCTGTCGCCGTTACGATCTAAGTTTTCGTCGGCCGGTGACCCCGGCGAACCAGAGCATTCCTTCAAGCTACCATCCGGGTTTCTGGTATTATCATCACGTTCCATGTCAACGTCGGATGAGGCCGGTGAATCAGGGGTTTTCTTCGAACTGCCATCCGGACTTCTGGTATTATCATTGTCAACCAAGCCCAGACCCTCTGCATATAAAAGCTGTATGATGTGTTCGGCCTTTCTATGTCTCTACGCTCGTTGTCAGTATGGGACTCGTTGGTCGGGATAGCGTAGTTATATCAAAACTACAAATGGAGGTAACTTGCCCATACTACTCGAAACATATTGAGTTAGTATACAACTAAACATACGCCTACTTCACGAAGGGGCCAAGAAGAAAAGAATATTGAGGGGACACACTGACTATTTTGCACTTCCCACTTCTGCAGCTCCTGATCGTCGGAAAAAAGCATTTTTACTACAATCGATTTTTCCTTTTCCCCTTCCTCATTGATAACATCATATGCCGCGGCGAGTCCATTGCCACCCCACCCTAAACACCGATTATATTTCATTTCGGGGTATTCCCGCGTGAAGTAATTCTTCATGATCTTTATACTTTCAAAGGGCTTCCGAATTTTCTCTTCCAACATCCAATCATCTGTTATGGCGTCGAGGTCGATGTCGTCCTTTTTAACGGGAACGTAGGGGAACGCGCGCTGCTCCATCCCAGGCATAAGTATGCTGGGTGGGGGCCTGGGTAGAGGTAGGTTCGGAAGCCAGGATGGGGAGACCATCCCCAACCCCCGGTAGAAGTGAAAGAGATTGTAATTCTCCCTGCGGTAGTTCCGCTTGATCTACGGTCAGTCTTATCAGCAGACTTTCTAACCGAATCAAGAAATTATAGTGTGTTGGAAAATACGTCGAAAACGTAGGGGGACAGAAAGAGATGAATAATCGATTTCAAGGTTCCCTTACTTGATCATCATAACTAATGGACATTGCCATCTTGGGCGAGTGGCTTAGTCGAAATATGAACTAATGAGATAAAAATGCTCTATAATGTTGGCTACGAGTTATTTTTTTTTTTTTACAGCAATGTGCGAGTGTAGAGTAATCTAATCCATCTATCTACGCATTGGTTGAGTATGTCACAGGTTTGATAGAATCAAATTACCATTTGCTACAAAGTTTGGGCGCACAAAGCGAACCCCAACACCTTAGCCAACCCTTTTCATGGTAAATTGGTCGGGACAAACGTTGCGACGAACAATAGCCCGCATCCGGACACCAGCTAGAAGCTCGGGCCCCGGGGTTACCATGAGATAAGAACTTATTGAGTATATTGCGGGATATTGATGGCCATTATTGATAACCATAGGTATCTAGGTAGGCTGAATCAGCCACCTGCAATACCTACAGATCGGACCATTTCAAGTCCATTAGACATGTGAATATCCAATTATTCATGCATAGGTAGTTACACTTAACCGATATATGCCAATGGACTGGAGCCAGGCCCGGGCACCCAGGTGCACAACCTTAACACCCCACCAACGCGCATGGGGGTCAATCATTAAACCCCACCAAGATAAGATCTATATTTTCAGGGTTCAAACGCCAGAGGCGATCAAGGCTACAACGACGACCAAGCTACGAAGACTTCCATCACAATCAGCATACCCAACGCCTCAGCACCCCGAACCCCAAAATGCCCTCCGTAAAGAACCCCAACGGGCCATCGAAGAACCGGCTGGCGGCACGAACGGCCACAGCGCGGAAACATACGACAAAACACCTTGCGCGGAAGAGCCTGGAGAACTCCCTAAGCCAACAATCCCAGGGAAAGATCACGAAGGCGGACGCCCGCCGCGGTGCGCGCGCCGGTATACTGCCGACCAGCGGCCCGAACAAGGCGCTCAGCGGCAAGGCGGCGCGCAAGCTGGAGAGGAAGATGGGGTATGCGCTTCAGAGGAAGATGGAGGCCGAAGGAGAGGTGGAGATGAAAGGTATATTTTTTTGGGGGGGGGAAGAGGGGGAGATGAGATGGGACAAGGAATCAGGAGAAACGAGAATAAGGCTAATTAATACGTCACTTAGATGTATCAGAAGAAGCGGAGACGAAGAAGAAAACGAAGACGAAAAAGCAGTCGCAGAAGGGAGCTGTCGAGGGCGATGCGACGGTTGAGATGGACGATATCTCGTGAGCGGATCGTGAGGAGAAATAGTATGCGACTACCGAGGAGTCGGGCATATTCAGCAGCCGACGGGACCAGGTCGACGAGCCGGTCGCACGAGTTCGTCGCCGCCTCGGAGCCTGTCTATCGGCAACAGCGCGGTCTGGTCCAAGGTGGGGTTTCATTCATCACGGCATGTTACATTACTCCAAAGGTCGGCCCGACGGTGGTCGGTTTGGGACATTGCTTCACTTCACGGCCGAGCACGCTGGATCGGGCGAGTTCCGTAGGGCAATGCCCTCCGATCGTAGATGGAAATCAAGAACCCATCAGCGTGATGACAGTAATGAATTACGCCGGCACCCCAAGCGAGTGGTGCTGGGAAGTCCGGCGTCGTAGCGATGCGCTATTCCCAGTACATTAATAGCCGTGACGAGGCCAGTCATTAATCAACCATATATCCCGCTCTAAATAACAATATACAATGCCCTCCACACGCGCATAAGCCCACCATCTATGAGTGATATCATCCCCTTATTATGTTGCCTTGTATAACCCATGGAAAGACTCTGCCGCCAAAAAATACAATGATCGAGATAGATGGGTATGGGTATCATGACACATCGCATTAACCAACTCCAAATGCTTTCATGCAATACATGCTCTAGCGTCTATATATATCGTGAGCCCAATATGCATACCACGGAACCCGACGTCTTTCGATGTATAATGGTTGTCCGGTGAGTTTCTACTCCAAACTCCGGGTGGGTTAGTCTGCAGGACACCTGCCATCTGTCAGATGATTGTCTCTGCTTACCAGGACATGCCTAACATCCCACCAAACATTGGACAATGCCCTGGTGTAGAAGCAGTTGGTATTGCTTCATGAATGCGAGTCAACGCGCGACTCAAGATGTATGGGAGTGCACATGGTGTCGCAAAAACCAGTTTCGGATAAGCCTGCTCCGAGCGCCCCGGCGCATATCTGTATATGAAGCGCTGTTCCAGTTTGTTCATGTAGGTCTCTCGTGTGCATCGTTTAAGCATAGATCCAGCTCAGAAACCACGTGGACCAGGGTCGTCTCATGCTATTAGGCGCCCTGAGTTTGTCATGGCAATAGCTGGGAATATTGAGGTTCTTGCGGCCATCGCACTTACATCGACAGCCTACGCCACCCTCTAGCTCGGGAGCCCAAGTCTCGTTGATCGAGTTCAGCGCCTCAGACTCCAGCAACTGTCCGCCGGGGGCGTTGGCCGGGCATTGGTAGAAGGTGTCGTGTCTGTAGCCAATGTCGGCGAAGTGGTGGATCTGGTGCGGCTCGGCCAGCATATTTACGGCAAGAGTATGGACCGGTGCGTCTCCCCACTATGTCAATGAATATCATTAGCACGTTTCACCAAAATGTTTATGATAGTTCGGGGTATTGATCAGAGCAAATATCATCGGAGGTATTTTGGATGATCGAATCCCAGGTGCACAAGGGGATTGAGGAGAGCCATACCCGTTCGTAATAGAAACCGCCGTCTTTGTCTAGCTTTCGGAAGAGTGATTGATATTTCTCGCCGCGGAAGAAATCGAGGTCTGCGATCTCAAAGTTACTCCAGTAATGACAAGTGTTCCATCCGTCCCCATGACGGTCCCGATGAGAGAACCAGCTCATGTGGCCGCGAAACGGCCAAGGGACCCAGGACGCAGTTACGCCAGCATTCCACATTGAAGTTGAAGGAATGTTTTCAGCCTCCTTCCAGTCCGATACCTTCCGGAAGAGACTCGGGCACGTCCGCTTCTCCTCAAAGAGGGCAATGGTATAGCCGTAGATCTTGTTGTGGCGGGCCATCTCGCGGAAGGGATCGTAAGTGATGGCGCAGGAGAATTCCACGTCGGGTTCTAACCGCCAGTACCATTTGTATTTCTTGAGAGCTTCGACTTGATAAAAATACCTGTGATTCGTAAGAATACGAGCATTGTAATTGGCGAATACAAGAGAAAACTTACCCTGAAAAGAAGCGACACATGTGATGGTATGTTTCCTTGCCGGCATACAAGATGCCGCTCTCTCCTTGGGCTTTCATACTAGCCTTGGCATCTTCCTGGTTCATCCAGTCGGGAAACAGCCACTCCTTTTTAGGCACATAGTCGAAGATGGTCTCAGCGCTCGTAGTGGCATTGAGGGCCTGGATGAACTCTTCGCTCCAGGGCTCGTCGTTCAGGAACACGACGGGGTACTTGAACCACTGATTGAAGTGGCGCTCGAGGCTCTCGACGGATCGGCGGGCTTTCTCTAACTCTTCGTTGCGGGCCAGCATAACAATGGCGGCATTCTGACGGGGGGCGCTGACATCGGGTTCTTGGCACGTGGTGTAGAAAGGGGTATCGAGCTCGCGACGAGGGACGGGGACTCGGAAGCGGAAGCCATGAAAGACGACTTCGAGGAAAGTGGCGAGAATGACGACCCAGAGAACGGGCGACTTGTGCAGGCCACGTCTTCGCACGCGTTGCAAGCGCTGCAAGACGCGGTGGTGTAGCATTGGGGAAGGTTTGTCGGAATGGAGCGCTGATGGATGGCGGCGCTCGGGAGACAGACAAGACTATAGATTGGATACCATGGTGTTCAAAGCATCGCGCGCTTGTTCTGCCCAGGCCGTGCCGGTTGTTGCCAAGACCGCAAGACCGCAGATTGCCCGGGGAGTTTTTGCAATCCTATCTAATGCAATAGGTATGCCGTTGGTCCTTAGGATGCTGCTGCCTCATATTTTCTTGAAGGAGAAACAAGCGAAGCAGATCCCGCGGTGTAGCAGCCGCTGCCACCCCGGGGAACCCCTGCAAATTACCTAGGCGACCCAGCTCAGGAGCCCAGGTGCCTAGCGTCCACTATAAACTCAGGGTCTGCTCAGGGGCGCACACCGCCGCCATTATTAATAGAGTGGGGTTGCCATGCCGCTACGGCCGCCTACATACAGTGGCTACAATGCACTTACAATGCGCCAGTGGCAGTGCTGCAGCAGAGGCTGCACCCACGCCCAAAATGACGTTGTACCACTTAGGTAGATGTAAGATTGAGGCACTACCTACAAGTAGGTACCATCCAGCTGCAAAAGTGGGGCGTCGCAATATGCCATAGGTACCTACTTTCGGCCAGCGTCGTGTTGCTTTTCCCATGTTTTTCTTCTACATGCCTCCTTAGCCTTGTGTTGAATCACTGCACACATTTTGTCCATATTTCCTGTGCAACATCTTCGCGACGTCTTCGCTGTGTCTTAGCTACGCGAGAAATGTCGCCTTGGAGGACTATTCCACGATCCTCGGCCACTCCTTGTCGTATTTTATAGCTGCTAGCTAGTAGCTAGTACCACCATATCGTGGAATACGCTTGTCCAGCGCCTACGAACCACCGGCATCGGTCCAGGCCGGCAGATCAACACCTCTCGTTCTCCCCCGTCCATCTCCCGTAGTCTATCATGCAACTACGTACCAATTGTCTTACCGCGAACCAAAGAAAGAGAGATAATCGTCGTGGGCCGAGTGGGTGACAGCGTCTCGCCTGCTCGTGAGCATGGCTCGCTGGCTTCCTAGAAACGCCACGCGCTGGGACAGGAACGTGCTGCTTCGCCGCCGACGGTCATCCGTCATCGTCCTCGTCATCCTCGCCGTGCTTTTGGCGCCCTACATAGGGCCCTTGCTCTACACTTTCGGGGACTGGATACGCCAGACGAATCCCTGGTCAGAGCAATATCAGGTCCAGCAGGACTTCGTCTCGACTAAGGATGAGCTCGATTGCCTCTTCGGCAGGACGCGCCCTGCCACGACCACCCCCCCGACCGAGATGGAGCTGATACCGAACCACGTTCACTTCATTTTCGGCCTCAGCAACCCCTACGTGGATCCCCGCGTCGGCACCTTTAATTTCATCTCCTATCTCGCCGTGCGGAGCGCTGTTGTGGGCATGCGAGCCGAAAACATCTCTCTTCACTATACCTACCTCGCCGATCCGCCCGCTCCCGAGCCTAACAAAAACCCTTTTTCCAATCGCTGGGTAGACCGCTTGAAAGACGACATCACCCTTGTTTATCACTCCCCTGAAGAGATGGCCGCATTGACGAACCAACCAGGTGTTCATTGGCAGGCCGCTCATGTCTCGGACATTCTGCGCCTCAAGCTGCTCCGGGAACAGGGCGGAATCTACCTTGATATAGATGCTTTTGGCTTGCGCCCCTTCACGGATCTCCTCAGGTCCCCACGTGATATAATCATGGGCCACGAGGGCGGAAACCGTGCCGGACTCTGCAATGCCATCATGGTGGCCCGCAAAAACAGCACATTTATTGATCACTGGGTTGCCGAGTACAATCATGTCGACCTATCACATGAATGGAACTTCCACAGCGTCATTCTACCGAAGAAGCTCCAGCTGCAAAATCCCGACGACATTTGCGCTTTGCCGCCTTCGGCTTTCTTTTGGCCCACTTGGACTTGGCACCACGTCCAGTGGATGCACGAGCCCCTTACCCGGCAGCAGGCACGCCAATGGGCCGCCGAGATCAATCGCAACGGGGGAAGTCTGTTTGGCGAACAGCTCGCCTTTCATGCCTGGAGTCAGATGTCGTGGGATCGATATCTCAGCAGGCTTACACCAGAGATGGTCCGCACACGTGACACGCGCTTTAACCTTGTGGTCCGACGGTTCCTCCACGATGATGTAGGTGCTGCTGTCTTTCAGTAGGAAAGTCGCGACAGCAACACTACGGCATCTCGCCATGTATTCTACCATGTATTCTACCATGTATTATGATGGCATTAGCACGGGCCTAAAAAACATAAAGGAGTTTGGCGTTCGAACATAAGATACCTTTGTAACATTAAAACATAGCGGGATAGCTGAGTGCGTGGTTGGATAACGCCTTAAAAACACACGAGCATATATTGGGCAGTATAATCCACCGAGACAACTGTCACACCGGAGATACTTATTTTCGAATGAGCGGCCGTGGCACTTCAGCTTAGAGATTCTAATACCTTCATATTAATAAAACACACTGAATAGCCAGTTACCATTTGTAAGACTTGGCCTGTTAACCTTGATACCAATCACCACACCCACGCTCCAGCAAAGCAACTTGTTGAAGTGTTACAAGTGGGATTCGGAGAAGACTCGGCCAGAGGAAGTAGCGTTCGCACCCAGCCTGGGTTATGAAGAGTGGTAATAATAATTGAAAAAAAGGAGGCTATATGATCACAACCTACTTGCTACCCTACACGCATACGTGGATCGTGCCCTCGACAACTTCAATTGCATAAGGCTGTATCTGTAACTTTGTATCCGTCAGTTCCCCAATGGTACGAAAAGATACTAACTAGTTGCAGTTTACAGGGGTGTAACTGTATTTTTCTACTTCCTATCAATAATATAGTTTCTAGTAATACAAGGCACAGGCCAATTCTAATCTACAAAATCAGTCGCCCGGTATGTAGTGATTCCGATTTACGGGTGTCACGGGACCAAGAGACTTCCTGTATATAGCCAGGATTAAAAGTGTTTTAGAGTCCTTCGTGCAACAACAATAGTCTATTACCTACCTAGGTAGTTTAAAGTCCCTGACAGCAGGCATAGGTCTAACTCTATTTTTTCCCCCAGACAAGGTGGTCTCCATAGGAACGGGAGCCGCGCGGCAAGGTCTATAACCTAATACCCAATCCATAGCTTTACACAAACCAGGAAGAGAGTACGTCGCGTGGGGATCTCGGTAAGTCATCTTTGGGATGGGGTAGATGAAGACTATTGTCGTCACGCGAACGTTCAGTCATTTTGGTAAGTTAGTCATGGCTATGCACATGGGCATTCTTTATCATGAAGTGGTATCACAACACACGGTGTCCAGAACTTGTTGACTCGGCTATATGGTGGGGGATGAATACCTCTATCTAGGTAGTTAATTAGGTTCCTGGCTATGGACATAGCCCCATGCCGTGTTGTTTAATTACTTAGACGTCATAATGCATGGTATTTCTGCCGAAATTTTTATTTCTCGTCCTGCCAAAATTAACTTCGAAGAACTGGTCTCGGATCGAACTGTTTGTTGTTTTAACGAGTCTAAATTACGCCATCGTGGCTGCTCGATGTTATAACTTGGGATAGCATGCAGCAGTCCGCAGGACGCTTTTTTATGCCACAAATATCTTCTTAGTGTAAAACATTACAAGTTAACGAGAGATCTTGTCTTACCAAGAGTTGTTATGTAACGTTATTATAGATGATTTCCTTACCTGGAGTAGGTAGCCAAAACCGATCTCGAAATATCTCACTTCTACAGCATGTTTATTACTACGACTTAGTGGATAGTTGCAGGAGCTTAGGTACTTAGAAAAGGAAGGAAATCCAAAGCCTCGAATAACATAATAGACTTATATGTTATGGTTTATACTACAGGTAATTCCAGTATTGATCGTAGTGTCTGCCCCGGGAAGTATCTGGTCTTCGATGTGCCTAGTTTCGTTACACGTGATTCCGCGACATATCCTGGGGTAAGCAACAGTAGTCTCCATGGTGACGACGGGTGGTACGCGTGGTAGCTCAAGAAACTTTATAGTGAAGAGGAGCTAACTTCTTTAAAATTGTACGGCTCGGCTTATAACTTAATTCCTGACTCAAAAATCAAGAATATTAGGGGAGTGTTTTACACGGTGTTCTACCCAAAATGGTAGCCCTTTCAATGCGAAGAAATGCCGATATAATCGGGCCGGAGCCAGCTCTCTCTAATCTGACCTAGTTTAAACAATGTTGTTGGTCTGTGACCTGATTGCCCACTCAGAAGTCCAGAGTAGAGGCGTAGATAATATGTATTTTACCAAGAAATAATTCTACAATGCAGAGAAAACGAACTTAGCTGGAGTCGGCCTAACCTTGGCTCTCTACTATTTGGCGAAGTGTAAAAGCAACACTAGTGTGTCTCGTAATGCCATGTCCGAGAAGTAATTGGCTTTCAAGTTGCATGTTTGTTTACATGGCTGCGGACGACGTGCATGTCCGGCACTGCCTCGATAGTTTTCGGGCAGTTCTCTGCTGGAATACCTTTTCGGCTCCCCCAGCAACCACCTATCTCGACCGATGTTTACAGGACGACGTTGCGTGAGCTGTGCTTGGTGCTGGCCTTGGCTGCCATTAAACTTTCTGGTGTATATATAAATAACTGCTCTCCCCCCTCCATTTGTTTTTTCTTCCTCTCCAGCCACTGCTCGATATTACACTAAATTCATCACACTGCAATCATTAGCACCACATTTCGCATCTACAATCCACATCACCCTCACACCAGCATACACACAATCATGCACACCACTCGCCGTACCCGCTATAAGGTGGAATTTGTGCTCCTGGAAGAACCAATGCCAGAGGGTTATGTTTACGTCCCAGATTCTGACTGGCTCATTATGTTAAAATGCCAGTACCAGACCGTCTTCAGCGGTCGGGTTCTCTACGTCGTTGTGCAACCCTACGGACGCAACATACGCCGCGGAATTCGTGTCCCAAAAGACGTCGCCGGGGACGTCATATCAAACCACCCCTTCGAGGAATGTGACAACCCCTGGCACATCGCCATCCAAAAGAGCTTCACAGAGCTTGTCAAGACGAAACCCTCGGAATGGTTTCTAGAGCTCACTTGGATCTGATCATTGTCGCACAAGCGACGACGACAACAACGACAACGACGACAATGACCTGACTGCAGAGTGCAGCCACCACGCGGAATTATATCAGGAAGGGTGTTGTAAAGGTTGTGATGGAAGGTTAGGGTACTGAGTTTTTGTATACGAGACTGTTTGTTTGGTTAATGGCATACTGACTTAACATCATGTGCCGTTGGCACCGGCGTTGGAGATAGGAATTCATACTGTTTGATCCCAAATATAACATTATCGAAACCCACTTCACTTTCTACTTGAATCTCAAATCCGTAACATAGGTGAATCTGATCTCTGAAGCCTGTTGCATTCCATGTCTATCGGGGTATAATACCTACCTAAGGTATCAACGTCGTTTTAATGCAACCCATGTCCCAAACCCACATATGCATATGTACCGATTAAGGTAAATTGGAGGTGCTTTTGTTAGTAATCCGACATAAGGACCTTCCATCTTCTTTTATCTCCACTCGACTTTACCGCATCAGCTGAATATTATATTGAACCATTTAGAAAAGCCGTTCCTGCGAATGTTAGCAAGAACCCGGACTTCGCGACATGTGAGATCCCGTACCTTGGTGGTTGCGGGATGTAGTTTCGTGTGTATTCTTCGACCTCGTCCAAATCCTGTTGCAGATCAACCTTGTCCGCAGGGTAGATACTCGTCTTATGGATGGCCTTCCAGCCGAAGTAGAGGATCGGAAAGGCACCGACAGAAGCATACCTACACGTAATCAATTGGATGGTCTACAATGGGGCTGCTCCAGATAAGTACTCACGAGAAGAGGAAGCTAGCGACGTCCCAGTTGCCTGGTAAGAATACCGTATATCCGCCGACGAGGGCGAAAACGAAGGTTGCTACAAGTGCGTAGTAGGCTGCATATGGTTGCAAGTACCCCTTATACGGTAACGAGTCTCGACTGATGCCCTGGGCTTTCAGAGCGCGGTGAAAACAAACATAAGTGGTGCAGACGACGCAATAATTGACTAGCTGTGATGCAGTGATCAAGCTGACGAACCAGCTCAAGACAACCGCGGTGCCCTCAGTGACTTGGAGGAACGACAGCAGCGCGATGAGCAATACGAAAGTAACGCAATAGATGGGCACGCCCTTCTTGGTACACTTGGCAAGGAATTTGGGGGCTTTACCTTCAAGTGCTAGGCCGTAAAGCGATCGAGATGCACAGTACACGTAGCTGTTCCCGGCAGAGAAGGCAGCAGTCAAGATGAGAGCGTTGACGATATGTGGCAAGATAGGGATGCCCAGTCTGTTCATGGCAACAACATAAGGCGATGCTGCCGCGCCGGGTCGATTCTCCTCGTAGGCGGCTTTCAAATCGGGGTCGTTATATGGAACGAGCACACCGACGGCCAGCGATCCGAGACAGAAAAACGTTGTCAGGCGATAGAAGACAGCGTTGAATGCCTTCGGTAAAACCTTGCGGGGATTCTCCGCTTCGCCAGCCGCCATCGAGACATAATCTGGACCAGCCACGGCTAGCGACGCGAAAATGAGGCATTGTAGGAACCCTTGGAATCGACCGAGGGAGCCTGTGGTATAGTACTCGGCGAAAGCGCCAGGTTCATACCAGTACCGAAACCCAAAGCGATCGTGTTTGGGATTGCCACCAACCGCGACAATGAAGGTGAAAATCAGGAGGCCAACGATAAGCAATACTTTGCCCAGCGCAGCCCAAAACTCCGTTTCACCGTACCACTTAATCGCCATTACGTTGATCAGCGCGTAGAGGAAAACTACGATAGCAATGATGCCGGCAGCCGGCACAATATCACTCCAGTAATGGATGATCACATTGCAGGCGGTCACTTCGAACGGCACAAGCGCAGCTTCGAATATAAAGAAATTCCAGCCGGCGGCAAAGCCAAAAGCCTCGTCAACATACCGACCCGCAAACCGAATGAAGGGTGAGGAGATCGGTAGGTAGGTCACCATTTCGGCCAAGCAGAAGGTCACGGCGAGGATAACGGTACACCAGAGACTGAAGGCGATGAATAGGCTGCCCGGCCCACCCTGGATAAGCCCCTTGCCGATTTGCACGTAGAGCATGGTGCCGATGGTGCCGCCGATGCCAATTAATTGGATATGGCGGGGCTTGAGGCTTCGGTGTGTGCCATCCATTTTACCAAGCTCGATAGACTCGGCACGCTCAGATTCAACAACGTCTGGTTCCGAAAAATCCGGAGCGCCGTTTCGCCTGTACATTTCCATGTGGGGCGCCATCCTGACAAGCAGTGAGAAGCACTCTGTTCTATGGAATGGTTAGAAATTGACCACTCTTGAGGTAGTCACTTGAGCAGAGTCTGCATAGATGGTCAGTGAGCCCACTGCCTTCCCACAGAACGAACTGAGCCACAGCTCAGCAACAGTACCGTAGTTGAGTGTGACAATGTGCGTTATCTCGAGGCTTTCGGCGGGTGATTGTGGGACATGAATAATCCAAGTCGGTGAAGTTAACAATTATCTGGGATGGAAGATGGGCAAAGGCTCGGGCACTAGCTTTTCATGTAATAGTAATGCACTAAATAAAAATAGGAGCTTCTTGTTCGCGTCATCCGAACATCAGTAGAAGTTAGTGGGGGGAAACAGTCGAGCGAGCGGACGACAAAACTGTCAAAATCGGCGCCTTGAAAATATTTTCCCCGGAATACTTGTATAGCGATATGTCTCAGCCTTTATTTCAAGTTTACCAAGTCTATTGTTCCTGCAAGGGCAGAGGGCAACCCCAGTGGCTTGACTAAGGTGCGCTCCCAGGCTGGTGGCATCGGCACGACTGGATTCGGGTAGGTGTGCTGACCGGACCGATGCCGACTAAAAAAAACACCGAGGACTCCATGGAAAAGTTAGCCGCAATAGCCCGTGATAGAGCATCCACCAAGCGCGATGAAGCAGCTCTGTCCACATTGGATACCCACTGGAAACTGCGATGGCATGCACTTGACAATTGTTAGACATTTTGTACTGGTTTTGTGTTTTGGGACAGTCCGTGGCATTACGGGGTACAATGAAGCCGCCTCGGAGGTCAACAGACTCGGCACAGGTGAGAGTGAGGTGACATTGCCCATCTGCACTTACTGTGTGCTCTTTACGATAGGCGTCCCGCCGTATCGGAAGATCGAGTGGGCTCGTTTATTCGTCTGCAAAGACTAGGGTGCTGCAGGGTGGCCTGCAGAGTCCCCTGCCAAACCTGTAATCGGATATGGGCGATATGGCGAATCCAAAGCGAGGACACCCGGATTTTTGCCATCGCTTTCCTTTCAGCCCAGCGATAACTTTCGCCCTAATAAGGCAGCTAGGGTAAGATAATTTTTTTCAAATTTGTAACACCTTCATTATGACATCAACTGGCAACGAAAAGTATATTTTTGAGCGCGCGCTTTCGTTTAGCGCGTTTGGCGCTCGGAAAAACTTGGTGCGTATAACAAATGCGGGACCTGCACTAACGCGTAGGACAGGGCCACAACAGACAAGAACTAACATCTTGGCGATAAAAGGATGTGTCGTGGGGATCGGCGGAGACTAGATTTTGCCTTGGTTTTGTGGTGAAGCTGCGCGCGGAGGTGGAACCCGGGCGGGATATCCGCTGCGTGATAGGCCCGAGGAAATCTCATCTAGAGCAGACTCGAGCACTAGAGAGGTTGGTTCGCGGCTAGCCCCCAACCTGGAGCAGCATGCTTGCGAGTTTCGCCTGAATCGCCTCGGCTCTCCTCAAACTTGTAGGCCTCTTCTATTTTTTGGTCCACGATTCGGACACAATCAGCAAGCTCGTCTTTCCAACCGGTCTTAGCTTCGGTGAAAATAGTTGATGGCCCACCCGTCGCTAGGTCATCACATATCTAGAGTGCTTATTAAAAGCTACGACCTCATCAATGCTTTGAACTGAAGAGGAGGCGGAGCCTTCCTCTAAGCGCTCGATTGACGGTATTGTTCACATTGGCGACAAACTCGTTCGAGTGGAAAAGAATTCCTAGTTCCTGACTTGTGAACCAGCTCGCCCGGTCCATATTGCCAGATCCAAGAACAGCATATTCATCGTCGACTACCAGCAGCTTCAGGTGCGAGTGCACAGGCTCCTCTGGGACTTGGCGTTCCTGATTTGATGGAAGTGGCTGGAAATAAAAGATCTCCAGAGATCCTAGTCTTGCTGGTTGGGCCTCTAAATCAAGGATAGCACCGGGGTCTTCGTTGTTATTCGCTCTAGCGTAATATGCGAAGTGCTTCTTACGTTTCTCATATGCTTTAATGAAAGATCGCAAGCACCATGAGGTCGTCGTACCTCCCGTAAGTAACTGTTCTAGAACCATCATCCCTTTGCTTGTAACGACAACTACTTCGACACCTCGATTCACCGCTTCTAGTAGGGCCTCAACTACAGCTGCAGATGTTAGGTTTGGTGTCTGCACGTAAATTTTCTTCTTGGCAATGGCGATGAGGCGTAGGATAGCAGAGTTCAGGGGAGTAGCCGGCGGACGCGGAAAATGGTGCCAAGGAAAGGGGCGGAAGTGAGGGTCGCGGTGGTGAGATGAAGGCAATAATATTGTCGGTATGCCACCAGGCTGCAACGTTACGCGGTGGCTCACCGGACTTTGAATCGAAGTCAATCCAATTCTACCAGGGCTCCATGTGCTGCTGTCAACGTGCTGCCGGCGGCCATCGGTGATTGGCGACTGTCTATCGACCTCCAAATGGCGATCCCAGACACTATGGTAGAATCTGAGCAAGGCGGCGATGGCATCTCCGGTGATCTCCAGACAGCCCTCCAGCCAGGGCTCCCACGACACATTGCAGCTCGGAAGCCATGCTCTCTGGCGATCAACAATGAGGAATTTGGGGTGCATCACACTAACGGGTAAGAAGAACAAGCTTTTGACCTGGAGATTGATGAGACCTGCTTCCAATAGCCTGGGGTCGGGAAGTCCCAGCTTAGATACCCATTTTGAAGGGTGATATATGTATCCATCTCTAGACCAGGGATGGAAAAGTTTCTGGAAGAATGACCGCGATGAGAAACAGATATAAATGTTCAAGGGTGGCAGAGTCGCGCCATCTGGATGTGACGGTGACTGGTTGCTAATGCGGCCTTCACGTTGTTTTGCGAGCTGTTCAAGCGTCTCTCGCAAGGCGGTAAGTGTAGATGAAGGCGCCCAGAAGCAAGTTACTAGAATGACTTCGTGTTTTGCCTCGAGTATTGCCGGAAGTAGTGATTGGGTATAAATGGACGCGCCCGTACCTACTTCGAAAGACACTGGATGAGAGGTCGAGACCAAGGATTCGGGCTCAGAGCAAGGATATGAGGGAAAGTCAGAAGGAGACTTGGAGCTGTGGCGTTTGATGGCGTCTATCCACGGCCCCTCAAAGTGACTGAGGGGACTCATTTATGCCGAGTCTTTGGTATTACTCATGCATATGTACCTACTTAGGTAATCCTGATACCTCGGATGATGGAAAATGAAGTCAACTCTGAGATGGGGCACAGTCGCGTTACATGACGCGTGACTGGGTGGGGCAATCAAGAGTGACTTTGACAATGAATATACCGGTACAATGGAGACTTGTTCGGGGTTTCGAGGGGGAATTCGTCTGAGTTGGAGGTGAGCGGGTGAGAGAATGTCTGTTCATTTAATGATGGGGAATCTCTGCCTACCAAGTAGGTATGGTCATGAAACAGATACATTGATGAGTGAAGGGGTATTTGTCAGTCGATATCAGGAACTGGCGGGTGTAGGTGCTATCTGTCGGGCCGCTAACCCAAGTACAGACAGGTAAATGCTTAAGTAAGTGGTAGGCTTAGGTACCTTGCTTGCTCCGGTAGCATCGGGACAGCGCTCATCGCCTTTTCAACAGTTCCAAGGTTCATTTCTTAACTCCGAACATACTTGTTTCCCTCACGAAGATGCTACGCAGCACACAATTGATACAAGTAAATAGGTAGGTATGCATTTGCCTCCCCCCAAGGTAGTATCCTCTACACTATCATTATATGCTACACAACGTTATGCAAATGGAAGCACGCGTATCCAGCCCTCCGTCAACTGCTCTAGTGTATGTCTCATGCTGTAGCCCCTGGCTGGATTCCGATTGGGTAGTAGAACAGCTCCTCAGGGTCGAGTTGCGTCTTCAGCTGCTGTAGCTTCGGCATGCTCTGGCCCCAATACATCTCGTGGGCCGCTGTCCGGTTCAACGAGAGGTCCGGGTAATTGATGTACATGCCCATCTCTGACTTCGGAATGGACTTGATCGTCGCCGCCGTCCACTCGTCCACGAGTTTGAGTGCTTCCGCAGGCACTGTTGCCGCCGTGGACCGGAAGAAGAACTGCAATATGTACAGCTTGTCGCGATGCGCATACGAAGACAGCTCATGATCCGCATTCCACACGCCTGAGTTCTTACCTCCCTGCAAGTCGAGTTGGAAATACCAGGCACCCGACACGTTCTTGGCATGGTCGAACCAATAGTCCACAAAGTCTTGGGCCGCTGTGCCGCTCAGGCCTTTGAGTTCTAAGCTCTTGCCGTAAAATGTCTCTTGCTATAGCCGGGTCTCGTCAGCGGTGCCTTGAAACAGCGCGGATCATCAACAACAAACCTCGTTATGTGGGTGCGTCTGGTTCAGGCTCATCGTGGCGAAGTGTGACAGGCTTCCTGGCCAGTCCGTTGTACCCGTTGCAAGGATAGAGCCCCCAGTCTCGTTCAGGAGTGGCGCGAGCGCATCCTGGAGTTGCGTCTTGTTGCCGTGGTAGATACCCTCCAGCTGAGTCATTCGTTGCGTTCCCATGACCCGCATGTTTAGTTCGGCCGGCATAGTGTTGAGAGTGTAGTCCTCAAGCGCTTCCAATCCGGCCACTGAATTCTCTTTCTTCAATGGTAGATTGGCAACAAACCACGTCAAGTTCGCTGGAGGCGCAAATGTATTGAGCTCAAACGACGTGACTACTCCAAAGTTAGACCCGGCACCGAGCATACCCCAGAAGAGGTCTGGATTCTCCGTTGCTGATGCATGGACGAGAGTTCCATTCGCTAACACGATGTTCAAGCCGACTATCCAGTCGAGCGCGAGGCCGTGGGTGTGAGAGCTCAGTCCGAAGCCTCCATGAAGAGCGTGGCCGGCAATCCCGACACTGGATGGTCGTCAGCCTATAATCGGTCTCGGTAATGTTGTCACATACCCTGGACAGGTGCCATGCGCTATGGCACGCTTTCCCTGGCCCCAAAGTTCTACAGCGAGGTGGCCCAGCCGTGTGCCCGGCTCTGCTGTGGCAATGTTCGTCTTCGTGTCCAGCTTGACAGCGAACATCCGGTCTAACTGAAGAACAAGATGACCGTCCTCGCCTCCCAATCCATATGATCCGTAACTATGACCACCAGACTTTGGAGTCACCTTATATCCCGACTTGGCGCCGCATGCGACGGCACTCTGGATTTGTTCTACCGTCGTAGGCACAGCGACCACGTCAGGTTTATAAGGCAAAAGAGAATTGAATGGTCTCGTGTCCATCTCCCAGTCTTTCGAGTCAACCTCGTCAATGCTGGTCCCCGCCTCCGCTAGACAATCTGCTAGAACAGCACGCTTATTCAGCGCCGCTGCGCGCGACAGCCCAACGAGGAGCCCCAAACCAAAAATTACCGCTCGCATTTTGGTAGCCTTCGAGTATTGCCTGGGTTGGTTGTTACGACAGTGTTCCTCACGGGTCGGGGACAGGCTCCTTTTGAAGTCTTGCATGGCTATACAAGAAAATTACTAGCCGTCTGACTTCTTGGGTGCTATGAGCTACATCGCACGATTTTCTCGACCGACTAAAGGTAAGTCGTCAGATGGCCATACTCAACAAAGCATGGATGAGCGCATCGCGCTTCCCACGGTAAAATGTTCCGATTAGTTAATATCCAGTCGGCCTTGACGGTCAGTTACGGGATTTATTTTACTACCTACCATTCGTCCCGTGGGGGTCTGTAGATTAGGTCCTAAAATGTCGCATGGATAGTCAGGCACTGGGAAGCATGTCCCGATCTCACTCGACCAGGTAATGGTTCGCGACCATACGCTGGTAAACCTATGATAGGGTTTGTGGTTCCATAACTTGGTATACAGCCTATACGCCGAGAATCTGGTCGGCAGTCATATGCGCGGCGTCTATCTAGACGCCTCAACAACTACTCAAACCTGATCTGCGCGGCAATTCTGCGACATCACGAGGCTTTGGTTTCTGCATAAGGTTGGATCTGGTACACTGTTTCGGTAGATGGTTATAGTTACATTGTAGCACTACGTCGCTTCGCCGCTTCTTTGACGCTAACTGTCCCATCATGGTGTTGGGAGGCCCAGGCCGCCCTAGCACTATTCTTTCATTTCCTCAAGTCAAGTATGCTACCTTAGCTATGCCTATCCTTATTACCTGGAATCTTGGCTGACACGAAAGCAGATCGCTGATGGCGGTTAGATGGCGCGTAAAAGCCGCAGACGCCAACCCCAATACCAAGCAAATTACCCGGCTTTGTAACGCCGAGCTGAGATCGCCATATCATGTAGCCTTGCCCCGCTTACACATATATGCCAGCAATTTCTGGGGTTCATTTATGTGGAAAATTACCGGGCGACCTACTGATATTACACCACGGCTATTTGGACGAAGTCCCGTCGTTAGCACTATATGCGACATTCACCTCATCCCCTAGGTGACGTGAAGCGTGTAGACCAACGATCACGTATCAACATCGAGTTCATAGTACATATGAAAATACTACGATTATGTATGGGGAGCGAGCAGACTCCCCCGCATTACCAGCCCACCGGACCCTTCTCAATTCAGCCGCGGGTGAATGTGCGATGATGACCCAGTTGCATGGGCCTCTAGATAGTCAGCCTCCAATTTTGAGCCCATGTTTCCACCCATCCGACGATACGGAGCAAAATCGGGAAATCATTCCGAGTAATTGCCATTTTGCGCTCGCGGAACCAACCCAAACGATCTACCCAACTCTCAAACAGGCCCTTGAGGCTATACTTCTCCCACAACGCTGATGATCGACCGGAAAGAGCCGAGTGCTGTTTCTTCCAAAGCTGAAAGGGGTCTAGGGCGCATGTTGCGCACCCAAACACTCCGAAGTCGTGATGAGGTGACCTGACACATGTAAGTCCAAGTGTCGCCTCATCCAGCCCACCATTCTCTGATGATTCTCTCTTTTTTGCTCTACCGATATCGAGATTATTTTCTTGGCAGCAAGATAGGGAATTCAAAATGCCGCTGCTGAATTTCATCGTTCCGGCACTACTTGGCCTGCCGGCCCACGTGCTCGGCGTAAACTTACTAGCATCACACTACACGGGCAAGATCTACTCGCTTTCGTTGAACAACAGCACTCTAACTGTCGGTTCGTCTACTGCTGGTGCCGGCACCCTCCCTGCCTGGTTAGGCTTGGACACCAGCAGCGGCGCTAAGACAGTTTACTCGGTCGACGAGGACTGGTTTGGCAGTGGTGTCCTCGCCTCCTTCACCGTCGGTGCAAACGGCTCTCTAACACAGACGGGCAAGCTCACCTCATTAGGGGCTAGTGTACACGGCACACCCTATGCCAACGCGAAGTTCTTCGCTACGGTGGAATAGTAAGCTATCCATCACACTTCCTCCACGGTACGAGTTGACCCTCACGACTCACAAACAATGTCCTCAGTGACCCGTCCACTCTCACCACCTACGCCCTCCCCCTCCAGGGGGGCGGCAAGGTGCTGCAGCAGTTCAAGTTCAACATGACTGCGCCCGGCCCCCACCCGCGACAGAACGCCCCTCACCCACACGCCGCTCACATCGACCCCACGGGGAAGTTCCTCCTCGTGCCGGACCTCGGGGCCGACCTGATCCGCATCTTCAGCATCAACCCTAGAAACGGACAGTTGGTAGCTTGTCCCCCAGGCGAGGCAGCACCCGGCGACGGGCCGCGTCACGGCGCTTTCTGGGCGCCTAAGAGTAACTCGACGGAGGGGCTGATGCTGTACACGGTGAACGAGCTTGGGAATTCAGTCACCACGTGGACGACATCGTATCCCGAAGGGAAGTGCCTGTCGTTGAAGCGACAGCAGACCCTGCTCACGTACACTGCCGACAAGGCATTGGCCGCGGGCTCCAAGGCCGCCGAGGTCCACGTCAAAGGGAACTTTGTGTATGCCGCGAACCGCGCGGACCAGACCTTCGGCACGCAGCAGGACTCGCTCGCCACGGTAAGGAAGTCCCGGGGTCTTTTTCTCAAAAATCTCAACGGCTTTCAGCACACATAACTTCATTTCCAGGCCAGATTGCTTTCTAAACCTTCGCACAACTCACGCTCAAATCGACGATGACTGACTCTGAATACTCATCTAGTACGCGATCGATGCCACAACGGGCACGATATCCTTCGTCGAGGCGACGAACGCGCACGCATGGTTCCCGCGGACCTTCCAAATCAACAACGCAGGCGACCTGGTCGCCGTGGGCGGACAGACGAGCAGCAATGTCGCGATCATCAAGCGCGATCCCGCCACGGGCAAGTTGGGCGACCTTGTTGCGGATGTCAAGGTCGCCACCCCCGGTCGCGAGCAGGAGGAGGATGGGCTTAGTGCTGTTATTTGGGTCGAGTAGGTTCATACTTACTAACTACTGCATTCAAGTTTGGGGAAAGGGGGGGCTGTGGTGTGGGTACGTTATTATGCTACGTACCTATCTTGTATATTGTATATACAGCGCAGAGAACAAAATTGAGCGTGAATATCATAATTCAGTTTGCGAAGTGATGCAAATGATCTCTACCCATCCGGGAAAAAAACCCTCAAACTCGTATCGCATGTGTCTGTCCAAAATCCTCCGAGCTTAGTCCGATAGACACACAGTGCTCATTATAATAATGATGACAAGTTCTACCCACGTACCCGACATTTCATCTATCCCTGCACCCCAGATTGCGGGGTACGTATCACGAGATAGATGGGTTAGGTACCTACTTAGACAGGACCCAGATAGGGGTAAGGGAATGGTTGCTCTGGGCGGGCGGCTAAACGGCCCGCGCAGGGGGAAAAGATGGGAATATGAACTCCGATCGCCGATATTAAAATGTACTCGGCTGGGGAGGTGGTCTTATCTCGCATCTTGCAGCGTAGATGGTGTAGGGGTGGTTTTCGGCAGACTCCGAGCTCGGTAGAGTGGTCCAGCTGTAGATCCCGACAGTAGCAATTCCAAGTAAACAGCTACCTAGGTTAGAGTCTCGTGGGGTGGTGCTCGAGGACGGGTAGTTCGTCGGTGCCTTTCAACGGAGATGTGACCAAGTGAGTATCTTTTTGTCGATGATATAAACACATTTTTAAGCACACTGAATGAGATTATTCAGACCGCGCTACGCAGCATTTCCTACTCCTACTTCTTCCTAAATATATGCGGTATCGTTTCTTTTCTCCTCGTTAATGCTGGCTGTCGTAGCGTCATTTGTATGTACGGTATCTACCATAACCCGTAAGAACTGTTCTTTTGCATCAAACACATGCAAAAAAGCCCCCCAGATGAGGGGGGGGGGAAGACAAGGCCAAAAACACACACAAAATCCCGTCTTTCCCATTTCCGCTCCTTGCAAAAAAAGACCTTAAAACTCCTAAATACCAGAGCCCAACCAACCTGACACCCTGCCATCGCCAAGTGAAAGTGAAGAGAATGGAGAGCCGGGGACTAGATAAACCTAGACGGTGCCGCTGATGCTCAGCTCCCGGATCTCTTGCAGGACCTGCTCGACGCGCTGGTCGAGGTGGCCCTCGGCGTACTGGTCGCGGGTGTCGGCGTCGAGGTACTGCTGGACCTGGGCCATGCGGCTGTAGGCCTCGGCGCAGAAGCGGAGCTGGATCTTGACGAGGGCCTCGAAGCTGGGGTCGAGGTAGGGCACGCGCATGTCGATCAGCTGGGGCAGCTCGCTCGACAGCTGGTCGTTGAGCTGCTCGTAGGCCGTCTTGGCCATCTCCATCTCCTTCTCGGTGCGCGGCAGCTTCGTCACGTCCTTGTCGGGCTTCTCGGCCAGCTTTTTGACCTTCGCGCGCAGGGCGTCGTAGTCCAGCAGTTTGTGCCCGCGCTTCTTGATACCTGGATACGGTGTCAGGTTAATGCTTCGTTGGTTGGCTTAAGGAGGGGTTCGGCGCATACATTCGTTCACGTCGGGGAAGTAAGCGCAGAAGCGACTAATTGGTTCTAACACGGTCGTTCTGGGGCTCGTCAGTGTCTGTCGACCTCGGTGTCGACACATGTCATGTCATACCTATATGGGCCGTCCAAGGCCTTGATCGTCTCGGCGTCTAGATCTTCCACGGCTTGTTTGTAACTCCTACTCACACCGTCCTTTGCGCCGGATTCGCCGTAGAAGGCATCTATCGTCTCGGCTATCCGCATCTGCGACGCCGTCATGGCTGCCACTCGTCAGTCGCGGGTGTGTCGGAGATTGCGCAAGCAGTAGTGGTAAGTGCATTACCTCGCAGCGAATCTAGGTATCCTCTCGCCTCCTTCTGCAGGCGCAGGGCAGCGGCCTCCATGGTACGAAATCGCCTCTCCTCGACTTCGTAGTCGCGGTCGTTCGTCTTCTCGACATGGCCGGTCTTCATCATGACCTGCGTCGTCGCACGGTTGACATTTTTCTTGAACCCTGAGTGTGAGAGTTCCCATTAGCACGATATATTCGCATGACGTCGTCCAGTTGCTGTTGCATGGCGGGTCGTTGTCATACCTGCCCACGACATGGTTGCGGTGTTGTAGCGCCTCGGTGTATAGTATACGTGACGGTTGCTCGGGTATCGTCGTCGTATTCGATGCTTGGTCCGGCAAATGCAAAATGCGGATGCAGTCAATGGATGGGCCGATGATAGAAAGTCTTCGCAGAAAGAAAGGGAACGTGTAAAGCCTACAAACAGAAATGTAGGGATATTGAGCGGCGCAGTTGCGATAGCGTTACAGAGTCACAGAGTTACAGAGTTACAGTACGGAGTTGGTGGGACGAGCAATTGACATGACTGGCGATGGATGTTGTGTGGCTTGGCTTCTCGAACTGGGCCGTGAAAAAGAGCGACGTCAGCGAGGGGCTGCTGCGCCCGAAGCCAAGATTGCGCTGGGCGAGACGCTAACGGAATGGAATGCTGTAGCCTGCCCAGGTGTGTGACCCCCGACCTGGGATCTACAAGTACCTGTACGTTTTAGGTCAAGCCACAGCACCCCTCTCTTTTACACGAATTACAGCCATCGTGGCTGAGGTTAGACCAGGTAGGTACCTACCTAGGTACCTACAATACCTGTAGTTCGTACCAGTACCTTGGTAAGGTTCTGCCTTGGTAGCAGCAACATTGAATATCGATAGCTATCCGCCCAATTGAAGCTACCTACCAACATTTGTTCATTTGTCCAACCACTGCAACGGGTTGACCGCGACCAACATATTCAACATGTATTATAGGAATTACTAATATTTCAACAACACAATGCTCTCCCCCCGTTTCTTGGTTATCAGCCTCGGCAACCCGAAACCCTACCACGACTGCCTGCACTCCGCCGGCCACTACGCGCTCGCCGCCGCCCAGAGAGTCCTCGCGCCCGAACAGCCCCCGTTAACGGAAACGCGCTATGGCTGGAAGAACTGCAAGGTCTCGTCCGCCTCGCCGTACACCTTCGTCCAGAGCCCGACCCTGATGAACGTCTCCGGGCACTGGATTCTCGCCGCCTACCGGGAGACACTGGAGCGGCACGCGCTTCAGCCCTCCGAGCTGGCCCTGGTCCTCGTCCACGACGAGCTCGAGTCCCCCATGTATGCGGTCGGGATACGTGAGTGGGAGACTAGCCACCGCGGCCATAACGGCGTCAAGAGCGCCAAGAAGTCCCTGGGTTCCCAAGGTTACCCTCTTGACCGCTGGGCGCGCATCACCATTGGTATCGGTCGGCCCGACGAGCGGACACCCGCCGTAGTGAGCGGCCACGTGCTGCGCCATATGACAAGTCAAGAGAAACGGACGATAGACGCCCTTGTCGGGCCGAAGGTTGTAGAGGCCTTGCACAAGCTACGGGATGAACAAGAGTAGGGCTGCTATAGGACGCAAGTAAAAAGTTAACCACCCGGGTCATTATATGATGGTATTCACCATTGTTTTCACTACTCTCTTCTCATTTCCTCAGCGTACTACTCTCGATACCCATTTCCCCCTCCATATAGACGTAGCCTTGCGCCACAAGTCAAGAGTGCATCCACCAATCAGACGATAATTAACACGTAATCGGCGAGCTACAGAGCTTTCGGCATTAATTCTGGACATAGCAGGCCTCTCGGATGCCTTTCTGGCTAAGGATTATGAATTGCGGTGCTAACAGACACCAAAAGCAAACGAAGAAGCCAGGAGACGTATTACCCTTAATCTCCCCGTCCATAAGCAAACAGACGGCAAAACGTGATGAAATATGCTTCACAGCTAGGGGTTTGATATTAAACTAATATACTCAGTAATTCTTTTTTTACTTTCTATTTCACCTAATGAGTTCAAGTTGTACCTCCGGGTTCTCACAGCTGTGTCAATATACAAGGTTCTGTTTGGCCTACATTTTAGCCCGAGCTTTGGATGAGCCAATTAATACAACCCTTCAGCCACCGGTCAAGTCTTACGAACTAGGTATGACATCCCGCTGTGGCCACAGTCACCTAGAGAATGGGCTAACGTGTGTCGCATCACCTGAAGACTTCCATTGTTACCAAAAGGGGGAGGGGGCACCCGTAGGAACAGTTATCTTACGAAGAATCAAGAATTCGTAGCTCCCTGAACAAAGCTCACATAACCATCGTCTCCGTAAACAACGCAGAGATCCGATCAGCCTTCCACCGCGGGCCGTCCCCAAAACACGTATAGCTCTCCGCCAGGTTCCTAATGAGTAGTCTCGTGATGTCTCTCACGTCCCCATCATGCACCGCCACCACCCCACCGTCATCCACAGCCCTCAACGTCGGGCTATTCACAATAGCGACAGCGACAGCCGCCCTCTCCAGCCTCTCGAAGGCCGCGGCGCCCAGCTGTCGTCGCATATGGCCCTCGAGCTGGGGGATCGTCATCCACGCGGACAGGTCGTGGCCGCGGGAGGCGTAGTCGGCCTCGACCTCCTTCCGGAGCAGGGTCCCGATGTCGCTCGGTCCGTCGCCGTACGCGGCGGCGGGGCTGTCGCCCGGGATCCACCCCATGTCCCGGTACGAGCACTGCGCCTCGGCGAGAGCCTGCGCGAGCCGCACGTTGCGGAGCGGGGGGGAGTGCTGCAGCAGGTCCCACACGCGGTCCTCGGCCTCACGTGGGCTCGGGCTGTGCGAGCGGTCGCCGAACCATGGGGTCGGCGTGTGCGGCGACGTCACGAGGCGGCAGAGCGAGACCATGTAGTCGCCGCATGCCCAGTACAACTGCCCCGCGAACGTCCACCGCCCCGAGCCCAGGAAGGGCACGATCTCGTGCGGTGGGGTCGAGACTCTTGTTGCGCGCCTCTATGGGAATTTGGGGTGTTAGTCATCAATCATCTACTCTAGGTAACGCGTTCTGATTCATTGGGGTGGTCGGGAGCATGAGTTGTTAGCGTGCAATGGAGCGAGCACGTGGGAGCAGAGTGTCTGCTATAATTGATGGTAACGAAGAACACACAACTACGTACCGAGTCGATCCAGATGCCGTAATCTAACCGTGGGCTGAGACGCCCCGACGATTGTGATGCGCTGGAACGCCATGTCTCGCCGTGTGGGCGATTCACTGGTGACTTGGACCTGTAATTTTCCGATACCCGGGGTGGCGTGGCAGTGAAAGTATCGTGTCCCCCAGGCATAGTTAAGCTACTGACGACAGTGTCGTCTCTTCCAACAACATCAGCCGCGTCATTCCCCTCGCCTAGTGCCGAGGCGTCGATGTCTGCCACGTCCGCAGCGGCGCGGATGGCGTTGACTAAGCTGGGCCCGGGCCGGTCGCCGCCAGCTGCTGCTGCCTTTACGATGTCTGCGATGGCAGCCTTCATCCTCTCGTTTTCCGCCTGCGTCTCCCGCGACACCTGGGCCTGGCGCTTCCGGAACCGCGCCTGGGACTGTCTCCCGCGCTCCCGACGATGCTGTGACGCTTTGGTGGTGAGAATGATGGATTACGGAAAGGAGGTTGGTTATGTAAGCAAGCAAGCAAGCAAGCATGTACCCACGTACGCTTAGTTCCTCTTCGGCGCTCCTCATCGCTAGTTCATTTGGGCTATCCCGATGTGCATCCATGATGGCTGGCTTCCTTGCTTTTGTCTAGACGCACGGTGTGCAGTGTTGCATCTGTTGTTTGCTCGAAGTTCGGATAAGGTAGGTTAGGTTCGTTGCGACGCCAAGACTAGGTAACTTCAACACCGCATCGCGCCATGGCCATTGCGGCGGAATAAACTCTCCGATCACGTAACCGTAATGTGGAGCCATCATGCAGCATAGTTCTCGGCCACTATGATACTTTTCGGAGTTTCTTAGCTAGAAGAGTTCTTAATTCAAGACCGTTGCAGAAAACCCAAAAAAGTAGAACCAGTAAAACAATCAATCTTTTGATCCGCCACTGCTTTCTCCTCTAATCCTTGTACAGATATTCTAAGTAGGTACTTGTTACAGCTATGCAGAGTTGTGTTACGATACGTTCTTTGGAACAAAAAGAGCATGTATGTATATAGTCGGGGATAGCCTACGAGGGTGTGTAGAGACCATTCGCATAACAGCAAGAGTCTATGCATACCCCATACCAGAGATCCAGGCACCCGGGATTCCGGAGAATGATCTTACTATTAAAATTCACGGTCTGCATGTAATAAGACTACTGATCGACAGCGATACTACATGCAATTTACCTCGTACTGATTCAAGGAAGATTTATAGTATGGGGAATCGAGAGTTTCCTAAACCATGAACAATCAGCTCCTAAACCATGGAACAAGGTTTCCAATTGTGGAGCAGACTTGCGAAATCCGAAAATCTTATTATCTGTCCCAATGAAGGACGACGAGCTTTCTGGAATCACGACTGGGGCGTACGGGTGTCAGGCGAATCGTGCAATGTTGTAGTAGGCCTGCGACGCTTCGGACGAACCATAATATAACTCCCATTACGCAAATGAGACATCAATTGAAAGGTGGTTGTACTTGCGATAGGCACGGTATCATTTGTTTGGCTTAGATGGTTGGCTGGACAGCCGCGGTGGTTTTAGGTTGCTGTGGCCGTTGCCAATTGCAGGGGGCCGTCTCAGCACTAAGTAAAGTTCTGGAAACAAGACTTCGAGATGCATATGCACGACAAGCATCATAATAGTCATAGATATCATCTTCAAATAATACCTACTGCGAAAAAACAACTCCTAGATAGGCTGCAATCATCTCTGATACCCTCACACCCCTCTCCCGCTAGTGCAGTCATAGCCCTGTGACGAATGGAAGTGATGACTGATGGTTGGTGAGGTTGATTAGGCTCTGCTTGCTGTAAGAGATATCCCACGATTACCACGAGAGGGGAAGTTGAAGGGCGAGATAAATCAAGTGTAGGTAACACTATCACTAGAGCTGCTGCTTCCGCTAATTCTCTTTCTATCTGAATTCTAGCTCGCTCCTTCGGAGGGGCCGACTTTGAATACAGAACAGCGAACACAAGCCTGGTAGGGGGGCCAAGGAGGGCGGTTTGACTGCTACGCACGCTTTCGAGTTCGGTTGTTCAGATATCCTGGGTACCAGGTGTGTTTTTGGTGGTGGAGGTATGGATATTAGTATACTTAGGTACCTACACTTGGGAGGCCTGAAGATATTTACGTCTTCCTACGCCGCTAGATATATTCCACAACTAATGAATCTCCAAGAGGAAACCACTCGACATTTCATATCATGAGAATTCTTTCGTCAATTCATCAATCAGGTGAATTTGTCTGCTTTTGTCCAACATAGGTACTAACCGCTAATGAAGCCATGAAGCCATGACGCCATGGCCCCAGCCTGGACCGTCCTAACCCAGTGTGCCGAGGCAAGAGGGGGTAGAAGACCAACCTTGGAAATGTCTACTACAAAGTTTACAATCATGCAAACGTATTCGAAGAATAATTGAGCAACTGACGTAGAACCTAATGCAAGAGTTTCTTTGGAGCCACCGTGCCTCGTGTTTGCCTACCTAGCGGAGGAAGGAGGGTTTTAAAAGGCCTGACTGGAGGATTGCGGGTGTTAGAAATTCTGGGAAGGGATGAGAAGGGTGTATTAGGAAGGGGTACCAGACAATTTGTGTCTCGAGCTATAATCACGGTCGTGATTGCTACGTTGGGGAATTCTTAAAAGTCGATTTCCAACGACGTAAAATATCAACTTGGTTAGGGTATTGGGCAACGTGCCTATATCACTCCGAGTCGAGAGCGCGAACGTGCAGATGTTAAGGTACATTGATGTGAGCACATTTAATCATAATGCGCCTACCGTAAGCTTCGAGGAGTCATATAGAGACATCACGCGAAGATTCTCCACTAAGCTCCCGTAGGCAGTTACATCACATTCCGGTTTCTCAATTCTGATAAGGTTTCCAACAAGATCGACCTCTCAGTTCCCGTTCGCTTCTAAGTCTAAATACCTGCATATTGGCTAGCTGAGCAAGACATCGTCATCTCCATTAAAGTTCTCGGAAAGTGATTCAACTGATCTTAGCAATGAACCTTCTATCCCTGTTCGCTCATACCAATGTTGATTGCGCATATTACTGAGCTGCTCCTGAGTGATACAAAAAGATCAGTTCCCCCGGCCCATCCTACCGATTCCCACCTCCCAAACCTCCCACACCTCCGACGCCACAAGAGACTCACCGGTAAGTAATACTCTACTCTTTCTCTTTGAAAATTCCAGTTGACGTAACTGACCGCCAGTGTTAGCGTTCAAACTACCCCGTCCCTTTCGTTTTTACCATTGAGTTCAGCTCTCGCAAATACCCGGTTTTACTGAAAGCTCTTGAATTGGTCAATCCGTTCTGAGGAAACCGCAAGACAAGATAGCAGTGAAACACGTCAGTAATGCTGAATCAGTTCCCAAACCCAGCTTGGAAATCTATGAACCGGTACTAATGTGAAATCTTGCTATAGATTACGATTACTCGCAGTGTATAGAAACATCGACGTGCCTCAAATTTATACCTACACCACGCGAACAGAGACATAAAAAGTAATCCATGGACCTACAAAGTTTAGTAGCACAAAAAAACAGATCGGAGGCCATTCTCGGGGCTGTCCAGTACGCCATAGAATGGCTACATAATGTCAAAGCGATGCCACACTTAGAGTGGTTTAAGGCTGGCTCGATCGTCAAGCCACCAGCTATGCTCCCAGTGGAACAGATCTGTGGTATAACATTTTGCGTGGATTTAATCAAAAAGCATATCACGCTGCAAAATACTTACGAAAGCGTCGAGCATATGATTACTTGTTTGGAGATATCCATTGGATTCAAAGCCCTGGGCGACCTGATATTCACCCTGCAAAGTATCGCGGAAAGTATTTCCGCCACGATAGACAGTCTCAACGAAATTTTCAATGCGGGGACGCCCTCTAACTGCAACAACACCCCACGAACGCAAGTAACGGCCGAGCAAGCTACGACCAACAGCTCCGTCGTGAGCAATGCGGCGCCTCACAACCCTTCGCCGCTGGGGCAGATCACAGGCGTCAATAACAGTAATACTTGGGAAGAAGCGACCGGCTTCGAAAACGTTACCTGGGAGAATTGCATTCAGTGGGAAGTGGACGCCGAGCCTTCCGAGGGCTAGTAGCTCTTGACACTGGTGGTATGACGATGTTGTCCCGAGGCGCGCAATCCACAATCCTGACGCCGACAGATTGCTTGGATTCGAGGACATACATGGGCGATATCGAGGTCGGATAACAGGGGAAATGGTGCATTACGTTGGATTGGTCACGGGGGTTGAGTGAGAGAGTTGCGGCGCAGATAATGTTTTCCTTCTCCATTCGTTGTTTTATCAAGAAGCGTCAATATCTAGAAAACGTTGAGGTGTTGATCGCAATGGTTCCTTCTTTTCATGGCTGGGTCGCGAAGACGGTATGACTGAGCTTGATGAGAAATAATAAACACTTAAACACTTAAACATGCAACCATTTTCTTATCGTTTATAGGTGATTTGTCCAGTCATGCTACCTTATCTACGTCTTGTTAACGCTGCGTTGGTGACTTGTTTCGATATCTGTTTTGTGGGGGACTTGGCAATTGCTGTTTTGGGAAATTCGATACCTAATCTGCTTGTTCTCATTGGTTGACTGCTGGTGTAGGCCGCGCGGCCCGTTCCGGAGAGAATAAACAAACAGCACTTCGACGAGCCGTTAGAGCAAGGCAATATGAACGTGTTGTTCTTTTCCCCGACAGAAGCGATGGCCGGTCTTGTGAGATCTCTGACCCTTGGAAATTGCATACAGCTCTTCAGTTGTATGTTATACCTCATACTTTCGTTTTCTAAACAACGTGTCGGCTGGGAGTCATTTCGTTTCCCAGGTCATATTGTGTATCTGTTCACGAATATAACCTAGCTGTATTAGCTGGCTCGTTCCACGGTATGTAGATCATTCTTTCTAGCTCCTTGTGCTGGCCTTCGGCATACTAAGGAGTTTTCAAATATGTGCCCTTTGCACAACGCCCCTCCTCAACATCAACATTCAACAAGTCTGCCCGAAGTTTCTATTTGAACTATATCACCCCTCTCCTGCCCCATAACCCCTCCTCCTGTTCCTGATGCAAGCAAGACCTGCCTAGAGGTCGATTACCTAACTAGTTAGGCATAAAATGTTTGCTGCGAAGGAGGTACTTGAGTGCTTATTCAAACCTTGTTTTAAAGGGTTGATCTAGATAGGTGCTACGTGTGTAGATGGCCTCTTCTAATTGAGATCCGGAAAGAGGTCTGTTGGAGATACCCGAATTGCCTAGAAGGGCGAGTACTAGGAGCCGTCTACTACCCAGCGCCTTACATAGCTGCGTATATTTGGATAGAGACTTCTTATCAACTTCCCATTAGAAGTATAGTAAGTCAGGGGAGTCACAACTGTATTCCACAACGCACCAGGCATTCCGTCGTCTATAAAAGGAGGCCCTCCCACCCACTTTACTCCCACTCTCTCCCACTCTCTCCCACTCTCTCCCACTCTCTCCCACTCTCTCCCACTCTCTCCCACTCTCTCCCACTCTCTCCCACTCTCTCTCACTCTACTCACGTAGTCAAGCCGACATAACAGTACACTCATATACCTTTCATTTCAATACTTTTGACTAGTCAGGACAACAATACCACATTACCACGCGTCACACATCTAATATAGAGCCATTTGTCCGCATCATTTCGTCCCACTGGCTTTTCCATCGTCCTGTTCAGCTGGAATAACAGTACAACACCAACACAACAAGGCACCAATAACTACCACACCACACATTGCGTTGATATTATTCGAAAGGCGTTGTTGTCAACGCCTACCCCTCGCGATGCATTAATTAATGAGTCGACCCAACCTAGATCACTTGATAGAAGCGGTCCATGATCATATTGGCTGTAGCTTTTGCGGCTATAGTACATGTAAGTGTAGCCCCACACTCGGGCCCATTCCTAGATTGTCCTGTGACTGATGAATAAGCCCTTGTATGATTTCGGAAATACTATCCCCCTCCGCGCAACAACAACAGTTTATACGTACCCTATACATGAGATCCTGATAGCGAGGTTACCGTGATCGGTAACGGTCGACGGCCTATACCCGTAACCGACAACATCCACTTCTATAGATAATCTCCTCATTATAAGCGGAAACCGACCTAAGGCCATGGGTCAATAAGATCTTGCACCGAATCATAGTGGGCTCCCATTACAGCGATCACGACCCCCTATAACAATACCTCTGTTATGCTTCCCTCTCTGCGCGCATCCTGTCCCGGCGGTTTTGCTGCTTGGCTGCTGCTCTAATACCTGTTACTTCGTGCTCTATCACATACGGTTCCCATCCCCCGCAGTGTGATACCCTATTGCTTCGGCCCGACTAATCGGAATGGGCTTATCGAGTTCGTCATCGAAGCCGTTCGCATCCTCACCTCATCCAGTTCTCACAACCGATCTCCCGCATTACTCGACCTCAAGAGCTGTTATGATCTTTATATAATGCTTGATCTGGGGAAGGCTTTGAACCCAACGGCAATGTCAGCGCGGTCCTCTCAAAGTAATTGTTCCGGCGGAGCTGTAGCACCGACTGCCACAAGGCCCCCCACAACACAGCGGTTTTGTGTATAGCTAGACTTAGCCCACAATGGTGGTTTTAGAGACCTTCGTGCTACAACTGGTGTCTATTGCCTACCTCAAGCACACAAGATCCCTGACACCGACAGCACCGGCAGCAGCAACAGTTTTTGAGAACAAGGCCCTCATTGAAAATCGTCCCAAGTATTGCTAAGAATTCACGATACGGATATTCCTGATCCCATGAAGGAGTACTCTTAGTTGTCGGCGCAGGACCTCGGTTTTTGTCTCAGACACTTCGCCTGGTCCAGGGGAGGCCACGACTTGGACCGCGACCGCGGCCTCGAGCTCGGAGATACGATTTGTTTTCGTTTATTGCTCTGTTTCTTGTAGATTACAATGATCAACTCGTCAGCAGCGGCATCGACTGTAACGGCTTGAGAGGTGCCATCGGTACGGTTGGTCATGCTGACAACCTCTTCAACGACTAGTCGACCTATTGAACCTTGAGCTAGGCTAAGAAAAAGTGCTTGCACAACTGCTTGGTGTGTTGTTGCCAGCAAGTTGAGGGTGGTGAGACGTCGGGGGTGTAATTTATACCTAGGGAAAGTCTGAGGGCCAAATCAACAGGAGTACTTTCCGGTCGAAGGATATTATCTTTGATAATCCCAGCGGTCCTTTTCCTCAGGAACAATACCATGCTCGCCGATACGGGAGGTGCCCCTTCTAATAAAAAGGCTCCGGGCGATCTTTGTAGAAAACTCATCCATCGTGTCGAATCCAGTGTGGCCCTCGGGAGATGCGGCGGCCGAAGCGCTGAAATAGTTGCCCAGTGGCGCTACTGGCTGCCAGCTTACCACCTTGCCAAACGACGCACTGCCATATTGTCCTGGCCGAGGCGGGTGGGATGGGATGTATTTGGACTCGTCCACCTTCTCGCAGGCGAATTCGAACTTGGTGCGCCATACTGGCCTGGTGGAGGATTGTCAGAATGTTGTCTTGATTCGAGGACGGGGGACTATATGAGCATTCGACGGCGGGTAAGTCGGAGGAGCTGGTAGTGGACCACTGTGACCTTCCGATTGGCTACAATTCGAGTGGCTATTATTTTGTCCCTAGATCCTTGTCAACAGCTACTGTAGAATCGCCGTTTCCACGAAGGAAGACTTATACTGATTGCTTCCCGTGATAGTCACTTCAAGGTTATGGGTGACGTCCTTGAATTGGTGCATACGCTGCCCACGCTGCCCGATTCCCGTCGTGTCTTGGCTACCCTAATGCAGCTTAATCGTTAGCTGCCTCACCACAGGCCTCACCATGGCTCTTTTGGTGATGGCGGCCGCCAAGACGCGGTGGCCCCCGCAGCATGAAGAAGCTCCACTGGCTTGAAATGATGTTTCATGCTAGTGCACTACACCGCTTGTTCACGTCACGGGTAGAGTTCTAGAAGGATATCAGGGCTGGGTGCAAGCGGGATATGTATGAATCCGAGGCCGATAAGCGATTTCTTAGGGGCATCTCATACATCCCCTTTTTTCACTTCCTGAAATGTTGGTCGATAGCGGAAGCCCCTTTCAACATGTTGACGCAATCGTTGACAGTGCGGACCTGGAGACTAAGAATCTGGCACGATGAGCGAAACCCAAGTTGTCCTTCATTCTTGCGTAATGACCACTTTCTAGTTAGGGGGATTTCCTCCCCCTATATTCACTCGTCGGATAGAGGGATCCGTCATCGGTAATGGTCGGTAACCTGGACAAGATGCCTAAGTACCTAGGTACCTAGTTGCTAGGACCATCGAGACCGGGTATTTGTGGGCAAATATAACGAAGAGTGTGGAGACTGCTAGGTCACCTACTCCTTCTTTTCTACCATCAATACGACTCGCAGTCGCTTCAGTGTCTGCCGTGCATGAAACGCAGAGATTAACATTGCATTGTCTGGACCCTGTGGTGTGTGCGTGCTGGGTCCACGGGTACGTGGTTCGATGCGTGGGACCTGCAGTGTGGTTCAAGCATGTCGGCATTGCATGTGGGTAACCTTGTATGTTTTGTTTACTGTATATAAGAGCGTGGAAACGGTGCCCGGGTCGGGATGTTTCTTTCTGTTTGGCCATTCGTCTTGATTAATGCTGTTGTTTCTTATCTGGAAGCATAAGACTTGTACTTTATTTGTATTAATTGAATTGTCGCAAAACCGCATCACCAACTTGCACTTCACTAGTCATATTGATTGCGCGAGGGTGGGATTGTTTCATCATCGACTTACACACCGTATACGCGCGAACACAGGCACGAACATACGTAAAATATGGCGCGACAGGACTCAATGGCGGAACAATCGGACGCGGAGACATCACAACCCCAATTCGCCCGGCGGGGCTCCAAAGGGACCATCGACCTGCTCGTGCAGACGCGCCGCATCGCCTCGGATGAATACACCCGCGCGCAGCGGGCCGAGAGGGCCTACCGAGCGCGCAAGAACGCGACGATTGCGCGGACTTCCCTCCGCGAGACGAAGACGCATTTCGCCGAGGGGTTCAAGCACCTCGGCTTGGGACTGAAGGGGCTCTTTGCCGTTGTGAAGGGTGTGCCGTATCTTGTTAGCGAACGGAGGGATATCTGGAGGAAGAAGCGGGAGACTGTCAAACGCGAACGTGCTGAGGAGATGAGGAAGAAGCTTGATGAGAGGTTAGCGAGGAAGTACAGTGAAGAGGATGGGGATGGGGATGGGAATGGGAAGACATCTGAGGGGGAGAAGATGTGATGGCGTGCTCTTTGCGTTGCCTTTTGGCTTTGGTATGTTTTATTCCTTCCCTCCTTCAACTTTGTCTTTGATGTCTCGTCTCTGCCTGGCTCGCCTTAGAAGCGGAGCTGACTATCGATAGATCGACTTCCGGATTTCATTTGTCTCGTCGGCGCTTATTGATGGTTCGATATCCCGGTTCTTATAATCTCGACGGGTTGGTAATTGTAATCGTTGTTGATGGGTTATGGAAGTGGATGAATAAACGAAGCACATTGCGATGGCGTTCAGCTCGGGCCGGGGATGCCTGCAACAGGATAACATCGAGGTCATTTGAGTTGGATGAACCGGTCTGTCTTCTCATTCAGCATATCGCTGGTTTACTATGTTTGAAGATTGGGATGAGCTCGATGGGAAATATCACTTACAGATTGTGAATTGGTGTGTTGTGGTTGAGGGCAGTTGGGAGCCTCATCAAATTGGAAACACATCATTGAGATAACCTCGCTTCCGAGGATTGGCTTTTGGGTGTTCTTAGCCATAGTACACTACCTACCTACCTACTTTGGTAGACAGAACGCATATATCAATAACAGGATTGTACCAAGGTGTCGTCAACTGCAATAAAGGCTTGTACCTAGGTACCCCACAGGTGTACGCACCAACACAAACAACAGCAGCAGTTGCCCAGTTACCCAGTGACCTAATTGTAGAACCCATTGAGAAGGATATAAGCCTCGATATGTCGTCCTCTCAACAAGCCGACCCCGCAGCATAGGACGTATCCCTGGGTGACCTGATGGCTATGAAACAACTGCAAAAGCGTTCTCCAAATCGGAGCGGGAATGGGGGACCCGTACTTGACGTCTAGAGTTCGCCGACCGTGCAGTTTTTCGTAAGATCAAGAATCTAATTCCTGATCTAGCTTTTTTTACTTTTTTCCCTCTTCAATTTCCTTCTTCCCTTTTTCCTTCCCATCAAGAATTGCCTGCGTTGTTGCTGGATTGATGCTGCTGAGGTACATCGTGAGTTTGGGCTGTTGACATCGTCTTGATTTGTGTGGTGACGCAGTTGTTGCGAGGACTGGTGTTCGAATCCTGCTCGGGCTTTACAGTCATTTCATTTTTTGGCCTTTCTCTTCATTTCTCCCCCACTTAGTTGCTTGCAATTAAACGCGCCTTTTCCTTCGCATGTTTATATCGTTTTTATATGTTAGAGATTTCAACTATTCAAGTCTTTCCTTGACACACCTTGTGATGCAAAATCATAAGTAATCAATAATAATGATGAATGAGTACCCCACTGATTAGAAGGGAACTAACGTAATGACATTTCTCGAAATCTATCGTAAATCTTCCTGATCCTCCTTGTGCGTGTAGCAAGGTGATACTATATCGGTATGCTAGGTAGTAAACTTGCATAGCCACAAGTGGCTAGGTTGGCCAATTAAGCATACAGCTAAACCACAGCTAAGCCAATATCTTAGATTTGGCCTCCCTTTATAAGTAAGGCATATGAGTCCAGAAGGTCACGGGACCACCCTTGCCTTAAAGTGACAACCAGATTCGACTAGCGTGGATGTGAGTGATATGGTTGAGGACTTTGGCGACTGTAGAGAGTTAAGCTGTCACTTCCTCAGGCAGACGCCGGCTGCAACGAGATTGAGGAGATAAAGGCCCATGTAGTATCGATAGGTTTTTCTATCGCTTTCAATAGACCTCCACGCGAATAGGCGAAATATGACCCCGGCGGTCAGAGCAGCAATGGCAGTAGAGACCGTTAAAGTGGATGCGTCATATCTGCTGTCTAGCACCCGCTGGAATATGTAGATATACTAGAAGAAAGTAGCATGATTAATTAGATGCTGGTAAAACGTTTAGTTTCGTCTTGTGCTTACCCCGAATATCACAAGGCCGACAGAATGGTAGATCCGCGCTTCACAGGTAATTGTTAGCCGCAAACCTTTTACTCAAATACATAGGGTAAAGAACATCATACCTGGAATATCACCTAACAGTATGACTGTTGTTCGGCGACCAACTGCCAAATCACCCGGAACATCTCGTATATCTTGAATTCCTATCGTCGGATACATCCACATGATGATGACTTTCACCCAGTGCCAACTAATATTGGGGTCCGATCCACCGATATGCCATGCGGCCATTAATTGAGCGATCATGCCTATAGTAATAGAGAGGTCCTTAGTAGGTCCGAAGTCCGATAGCCCGATGCTATACTTCCAAGAGGCGAAAACGGTGGCAAGCCATAATAGTGTCCACACTTGAGTGCCCAAGGCATAGCTATAGGCAAGCCATACAGCCAGTCCAAGATAGTAGCGGATTCTTGCAGACTGAAGTGTCATAGAGTTAGTCACAAGGGGCCGATCTGGTTTATTGATCTTGTCCTCAAGACGGTGTGCTGGGCGAGCGGTTTGGTTGGTGAGCTCAAATACATAATGATAGAAGAAAGCGTAAGTCAATGAATCTACCCAAGTTAGCGCAGGTTCTATTGGTCGTCAAAGTATTCGTTCCGTACAAACTAGACGGACAATTATCTCATACCACAGTGCTCCCTTGTGCAGCAGAGACGCAGCGGTGAAAATAGGGAATGGAATCGAGGCGCCATCTATATTGCTCTTGAGGAGGTTCCAAGTGATAGAAGCCTCGCTGAGGAGGAATGAATAGGTAGACTGAATGACTGATTTCATAGTGTTGGTTCTGTGCGCTGGTTCTCTCATGGAATGTTGTATTTTCATCGCAAGGCAAGCTTCTAAGTTGGACAACTAGAATAGACCTTTCATGTACAAGAGTCATAGGAGAAAAATAGTATTATTATATCACTCAAATAGATACGATCTATGTATTCTGCACAGAAGCCCCACTCACCCTACTCTCTTGAACCAAGCTGAGATGCGACGTCAGCTGGTGTTCTTGTCTAAGATGTGCTTTGCTTTGATTGATTGATTGATAGTGTTTAACGTCATGAGGCGTAAACTGCAGGGCACTATCCCAAGCCTCCTGAAGGGTATCAGACATGGTGAGCTGTCCTCTGTGTAAGTCTAGATACACAAGCAATGCAGAGACCAGATGTGCTTTGCTTCGACCCGGAAGCTGCACAAACAGTATGCTGCAGTTGATAAGGGACGGCCCAAAAGAGTTAATCACATACATCACGTACCTAGATGCGGGAGAAGAGATAGCTACAACACAAATGCAGGGGTCTCAACAGCATAGGATGTATAGTGCGCAATTAGAAGAATCCAGCATATTACACCCGCATGACACTTTTGAGAAGCCATACCATAGTGCTTAGTAATGTTCAGCTGCGATTCGGAACGCCAGCCTACTGTCAGAATAATGGGCTAACGATACATATTCTTACTAAAAAGATAGATAGGTCCTATTTCGTTTCCCTGAGAAGGGTCAAGTGCACATAAAGTGCAGGATAACCACGTGCGTGCATAATTGCCAACGAAGCTGAAACCAATAATAGTGTGATCAGTCTGAGAGGCGGCTGGTTGGCTGATGTCACGGAATAGAACTGCAGCACTGAGTCACAACTTGGAAAGGTCATTAGGACATTCCCGACATATTCCTTTGGGCCGAATTGGGTATGTATGCTTCTACTGTTAGAGAAGCGTCGTATTTGATGTCAATATTCAACAGCAACTGCTCTACCCTGTAGGTGAGCGCGAAGACGTCTCCATCGTGACTAATAGATAAGCAATTCAGCTATTTAGCCCTTGCTTCGGACTGAGACATGTAGCCTTGGAGGGAATAGGTAGGAATAATTAGCCTGTTAAGATCAAGAGGCCGGGATATTCAAGATTCACATGCAGCGAATTGTATATTATATTAAGCTCTACCATAGTGTACTACCTATTGTTACTCAGAATTCTAGATAATCTAATGGGATTATCGTATTACTTACTACCTTTTGCATAGCCAGCAGCAGGCTTCGTAAAGCTTCCGAAGTGATTCGTGTTTATACAAACAGACCCAGTATTCCCATCTTGTTCCTAGAAGCCTCTAGAAGGCCAAATGACCTTTCGCGCCTAGAAGATTGTTTATACTAATATCATGGCCGAAGATTGTCTACATTATGTAGTAATATAGTGCGCGGTTGTTGACCTGGGCCCCTTGGATTGGCTGTAGTGGCCTTAGGCTAGGCCTATCGATAAGATATAGCTTCGCTAACTCCTTCCATCCATCTCTTATAGAAGCCGACTAGCATATTGGACCAACAGCAACCAATACAGCAGGTATAGCCGTCTCGGCCTATCCACGCCACCTACGAATATGCACTTTCCGAGGAATCCGAGGATAGGTAACTGTCTGCGAGCCTTCTTTGATCTCATAGCGTTCTTTATAGACGAATACGAAGATCATGATCCCAGGATAATATACTTAGAATTAACAAGAAACTCAAATACCACCATTCTACTAGCAAGCAGGTGTCAGGTACTTGGCTTTTTGCGTAAGTGGTATGTTTTTTGTGATCTGTGCTCGCCCTTCTTTAGTTCCGCTAACACAGATATTTGAGTTTCTGGTGTGGCTGATCGTTACAGCATTCTACGCAGCGCATGCTACAAGTTTGTGGATTCTACTACAAATCGGCTTTCCCTTCACCGTTGCCCAACAACCTCTTCCCAAGGACATATCGCTAGGCCCTCGGGCTGATCGCTTAACATATTTCTCGATATCCTTGGCGTGCTTTCTACCCAGAACCACAAACAAGTGCAGCCAGATTTTCCCGGCCTTCCACTTCCTAGAAGCAAAAGCAGTACCTTCTAATTATAATAAGTCATAGTAGCGCCAACAAGTTGTCCCTAAAATGGAAAGCTTTACCTTTCCTAAGGTTAGGTGCAT
Source organism: Xylaria longipes (assembly GCA_025201785.1). Lineage (NCBI taxonomy): Eukaryota > Fungi > Ascomycota > Sordariomycetes > Xylariales > Xylariaceae > Xylaria > Xylaria longipes. The sequence goes on from MU619745.1 coordinate 195,433, forward strand.
CCCATTTTAATACGGTAAAAATTTAAATGCTTCATATTTTAATTTTAAATCGTGTACTATTTTGTAGAGTACGTTTAAACTAATAAGAAGCTAGACCACTTTTATAGAGTTTTAGGGTGTCCGGTGTAAATTTCTCAAGCTTTACTTTCCTTTATACTTGATTATTGTTGCTAATACGTGTTCGGGAAAGGTAAAGCTTTCTAATAACACACTCTTGTTCCTTATCTATTAAATTTAGTGTTCTCGGGCTTTAGGTTTTATATACATTCTTGATCGCAGCTTAATAGATCGATTAGATGACTAGTTTATATTGTACGAACTATCGCTTATTGGGACAGGTCACGCCCCCTAGAGGTATTATACATCCTAAGGTTAACCAAGCAATTTGTTTTTATGCCCTTGGTTTTAACGTGGGGAATTTATAACTAGAATAAAACACGGGATTTTACAACTTAAATACATAGATTCCATATAGCTTGTTATATGCCAAGTTTTACCCCGTGAATTCCGGGCTACTTTCCAGAACTATCCTTCTATTCTATCACAAGCGGAAGATAAGTTTTGGACATTTGTTGTTGCGCAAGGAGCTCCAAAACGGCTCCATTGTCTAGGCTAGACTCTATACAGAACGTTCTTTCCTATGCGGTCCTCAAGTCTCAAGTCTCAAGTCCATGACACCATAGTCCCCTTGGGTTTACTTCCGTAATAGACAAACTGTTCTGTTGTTCACACATGATCGTAGTTCATTGTTACAATCTCCTAAAACATAAATTGCAATATACTTGCCGTTATATTTGCGAATTGGTGGTTATCCTGAATGTTTCGTATATCATCATGATATATTCAGAGTTATCAATATCTTGTTTAGCTCCTCCGGAACATATTTCTCGCAAGCTACTTACCTAGGTACCTACTTCACTCGTCCTAACATAATTAAGACTATGAAACTTAATGAAACTTAACTTCAACCTCAGTCCATCTTCTAAACTGAGGGTTGTATCAACCATCCTGCATCCTGCTTCTTACCAACTAGCACCTCCTAACAGCTCAATACAGGTCATTTAATCCCCAAAGTGGTTGTGTAAGCACGCCAACAAGCCTCCATCGAGAAGGTAACACAAGCGCCAAGACAATTCAAGTATATCCAATCCCGACACTGCGGCCATTCTGTCTAGACTACACGAGAATCTCAAGACGCTCAAATATAAATCATATTCTTATACATGTAATATTCTTGTTCACATACGGCTTGTTTCACACAGATGGGTAGATAGGAGGGGAAATGCCCAGATTATGTATTTCGCATAATATTCTGCGGAGTATAGGTGTCCTGTCCCCGTCAGTCAGCGACGTGCTTTGGAATTGCGGCGTCGTCAATGCGTTAGCTGCGGGTGGGCGTGGCTCAACACTGCCGTTATGTCCTTCATCACACACACACACACACATACACAGACACACCACGAATGTGATATGTGCCACCGCGTGACTCCGGACGCGGGGATGGCGTTTCCGGGCCTCGATTTAATTAATAGCTCACGCTGCACTGCTCATATTGACGTCAACACACTATACTACACCGTCTAGTGCAGCACCTCTTTCCTCCTTATGCGCGCCTTCTCGACTGCCGCGGATGCAGACAGAAGGCCTCGATAGCTGAAGATGGGATATTACCCCGCCCCTTCGCGAGGGACGGGATGAATGAGCGATCGTACAAATTGAGGAGGTTGCTCCATTGTTGGTAAGAGAGAGGACTTGTGTTGCGCTATCGTTGGTAAGAAAGAGGACTTGCGTTGCTCCATTGTTGGTAAGAGAGGGGACTTGTGTTACGCCAAGTAGCACATCTGATGGTACCGCCTTTGCTTTTCTCGGTTAAGACTACTGATAAAGGATAGTACTTGTGATCACCTGATTGACTGGGTGTGAGGGAGGATGGCAACTTCGTGCTAGAACGTTATAAAAGAGGTGGGAGGGGAAGGTTGCTGGATTGAACTGGACTCTGCCAACCCCTTCGTCTCGACGGACATCCGAAAAATAGACGACCAAAAGATGGCTGAACTCTGGTGGTCGTCAACGGGGCGATTGCTCCTCGTATTTGCCGTAGTGAGTATCACGCCGAGGACTCCAATCTCAAACATACCAAAACTAAGATAGGATACCGTAAATACTAGGCCATCCTATTCATCGCCTCCCGCCTTGTCTACAACCGCTTCTTCCACCCACTGCGGTCCTTCCCGGGGCCATGGTACGTGAACAGCAGCATCGCGTGGTGGGTGTACCACATGTGGGCGGGGACTTTGCACGAGGCGATCCACGAACTACACTTAAAGTACGGCCCGGTGGTGCGCATCGCGCCCGGCGAGCTGTCGTTCGTTGAGGCGCAGGCGTGGAAGGACATCTACGGCCACAGCGTGCGCCCCGAGTTCCCCAAGGATCCCTCCAGCACGTACGCCGACGACCCGGAGCACGCCCATATCGTGGTCTCCGACCTGGAAAAGCACCGCATGCTGAGGAAGATCCTCTCTCATGCCTTCTCCGATCGCGCGCTCTATGGCCAGGAGGCTATTATTGGGAAATATGCTATGGAGCTGATTAAGGGACTAAGGAAGCAGGGCTCTGATCCTGTCGACATGGTAAGATGGTATACTGTGAGTCCTGCCTACCCACCACTGGGCCTTTCCACTCTATCTAGACGGATAGGTTCCATTCCACGCGGCGGAACCATTAACGGGGGAACGTATACTAGTACACGACCTTTGACATAATCGGACACCTCGCCTTCGCCGAGTCCTTCGATTGTCTCTCGAGCTCGTCATACCACCCCTGGGTAAAGATGATCTCCAGCTCGGTCCAATTCATGGCGTGGACGCGGTTACTAGGACGTCTGGTCCCGGGTTTGGTGCCGACCTTCCTGCGCCTCATTCCGCGACGGATCACGCGCGAGTACAAGGCGAACCGCCAGCTGACGGCAGCCAAACTCGCGCGCCGCCGCGAGAAGAAACTCGACTACACCGACTTTGCCGAGCACCTCCTTAAGGCGGAGCACGACGGCGTCCTGCACCCGAAGGACCTATTGACTAACTTACCCATGCTTGTCGTCGCTGGGAGCGAGACCACGGCTGCCTCCTTGTCCGGCGCCACGTACTACATGCTCACAAACCCATCCGTGTACACACGTCTCGTAGCCGAGATCCGCTCCGAGTTCGAAGATCACGCTGAAATCACACTACTGCGGCTCAGCGCGCTGAGATACCTACCCGCCGTCATGGAGGAGAGTCTCCGGATCTATCCGCCGGGCAACAGCAACCATCCGCGCGTGGTGTCGCCGCAGGGTGGGACGGTCTGCGGGCGGTTCGTCCCCGGCGGCATGCTGGTCGGCGTCCCGCAGTGGGCGTGTTTCCGGTCACCGTATAACTTTGCGCGCCCAGAGGAATTCGTGCCCGAGCGCTTCCTCGGCGAGGACGGGGAGTTCGCGAATGATAAGCGGGATGCGCTGCAGCCGTTCCAGGTCGGTCCGCGTAATTGTATTGGTCGCAAGTACGTTTTATCTATCACCTCAATCCCCCCCTGTTGAAGGATTGTTATTCGGAGTTGATGGTTACGCGCTGACTGTTGTTTGCCGATTAGCCTTGCTAATATAGAGATGCGATTGATCCTCACCCACCTTCTGTTGGAATTCGATCTCGAGCTACTGCCCGAGTCTCGCGGATGGGAGAACCAGCTAGTGTTTGCGACGGGTGTGAAGCCACCGCTTATGGTTAAATTGCATCCCGTACGGAAATCATGATCAGAATTCACAGAAGATCAGCACATGGTGGTACAGGCGACTGGCTGTTTAGGTAGGATTATAAGTGGCGTTGGCTATCTCCTCGAAAGGGAACTAAAATGCTTGGTTAGAAGAGCACGTTTTCAGTTTCCGAATTGGTCTCTATTTTCAGTCGCTTAGATAGAGGTTTTTGGATATTCGTTCTGAGTGCACATGCCGCTGGGGTGCGCACGGAGGGAATTTTGAGTCATGTAGCTCCGAAATAAACTGCTAAGTCAGGTGAGTGATTGATGAGCAATGGAATTCGTACCATCTTCACAAGCATGGCAAAGCTCTAATAAGCCAATTTTCACGTATTGGAGCCTCAAAATCCAAAGACATCGCGCAAGGGGAATCAAACCTGCTATAGTCTCTTGAAGATAGATTTGGCCGGGGTTTCCCTTTTCATAAGAACAATGGTAAGACACGGGGTGAAATGCACGCGGATAGGAGCTAAGAGCAGGAAGACGTTTCTCGTTAAGGCTTTCTATAGCAATAAGAATAGCAGGCCGGTCGCCACGGGTAATCGATCAAAAATCCGAAATCAGGGATGCCGAATTGACCTAAGTTGTTCGAGACTGCCCTGATTTAGTACCAAGACACTTTCAAGCTGCCCCAAGTCAATTAACACTGGCAAACCCGCAGACGTGTTTCATCGTATCAAACCCATTTTGCCAGGCTTGTATTCGTTATTTGGTTCATTTTTCATTCGATGCCTAGACGACGAATTGCCTGAACACAGGACCGGAGCCAGTTGTGACATATCCCCATCCCTATGACCCCATTGCCTTTCCCTAGAATTGCACGGAACGACAAAGGTAAATGCGATGATCGAGTTTCCCTAACCCACACGCCGGATCTAGTTGCAAAGTCCATAGATGATTGTTTGGTTTTGTTGGTGTATCGGAAAAATGCAGACGATTAAAACAAGACGGCTTAGTAGCCGAAAGACTCGAGAGTCTCGGTTGTCTTGCTGTCTACCTTGGCGTTCTTCTTGGCCTCGGTAAGTTGGCGCTGGGCCAGCTTCTTGCGCTCGTAGTAAGCAGCACCCTTTGCCTTGCGGCGCTCCTCCAGACTGTGTATCTTTGTTAGTCATGTCCTCTCGACCAAGACCAATCCATATTCTTGAACGCCATGCGAAAAACAACATCATGGCCACGGGGGTCGACTTCTACATACCGAGCAACAACATCCTGGTACTTCCATCCAACCTCATGGCTGAGTCTGCCGACAGTGCAGTACTTTCGGCCGGGCTGCAGGCGCAGGACTCGGAGAGCCTGGGGAACCACCATCTTCTTCTGCTTGTCATACGGGGGAGGGACACCCTCGAAGACCTTTAGACGCTCCAGCGCGGCGGCACCACGGGCAGTCTTGTGGGGAATCATGCCACGGACGGCCTTGTAGAAGATCCTTGACGGGGCACGGAAGTGGAAGGGACCTAATTCGTGTCAGAGCTCATCCCACCAAGTACGGCGTGTCATATCGGCGGCACGCGGATCGGGGCAGTTCACATACCACCACGGGTGGGGTTGAATCGCGTAGCCTTGCGCAGGTAGGCGTGGTACTTGACTATAATCCGAATATCAGCTCCCATTCATGTTCCTCGTCCAATTGCCAGTGAGATATTCCAAGCTCGTGATCTCCGCGTTTCCCCCAGCAGACCCGGTTCAGATCGTGATAACTGCCAACAAAACTCGGGAATAAATCGGTGAAGCTGACGTACGCTTGGCGCGGAAGAACTCTCCCGAGATGTTCAGCTCCTCGCAGCGGACGATGACGATCTTCTGGCCGCTAAGGAGCTGCTTCGCGACGATGGAGGCGAGGCGGCCAAGGAGGTGGCCCTTGCCATCGATGACGACCTGCAGCAAGAATCGCGAATCAGCCCATGTTCCAACGTTCGTCAACCAATTCCCCGGCTTGGGAATCGCAACCATGCCTGCTCCTCCCACCGCCTCCCTTCCCCTCCCCTCCCAGCAGATGCACTCGGCGACGCACACGGGTCACCCAAGACGGGGCAATGCACGGGGACATCGCAGGCAAGATAGCAATGAGCAGCGACTTACAACAGACTCGAAGGACGACATCTTTCCGGATCGTCACCGCGGAACGGGAGGCGAACAGAAGGAAAGGAAGAAAGTGAAACTGGGAGGAAGAACAGCTCGAGAGCGCAACCGAAGAGTGTGCGTCTGGGGAGCTATTAAATTATCCTCTGCTGTGGTCGTTAGTAAGGTCGTGATGTGTTGTTGTTGGTCGCCAGGCGGAGGAGAGACAGTCACCACCACTAGAAAATTATCGGCGACGCACAATCCGCAGAGTGTGCCCGCTGCTGGCGGCCCGCTAATCCTGTCTAGGGATGGTGGGGTCGGCCGAGAAGCGAGAGGGTTTTTTTGTGGCCGACGAATCTAGGGCTAAGCTGACCTACACCAGCCACAGTGGCTTGCCACCTACAGATCACTGTACTTGCCTAGAATGCACCAATCATACGGTACCTACCTAGGTAGTGTACCACCAGACGAAACAATCAGACATTGACCAGTACTTGATTTACATGCCAATCTTGTAACAGGTAACCTGCAGCCTGCTGCCTGTAGACACGTAATATAGAAACTGACATCAATAGGTACTTAGGTAATCGCAAACAACACATCGTTTTATTGCACACTCAAGAAGCATCCAATATACCATATATATAGCTAGTCTCGCTGGGGCAGTATAAACACCGAAGCTGTACTTATGGTTATGAGATAATAATGAAGCTGGGTATGTCGGGTAGGGTCTCTTTATAATCAAGACATCAGTCTAAACTCTTCGAACGCGCTGATGGACGGACTTGGGAACCACTCATGCCAACACGGACAACTCTCGCAAAACACTCTTTTCAAATGTGCCTATCTACTGGTTCCCTAACCTCATACGTGAACCATATATAATCGTCCTTTGCATCGTACTTTGCATCATCTAAGCGGGCGAGTGGAGATCGGTTCCTAAATGTGACGTGAATGCTGCTACAGATAATGTTGTAAGAGCGGGTGGTGGTTGGTGGTATCACCTGTTCGGCTTGACACCGGCCGGTAATCGGTCATCGATCTCCTTGAGCGCCTCCTGCACATAATTCACCAGGTCTTTTCTTCTTGCCCGGATGTCGGGGTCTCCGCCCGTGTCAACTTCGTCTAGCTTCAACAGCACATGCTGCATCACCGTCTCACTGATTCTGCGGTGCTCGTCTTCACATTTCTTGGCGTCTTTGGGTGGGTGGCGCGAGAATTGCTTGCAGAGGGGGAGGAGCTGGGAGTCGAAATGCGATCGGATGGTCTCCATTTTCTCTATGGGCCCTGAAGGCACTGCGGGCGACGGCACCCGAGACGGATGTCTCGAAGGGTCACTGCTATCGCCTTCGGTTTGGCCAGGCACCTCTAGGTTGCTTGTGCTGTCTCTCGGCCCACGACTTTTAGGCTTCTTCTTGCCGTTTTTATTCTTTCTCTTCTTCGGGGCCCGCGTATCGTCTCTGGGGTCGGTAACGACAACCTCCTCAACCGAGCCGCTACTCTCGTCTTCATCAGACAGTCTTCCTTCGGGCACCACTACCATTAATTCGCTATTATTCTTCACGCCGTAGTCGCGAATAGGGATATCTGGCTCTTTTAGATTCCGACCTTTGTAAAGCATCTTGATACGGCTTGCCCGACGATTGCTCAAGTCCATCACAAGTCCGGCGCGGTCTCGCACATCTCTTACTGTGAGCTTGCCATCGCCGATCGAGTAGGCAGGAAAGTGTACGGGGTAGGTAACAGATTTATGCTTAATCAGGAGAACATCATCTTCTTCGATGGCAGCACCGCGTGGTGCCCGACGGTTCTGCGGGTCGTAGGCTCGCTCGGGAACCTGCAGGGAGTTCTCTAAATCTTCGGACGTGATGTAGCTGAAATCTTCATCGGTGACATGGGGACCATCTTGACTGCTGCCTTGCGAAGCAAAGGGCGACAAGCCCTCGCGCGTCGCGGTCCAGCTGTACCGCGACATGAGGACTGGCAATGCGATAGCGGCGGCGCCTACGAGGGTCGAGTAGACGGCCGTAGGCGAGGCACCTCTGGCTTCGAGATACTCGCTGGGCACCGCGAATGCGTCGGATAAGTGGGCAAGTGTGGTGACGAGGTAAGTTTGTAGTGCCGGCGGTAGTAAAGCGGTAATGTTCTGGAAGGCACCAGAAGTTGCCGAGATAGCCTGACTGGAAGCCACCTTGACGGGAATTGGGTCGCCCTGGCAATTCCAGGACACCCAGCTTAAGTAGTTCTGATGTGTTTTGCTCACTACGGGATGCAAGGTGGATGGAGACACAGCCGGAGGGGTCGCAGTAGTCACGGTGACAGACAGCTGATCGAATAGCAGCCGAGGACGGGTCCCGTCAGCAGTGCGAATCAAGCACTGTCTGGACTAGAAGCGTGTGGTCCGGCTGCGCAGCGGCGCATGCGACGGGCGGGCAGAGAGTGAGGTGCCGGGCGGGCGAATAGCAGCGGTACCGTTGTTACAACACGCCACCTAGGCCATGGAGTTAGGTACTATGTATGTAGGTGCCGGTGCTAACAGTCGTCGAAGGGTACAGTAGCTTGAATCCAAGGAACCCCCCCTGGACGGCCTAAAAGGGCAAAAAAGGGTCTAGCTCTACGTCGCGATCGTGGGGCGGAGGGGTAGCAGGCTCAGTTGTGTGCAGGCGGACGACTAACAGCGGGCTCGATGGGTCGCGAATGACGACTTGCACGGCCGGAGACGGTAGCTCAACGGTCGAATTAGGTGTAAGCGATGGCTTGACGATGCGTTGTCACTGCAAGGTGTTCAGGTCAGCTGGTGAGAGGGACGAGGTTTCTCCCTGCTACGACTGGTTTCCCTGCTCCAGGGCGGCTCATTGGGCCGTTGCAGGACGCACGACGTCAGGGTGCCACGATGTACGATGGGAGATAGACGATGTGTGTGCTGAAGAGTGAGATGTGTGCTCCCCCCAAGGTGAAAAAGGCACAGGCAGGCTAGCGAGGGACGGGTATGTCTCTTCCCTCGGGCAGGTTCAAAGTCGTCTGCGAACTGGAACCAGAGGCATGAATGTTGGTACTCGGACGAGGGCTACGAGGTGTGTACAGACACCGTACTGTGTCCTTAGCTGCAAGTTTTTACGTGGTGTTAGACCAAGTGTCGATCAGCTAATGGCTGTAGAGTCTGAAGTTTGGGGCCAAGAAAAGGACAGGATACAAACCTAAACGGGTTGGACGAGATAAGATGGAAACCTGGAAGCTACATGTATCCGGCTAAGTAGGTACCTATAGGTGGGCGGCAGCGGGGTCAGTACTTCGGATGGGGGCTGAAAACTTTAGAACACTGATACCCCTGTGCTAGTTATGGGAGAGGTAGGCACTGTGGTAGGTACAATACAGATTTAATCATCCCTACCTGTTCGCATCTGTTCGCATCTGTTCCTCCTCACTCTGAAGCCAGGCGTACGGATAAGAATCTTAAAGTTTTGATATCAATCGGCCCAATTGAAACACGATCAATTGACCATACCTATTCCAGTATCTACTTGCCAACTTGGGTACTTAGATCTGCACAGTTTACCACCGCTAAGCAGATCCAAACCCAAGGGTCCTCCTGCATTACCGTGTCTGAACCCTGGATCCAGCTTTGCCGTATTTCAGTATTCACGTGCAGGTAGATTCGTGTCCTTAATCCAAATCCGACCACAAGCCTTTTAGTAAAGGGAGAGGTACCTATGTAAGTAGTTGTCGAAAAATGGAGTCAGGATACTACCAGGCACGGATCCTATTAAAAACACGGGTTAGCATATGCTATGACGATGCTCTAATGCTGAGGCTCCGAGACACCGATTGCGCCCATTGCGTCATAACGGATTTGAATTGGCTAATATCGGCATATCAGATCCATTCAAGATTATCTAGCCACTTGTCTGAACTCATGCAACGAAGTCAATTTAGTCTTTGCGGCTCGAATATTCTGTAGGCTATTATGTAGATTAGTTGAAACCCCGACTGTATGAACCGTGTAAGATGGCCAGCGCATGGGTAGTGTAGAACTTCATGGAATTGCGTCTCTTGTTACCTAGATCACCTACCGAATTAGACCGAATCATCCACTGTACCCGTCCAAGAGGGCATAGCAGGGCCCACTGAAACACCGAAGGGAGGTCTTTGGAATCACCACTCTCGCCGCGCCCGCCTGACAAATACCCCTTCTTACTGGCTGACAATTGCGACATCCCGACTCCCAGATCTAAGATTCGACGCCCACGTACCGCTACATACCGCCCTACCGCCCTACCCATCCGACCATATGCACATCATTCAAATACCCCGCCGACTGCTTCTGTTTCCCCTTCCTCGACCCCTACATCGCACTTCGACTTCTCCCTCCATGAACTTCATCCGCAAGTTTTTCTCTCCCGTATCGCCAGAAGCCATGTCTGCCGCAAAGGATAAAGCCCAGAAAATCATCAACGAGAATGCCGTTGGTACGTTCGTCGCAGCAACGCGGCACCATGCGTGACCATTTCATGTGACAAATCTCTTCGTCATGTTCCCCGGGCTAACGACGCATTCCCCTTTAGCCGTGTTCTCGAAGTCGTACTGCCCCTACTGCAACGCCTCCAAGCAGCTCCTGGACAGCGTAGGCGCCAAGTACTTCAGCATCGAACTCGACAAGGTCGACGACGGCGCCGCCATCCAGTCCGCCCTCCAAGAGATCTCGGGCCAGCGCACCGTCCCCAACATCTACATTGCCCAGAAGCACATCGGCGGCAACTCGGACCTGCAGGCCAAGTCCGGCGAGCTCAAGACCCTGCTCAAGGGGGTCGGCGCCCTTGAGGAATGAATACATGATGGACGGAGCCCAACCTCGTGGAAGCTATGACGACGCCCGTGCGCGTGTTGCCGAGCGAGGGGCAAATGGGTGCTGTCGGGATTGTTTCGGCTGTGTTACATCAAGCGCTCGAGACTTCGCGAACAATGTAGAATCTAGCGGTCGTTGATTGATTGATTGCCGCATCGTCTGTCTTTGTGCTAGACTGATCGCATCATAAAAGGCGACTGTCGCGGTAGACGTTAGGTATGCATCAGGTCCACGGGTAATGCCGCATTATACCGCGTACCTACATACATATAGAGAATAGATATCCCGGATATTGGACCCAAATTGTGCCTCCAAGGTTCTTGCTGTGCGACTGGTCGGGTGTATGTCCCGAACTGCAGCTTTTTCGCACATTGATCAATCGTAGTAAGCACGCACATGCATGGCGCACACTTGTCTTTACAATCGCCTTGCGTCTAAGTACAAAGCACAGAATAATGTGAGAGACAAATAAGTTGCGTGTACTAAAAAACAACTGCAATTTATCTTCTTATCATTTCTCATGAAATCAACGGGTGAGCGCCTCCGACAGGATGGATTTCCGTTATTTCATACGTTGGTGTATCAGCCAGGATAGCTTTCGGAAAACAGTGTATTAAACAAATTTCGGTCTGTGTTCATCCTATTACCTACCCTGAAGAGAACAGGATACTCCAATATCCTGTTCGACTCGCAACTCGAAATTTTCAAAACGGTCACAGCATCTTGGCCTAGGTACCTAGGTACCTATCTAGGTATCCTTATACCTTATAGGTCTATCAATTTACGCCACCTGCATTACGGCGGGGGCTGTGCGTTTGGAGGTGAGGGCAAGGCATAAAAGACCAACAGCCCTGTTTTCATTGCCCCTTTTCTCTACAGACCGCTCTCAAACGAATCTTCCCGTCGCATCGCATACCTGATCATACCGATCAAATCCTAAAGATGCGTCTTATTGAAACCCGTTCGTCAAGCTATACAATCAAGGAATTTGTGGGAGCCATCCCGCGATATGCGATCCTTTCACATACGTGGGGCGAAGATGAGGTTACGCTGCAAGACATGCAATCGTCTATAGAAGGGGCCAAGAAAAAGCGCGGCTTTTCGAAAATCGAGGGTTGCTGTGGCTTAGCTAGAGGACAAGGTATTTACTACGCGTGGATTGATACTTGTTGGTATGTGCATTTCTTTTTGTGAAATTTTTGAATAAAAGGCTTGCATGACGTGACGCACGCTGCTATATCTACTGTTGCTACTATAATCGCAAAAATGGGCTCGTTCTGCGTCACACAAGATATCTACTAAGTACCTGTTTGTTGGCATTTTAGCATCGACAAGACGAACGGCGCCGAGCTTTCAGAAGCTATAAACTCAATGTTTAGTTGGTACAAAAACGCCGAGGTCTGTTATGCCTACTTAAGCGACGTTTTTCCAGATGACGTTCCGATAACGCCCGCCACATTGTCCAGCTCTATTATAGGCCAGGAGCGTTTCGACGACACCTCGCGCTTCTTTCGTAGCCGATGGTTTTCTCGGTGCTGGACGCTGCAAGAGCTACTCGCCCCTGAGTTAGTTGAATTTTATACAAAAGATTGGCAACGTTTTGGCACAAGAAATAGTCTAGAAAACTATATTTCCCAAGTGACTGGGATCAGACCAGAAATTCTCTCTGAGGGTTTCTCACCAAGGTCCCCAGAGTACAGCGTGGCGGAGCGCATGGTATGTGGACACTAGATAAGCGTCTATTCACACACTTTCAAATTGAGAAGCTGCTAACGATAAGGTAGTAAGCAGGACCCTCGGTGGTAGTTAGACGGCAGATTGATCATTTCTGACAGAAAATATGTACTGTATTAGGTCTTGGGCCGCGAAACGGACAACCACAAGGATAGAAGACTGCGCCTATTCTCTCCTTGGAATTTTCAACGTCAATATGCCGTTGATATATGGCGAGGGCCCGAAAGCTTTTCATCGACTCCAGGTAGAGATTATTAGATGGCAAGAGGACTATACAATTCTCGCGTGGGGCAATGAAGGCCTATCAAATACAATACCCCACGATACCCAATGCGAGGCTTTGAGCAGTTCTCCTTCAGCGTTTAAGCAGGATTACTCTTCCTTGCATGCAACCTTTCAATGGAACTCTGAGAGCATCGTGGCTTCCCCAAACGGCGACGAAGAGATGATTCCTCCCATGTCTATGACTAGCAGAGGTTTGTCACTGTCGGTGAGGCTGATTTATCGTAGCTTTGGTGGTAGGACTTTCTGTCTGGCAATCCTCGGATATGGTCCATCTGGAAGGATGGTTGGCATCCCCCTACAGCAAGTTACTCGCGGTAGAGTATTTGCCCGCTTGTGTGTAGAAGGGGATTATGGCGGCTTCATATACGTGGATGGGACAGATGCCATTCGCAATTTCCCATACACTTCTATATATATTAGAACATCTGACAACGAACTACCGTTACCAAGGGACTTAGGCGGGTTGTTCCTCCGGGTTCGCACCACTAACATGGACTCTTGCATAGCTTGGATGGAGCCAATTCCTGTCGTCGATAACAAACCATTTAAGGGAATAACAGCGCGCACCAATAAAAACAGGGTCATCCTCACAGGAAAGGAGTCAATCTTTGCGAGAACCAAAACGACCCCGGCCGAGTTTCTTCTACGTACATACCATGGCATCAAATTTATTTTGCCTTGTATGAATACGCAAGGCACTATATTTGGCGTTATCCTACAACCTTATGGCTCCCACGTTGTTCTCTACCTCGCCTCTAACTCCCCAGGCGTGGTAGATACGAGCCCGTCGTCGATAGATCGATTTTGGCGCGCCGTTGAAGAAATGCAAGAGATTGAAAACAGTTGGACTTATGGTGTGGGAAAATATAGGTCTGAGCAGCTTGGACTAACAGTCAGATACATACCTGACTCTGATGCCCCGCAGCTACGGTGTGGCACTTGGGGGTCCGATGTTACAATAAGCAGTGTGCCACTTGAACGTCTGTTATCATAATAAGCAGTAGGAAGACATAGGGTAACGGCTGGGTCTCCTAAATTAGGACGGCTCGCCAAGAATTGATTAGAAAACCACGATGGAATACGATATTTTTGACTTTATCCCCTCAGGCCAGATACAAGTTGGCTTACGAGATTCAAAGCTTCATGTCTTCAGATATGAAAGGCTAAGCCTCAGGCGCTTGTATATATACCTAGTCATGCCTATGGGGGCCCCTACATAATACCAGTCGCCTGACATTAATCACACCGAAGTGTGTCCCTGGAGGGGTTGAATCAAATATTTGTGAGATTGGTGGCCAGGGCGAAGACGGAGGCTGTCTGTCGAATAATCCACTCGCATTTAGAACCATGATGTCTGAATAGATTAAATGTGTTCAATTCACTTTTTCATTACCTCTTAGCCAGGTTCTATGTTTATCTTTTATGTTTACTCGTATTGTTGTTTACGTTTAATTTTGTTTTGTTGGTACTGTTGGTTTCATTATATGCAATGCATCATTTCACTTGCAGCTAACAGTATTATATCCGGTCTCCACGGTCTCGCAAAATCATGGTCTACATCTTAATTTTACAGAAGTAATACTGCGTATAAATGGGCTACGGGAGATCCGCGGAGCACTCAAGGGTATATGCGAGCTGTACTATACGTAGCCACGGAAGCGGCATAACCTGGGTCCGGAGAGCTCACATACTGTGAATAATCTCAGAATTTATTTTGTATAGATAGAACTTAGAGAAAATCATCGTAAATAGCACTAGGTACGCGGATCGATGTTGGTAAGAGCAGGGAATCTTCCACCTATGAGATTAATCGTATGACTCTCCACCAGGTGAAACATTGACTGTCACATAATTTGAGGAACTCAAAATGTCAGGTTATGGCTTGCATGAAATCTTGACAGTTCCATAATTGTTATCTGGTTGTTATTTATGTACAACTTTCTTCATCTCACGTAATTAGTTGCGTTGGCCAACTCCTCATTTCTGACGGGAGGCAGCGCACCCCTTGTTCAACGTTCATCCCAGTTCACGTAAAGATCAAGACTGATGTGATGTGTCTACCATCACGGTCCACCGCCCCAGGCCGGTCTCAATCTATTAGACACGACCTAATCCGAATCAGCCGCATTACTCTCTCCACCTTCCTTAACCCTAAAAAACTTTCCTATCGTAGACGAAGGCGATTGTCTACAATAGAGCTGCGGCAGCTAGGAGGCCGGCGGCGCCAACCGCAGCGGCAAAGACACCAGTGGGCTTCGCGGCGAGGGCAATCGGGATTGTTGACGTACCACTGGTGCTATTGCCTGGGGCGCTGATGCTGGTACCCGTGGGTGTTGGGGCTGACGTGATCGTGGCGGTCCCGTTCGACGGGCCGTTCCCTCCGCTAAGGGCGCTCGTCTCTTGGCAGAGCGGGGCTGTCTGTGAGGCGATGAAGTGGAGGTAGCTGGTCGCAGAAGCGGCCGCGGCTCCCGTGGCATAGCACTTGGTGACGATGGCGTCGTAGCTCGAGATCTCGGTAGAGGCGTAGTTGAGGAGGGATTTGCCAAACTCCCCGAATTCACTCAACTCTGATGCAGGCAGCTCGCTCGCGATTTTGCACAGGCTGCTCGCATACGCCCAGGGGTTTGCCAGAATGCCTTCGGGGTCTGGGAGCTGTGTCACCAGGAACGAAGGGAATGCGGGAGCATTCGCCCCAAGAGCAGATATAGAGCTGGGGCATGATGGATCGGAAGAGAAGCTTTGGGCCAGAGACCCGGCGGCAAGAGAGCCCAATGAGAGGAAGACCTTGGCGCTGTGCATGATTCCGGTTTTTGATGATTAGATTATTCTTAAAAATGGACTAAGAAGTTGTACACCAAGGAGTGGTGATGAGAGAAATAATACAATTCTGAGGGAACGATGGCTTTGAAGTAGAAAGTTCTATATTCAATACATGTTTTTCAGAGAAGACGAACCGCCCTATATATCCAGAGGACCCAACACGAAGTGATGCCTCCATGCCTTCAAAGTGTAGGTAGCTCCATGGTGTCTCAGACCCCAGCAAAGCTATGCTCTCAGGGGCATGGTAAAGTAAACATTAAAATAAGGGCTATGATCAGGAGTATCCCTCACAGTTAATTGACTGTTGTGATTGGGCGAATAGTCGTGTGCGGCATCCCGGCTGTTCCACTACTACTACTATGTCCTGGTGCGGAAAACGGGCCTGAACGGGCACGGTCCAATCTCCGGTACCCGCATACACTGGGGTCAACAAGGGGATGGAACGGATAGTCCCTGGAAGCGGAATCTAGACTGGTGTACCCCCCGGCCAGTACCCGGCCATACGGAATCTTCGGAATCATGAACTCGTTGCTAGCTCAATGCCGTCCGTGGTTCACGATAAGCTCGAATACGGCGCACCTGATTTCAAGGGATGGATGTCTGGAACTAACCGATCAACTTGCTGAAGTTCTAGACGCTACATCTGTACACTCCATTCAACCGAGGGATATCCGGCGCAGCTTGTCTCTCGCATAGTCTGGTTTGAAAAATCGCATGATCCGTTTAGGTCGTGTCAAGGAAAACTTTTCTCGCTGTCCTTTCGAAGAGAATGACAACCTATCTACTGTAGAATTGAGGTACACGTGAGGTTGCATTGGAGATGGAGATAGCCTAACTCGGTAAACACAAAAAGGGGTTCATTACGCCTTTCTGGAGTTCTCCATCAATCTGTGTCCCTTGTTAGGAACAGTCAGCCAAACAGCTAGCCAATTTGTCAGTAAGTGTATTGACCACTTAATAGTAGCCACATTAGTAGCTATCCGACTCTAGTTAAAAATCTATTTTTTTCCCGCCCTCTTAAATGAACGATTCCATCTGAAGAGCCTATGCAAAATGTATTCAAGCCGATCAACCTGAAATTAACGCCGAGAGTCAGACTTAGTAATTTGGCGATCACTGCCATCATCGTACCACAGAGGAGCGCTACTAAAAACGACTAACTACAGGTGGGGCTAGTACGCTTCCGACAGCATGGGTTTAATACATTACATGATCGGGTTATCTTCATTTGGTAAATAGCTAAAAGCAATTACGGACATGTACTATATTGGAACTATAGCCGCAGCGATTCAAGAAGTAATACCGCAAGTAGTTGAAGGATCAATGAGTAACCAATTTACTTCGTAGATCTTAATCAATTCTATGACAATATGCCCTAAACTGGCCTTGAAATATAGGCTATATGACGAGTGATATATTGTTGTTGAAGTAAGTAATGGAGTGAGTGACACGGAATCTACCGTGACATGCGATCTCATTCATACATTATCTATCGTACCCGTTTCTAGATATAGAGTCGAGAAAGCCTGCTTTTGGATGGTCGTCATGTGGTGAATTGGCCGATTACACAAGCTAACTGATTCCCACGCGGCTGCTACCAGTACAGTGCGCACACAAGCTCACGGTCTTTGTAGCGTGGCGTGGCGTGGCGACCCGCCATGCGGGGAATAGCCCCCACGCGTCTTATAAATAGATTGAGGCTGTTTAGCTCTACAAGGTACAATACGTTTCAATGGACAGCGTTCGCATACTCTCCCAAAGCCTTGAGTACCAAACGAATACACGACCAAACAAGGCGTGCCGTCATATTCATTAAGAAAATGGCTTCCCTTATAGCGGTGCGG
Source organism: Xylaria longipes (assembly GCA_025201785.1). Taxonomy (NCBI): domain Eukaryota; kingdom Fungi; phylum Ascomycota; class Sordariomycetes; order Xylariales; family Xylariaceae; genus Xylaria; species Xylaria longipes. The sequence continues at coordinate 212,806 of MU619745.1, forward strand.
CATGCTCCCCTGGGTTCTGGGGTGTTAGAAGGAGCCTTAACATAAGTGGTACTATGATGGTTCTTAGCTAAAATGAGGGCCATCATTTTGCTTCGCCGTGAGAACCAATCTACCTAGCTGCTGGTTTAAAGTCAATAGGAGGTAGTTTTTCAGCCTCATTATCCTTAACTGCCCTGGAGGTTTGCCATAGAAGAAGCTAATTAACCTGTACTCAACATCCTCAAGGTTACACTAGTATAGCCGTTACGAGGGTAAGCCTGCAGAGCTGGCCGATCACATCAGTTCATTTGTCAGGCCAAAGACTGGAATGATAACATCCTCGGCATCCTTATATATGTTGAGTTGTTAGTCATTTAGCTTGGTCAATGCATTCCGTATATTCTTCGCTATCAGAACGGTGCCTTGCTGGATATGGTGAGTAGGGGCAATTTAGCAATTTAGCAATTTAGCATCCCATTAGATTATTTGAAAGCCTGGGTTAGCAACGTAGAATATCATGATGAAAAAGCCTCCGACTGAATGAGCGAATTAGATAAACAAGCAGTTTAACGTGGCCTGGGTGTTAGAAAACTATAAGTACCTCCTGCTCTCCAAGACCACAAACTGGTAATTATATCGCTACGACGTGTCTCTATCTCCGCAATAGGCCATAATGGAAGCTAAATCAAACAGAGCAAAATACTGCATGAACAACAGGACCGAGAAATTAAACACCATCTATGTACCATGCCTTGTCAGTACCCTCCACATCAGCATCGGCTGTGCTAAGCCCGTTGCCCCAGTAGCTAAATCGGTTTCCCATCAGATACTCCCAGTCATAGTCCTAAGACCAGTTAGTAGGATATTGACGTAAACAGACGTTATAAAGGTCTGCTCACCTCCCAGCGCGGATTGAGCATGATGCCAAAGCAATGCAGACGGCTGCCCGGCCACATCATGACCGTCTCGCCTTTGGGTCCCAGCTTGAACCACGAGTTGCACGGCGCGTCCCAGACCGTCTTCTTCATGAATATGTCCCGGTGCTCCCTGAAATCGGCCACTGCCTCCCTTTTAGGCATTATGGACTTGATGTTCTGAGTCTGGAACTTCTCGAGTGTCATGACGATGTTCCTCGTTATGACCTCAATGGCGGGGATTATGGAACCATGGCCGTAGGGTGCAAAGGGTCCCACCATCACTGCGTCACAGGTGTCAACGGAGTCTCGGGGTTTCTTAGTTTCATTACGTCATGTGAGACTTACTGAAATAGTTGGGGAAGTCGGGCGTCATGATACTCAGATACGTGTCGGGCACGTCTTTGAAGGCATCTCGCATGTCTAGGCCACCTTTCCCTACGATGGGAAATCCGGGCCTGAATGAGACGTCAAACCCAGTGCCGCAGACGAGCACGTCAAGCTTGTGCGTTATTCCATCCTCCGTGGTGATTCCCTCCGACGTGACCTCGGCGATTCCCGAAAAGGTCGTCTCGCACTTTTCGCTTGAGAGGGCCTCGAGATACCCGTGGCCGGGATTCGGTCTCTGACCCACGGATTTAGTGTTTGCACGAAAGCAGTTTCACAAGGACTGTTTCCCTACCCTGCAGCCTACGCTGAAGGTTTTGGGGATTATCTTGTCAGCCAGTTCCGGTCGTTTGCTCAACTTCCGTCGCATCTCACTTGTTGCGTACTGGAAAATTGAGAAATGTACAAGTTAGCTTTGCTCATCTTACCGGCTGTAATATAATATCACCTACCTCATAAGCTCCAAGTTGCTCAGGCGTGCCTTTGATCAGCTGCCTCATAGTCAGCAAGCGGGCAGGACTCGTGCTGGAAGAAAGCTGATAGTACAATCGTAAAGTGCGCATTCATCTCCCTTTCCACTGCCTTTCGGTACGCTAGGTACTCCTGCGGATTTTCCAAAAGGTTATTTCTTTGCTCTTCCGTATCTATAGACCTATAAGTACGAAATGAACAGTGTGGGGGTCAATGATGTGACGGACAATCAATGTTCGAGCCGCCCTCGCCACCAAATTGAGCAGCGTATCCGGCCGTAACCCATGTTGGCGAGCGCATGAAATTGACGATGCGCTTGACCTCTGATTATCCCTTATGTCAGTGTACCGTTTTAGCAAAGAGGAACACGCCTTGACACGTACGATCGTTGATTGCGGGTACCACTTGGATGGCACTGCTCCCGTTACCAATCACTCCCACGGTCTTGTCAGTGAGTTCGATCGAATGATCCCAAGCAGCCGTGTGAACCTTGTTTTTGAATTTCTCGAGGCCCTTGACATCAGGCCATTTCCACTTGCTATTCCAATTCGTCAGTGCATACTCATCGATCAAGAGGAGGCTGGGTGGCTGCATACTTCAACACGCCGGTAGCATTGATTAGGATTTCGGCGTAATCAAAAAATTCAGCGTTGGGATTACCGATGGGCTGAATACGGATCTTCCATCGGCCTTTCTCCTGCTCCCACCAAGCGCCAGTGAGTCGATGATTGTATTTGACGCAGGTATCGAGGTTGTGATGGGCGACCACGCTTTTCAAATAAGCCAGCGTCTCTTGAGACTTTGCGTAGCTGTTTCACGATTTACAGCAGATTAACACAGGACTTAGTGCGACACGGACCGAAGACAAGAAAAACTTACTAGCTTTTCCATTCAGTACTAGGATGCCACGAAAACTGGTAATTGACCGCAGGCTGTTATGATAGAAGACCAGATTAGGAGACTTGAAGCAGGGCTCGGGTCTGCAAGGCACTCGTACAATATCACAAGAACAGCCCGGATATCTTGATAGGAGTCAGTCAGCTAACGACGCTCACATTTCATCATAAGTGCATTAACTCGTAAGAAGTGGATAGATAGAAAAGACAGTATGAAGAAACGACTCACGTATTCTCAAACCAAGTACCACCCAGCTCTGGGTTCTTTTCGTAAAACTGCAACGTGATGTTGCTGTTCTTTATTTGCTTACCGAGAACGTATGAAAGATTGATGCCAGAGAAACCAAAGCCAATCACAATGACCTTGATAGGCCGCCGGGAACCTAGCAGAGTGTCTGGGACAGCATATCCGGTAGGGGAAAGATAACTGTTGGTTATCGTTTCATCAGGTGAAAGGGACATCTTTCTAGTTGAGACGAAACGTTGACAACAAGAGCACCCGGGCGGATGATAAATTCGTTGATTGTGGATATTACAGAAGAGCGTTTCAAAACTAGATAGGGCGCGACGAATGGGAAAATGGAATACTTAACGAAAGATATAGGTGGTATGCTCTGGGTGACTGCAGGTAGAAGTCCTAATCTACATTGTGCACATCTGCTAATCCGTATATGTCGGACATAAGGGGGGGTTTTTTTTTAATAAATAAAACGCGATTGCATCAAGCTAGCGTGAAGGTGTCAAGACAAGATGAACAAGTATTCTCTCGGAGATCACAATCCCTGCATACTCAGCATGTTAGTCCAGAATGAGGGGAAATTGGGGGGTTTACATGAGCAGACAAGGTTACAAGGTTCGGAGTTTTGATTAGAGCCTGCCACACATGAATCCGGTAGTATATCATTGGCCCCATGTCTTACACGTCTGAGGTAATCAATCAATGAGCACTCGGTCCCGAAAAGGGAATTAGAGCTAATGCAAGGTGAGCGAGCAGGTACTGAATGAAGATAACGACTGGTCAGGGGATAACTGACCAACAAGATCTGCTCTTGAAACAAATGCCAGTGGCAGTTTTAAGCAAAAATGAGACCATCTCCTGTATGCCGTTAGACATCTTGTCATGAGGCTCTCCCCAGAACCCACACCACCAGGATTAGGGTCGTGATCCTAAAACCGCACAACAAAGGAAGCCTCATACCTGTCTTCTTGTATATAGCTAGTAGGGTAGCCTCCGTAGCCGCACAGAAGGACTTAGATCCTCGCGCAACAACATATGTCTACACCTAGCCCATATTAGTGTCCCTGAAGGAGTCCTGACACATCTTAACCTCATGGTCTTTTCATTCTATAGTAAATCCCCAGCTCTAGCACTCTTGGATGCACACGCAAGCACGGCTGTAGAATCCTCACAATGATTTCTAATTAGTATTCGATAAGTGTCTAGATTACTCTAACCCTAGGTGAATAAACACGCAGCACTACAAGCTATGTCTTGATCCGGAGCAACGCACTTAGCAGATGTATCGGTATTGAAAGCTTGCGTAAATCCATCGGCCTAAGTGTTGGACAATTTCAAGTTTCGGACAAGGGGTTGAAGTAATAAATTTACAATGTATTCTCCCCAGCTTGGGTCAACTTATCCTCGAAGAACCGTAGATGAACGCCCCTGCCTGGCCGATTCACAAGCTCTGGAACATGATACTGGGCGGACCAGTCTCCAACGTACTCAAACCGCTCGTACTTTTGCAGCATGCGGATTACTATTCGCTTATTAGGATCTCCGAATTGTTTGTTCGTGCCGCGAAGTCAATATCGGAAAAAGAGGGGGATGCTGGGAAAACTTGCCGACAAAGGCCATCTCCGTCATGGCGAAGTTCTGTCCAATGCAGATCCTCGGCCCGCCACTGAACGGCACGTAATGCCAGGCTTTCGGTATCCAGTGCTGCCAGCGCTCGGGGCTGAAGAGGGCCGGGTCTTCGAACTGGTCGCTGACCGGAGGATAGAGGTCGTCGCGGCGCTGCATGGACAATGGTACGTAGATGACACCGTCGCCCTCGACTACGCTGATAGGGGGCTTTCCTGGGCCGCCAGGGACTGCGCCCGTGTCAGTTGGGATCGGCGGCGGTAGAAATAACAAGGGAGCGCGAGTGGCGGCTAAGACGAAAGTCAACAGTGAACTCACGCGTTGAATCCTTCAACACCCTTCTCATAGTATACGGTATAGCAGGGTACATCCGAAGCGTCTCGTTGAGTGTGTGACGCAAATATATCATATTTTTCAAATCATTGTACGTCGGTAGCCTATCGCTGCCCAAGGTGCCTAGGATCTCCTCCCTTAAGCGGCGAACCTTATCGGGGTATCTCGACAATTCGTAGAAAGTCCACGATAATGTTGCTGCTGACGTGTCTCTGCCCGCGATCAATATGCCAACGAGTTGGTCTCGCAATAATTTCTTGTCTCTCGTATACTGCACGATGCTATGGAGAAAGGTGAAGTCCTTGTCAGACTTGGTTACCTTCTCAAGCTCGTCGGCCGGCAGCGCGAGCGCGGCGACGATATAAGGCGCGAGAAACTGATCTATGGTCTGGATGCTGCGATAGTAAGAGGCTTTGGATATGAACTTGGCGAAAGGTCCTAACATCGAGATGACCATTTGCATGCGCTGCGCCTCGCTGAATGCGAGAGCAAAGTCGTTTACTGGGTGATCCAGGCTGTTGCTAGTAGCGCCGAACAAAAAGTCGGTGGTTATGTCAAGCGTCATCCGATAAAACAGATCCATAATGTCGACCTTGTGTCCATGACTGGGAATCATGCCGATCATTTTCGTCGTATGGCGCTCGAAGATGTCTAGGTCACTGATGCGATCTTTCAAAAGCATTGACCGGATCAGACCGCGGTTCTCGTGCCATTTCTGCCCGTCGGTTGTGAAAATGCTGTCCCCCAAAAACGCCTTCCATTCTTCATAGACCTTGGGTCCCTTGCCAAAGTCGTTGAACTTGGTTGTCAAGATTGTTTTAACATGCTCGGGCTCGCGGGTGATGATGAAGCGTTCATGAGCCCCCATTTGAACCTCGACGACATCGCAGCCTGGCTCCGACCCGCGGGCGAAGCCCTCGTTGAAATACTCGAGCAATCGATGTTTCGAAAAAGCACGGACCGCGCCCATGGACCACAAAGCCCCTGGAGGTTGCTGTGAGTACCCGAATACCGGGAATGGGAGACGACATGTTGCGTGAAAGCCAACAAGGATGCCTAAGTACTTACCGGCTATCGGAGTTCTGCCCAAGGTCGGAGCCCGCACACCTCCAATTCTGCGGATGCGCAATTCATATTGGACGTACCGGACAACCAAGAAGGAAAGAGTAAGTAGCAGTAGAGAGCCTGATGCGAACCACACGTTAAGGAGGGTGGGTTTCGAATCCACGAACATCTTGGCTTGGTAGATCGCGATGGATTGGCGCCTCTGTAATCTTTGGTTTCTCTCAAAGAAGCTGGCGCTATGGTTGCAATACTATTCGGGAACGGGAAGGCCGTTACAGTCGATGTCAAAGAAATTACCAATAGTTCCTGCTTTTGTCTAGAATAAGGCCATAATCCACAGCCCGAGTATATTTATCTGTACGCGTGCGATGAAAAACGACTGGTCCTCAATCGCTTAGTAAGAACATGTGTCTCCTAAAAGCTGGCCAATTTCTCCGAGAGCTCGCAAATGGTTCGACGATAGGTCGGAGTAAGGAATGTCCTCTCTACGTATACATATCTACCTCTAGTAGATTTTGATTTCCAACAGGGGTGCGCGTGCCATTTTGCAGGAGGCTAAGCTTAAAGCAGAAGATTGCCTTCCTCTCCTCCATTCATCTGGTCTGACATGCATGAGTGGTGTCCAGGAAAGGCATCCAGTGCGATAAAAAGCGTGTAAAGAAGCAAGGGACGTCCTACATGTGATACTCAAAGCATCAGATAGAATGCTCAAGCTGCTAGCCATTAGCTGCTAGGCCAGTAATTACATCAGCCTTAAACTTGCTAGATATCTGTCGACACCAAAACGTGACATTACCAGTGGTGATCATTGACTATCTAGGAGGTAGAATAGGAAATAGTAAAGGTGCATAGAATTCTTCTCCTTGACACCCAACCTCAGATCTTCAATCAAGAAGCTATCCTTTACGTCTAAGCCCCTTACTTAGTTGTAGAACTCGGCACCAATCATCATGCTATTCAACCCTTAGCTCACGGACATTCTCTGCGTGGCTTGTACCAATAATCCTCAGTTGGCAACGTGTGGTTAAGTTGGCGCGTTATATACGTTACCGCGGCACTCACAATGCTGTCTCTGCTTGGTGTTCGGTAGATGAACACTGCTGACCCCACATGTTGCTTCGTTTCGAGAGCCCTAATGGGTGAAAAGAGAGAAAAAACAAACATTGAGACCCATGATTTGCAGCTATGCCGGCTTTATTTAAAAAGATCCTGGTAATATATTGAAGATTATCTTAATGACTATGCATCTTGGACATTCGATGCTAATACGCTCGAAATCACGGCAAGGTCATATCCCTGCAGGAGAATGGCTCGAATAACATGGTGGTGATGATAATGATTATCTTGGTAGTGAAAGATATCACCCGGTTATATAATTAGGATGTTCAGAAATAAACAGATACGCAGCAGCGCAACAATAGCAATGTTGTTATGGGAGGAGACCATAGTAACTATCCTGCTATTCTACATCGAGCTCCTATATGATTAGAGCCATCTCTTATTTCCCCAATGCGATAAAACGTCACCCGCGTTACCCTTTTCAATGGAAGATTGCTCCCAGACGTTGACAACATCGCTAATGGCGCCGGGAGGCTTGACAGGGCCCTTGAAATGGGGGGCATACGTCATGAACTTGCCCATCATCCCCTTAATCGTCTGAAGCTGCTCCGGAGTGACTAGAAACGTCACGGTCAGCCTAATGCACGAATAAAAAGGAAAAGGAGGGGGGGGGTTTTACGGTCTGAAAAGTGACCATTATCAACCGAGCCCGGGCAGACGGAGAGAAAGAGAACTCCTTCTTTCTTATACTGCGCAGAGAACTTTGCCACGACCATATTCAGGCCTGCCTTGACGACGGCGTAGAGGGCGCCGGTCTCCAGTTCAAGCTCGTTGACCACGGCCAGGTCCGACAGGCCGCTGGTGATGGCAATGACCTTCTTTTTGTCGCCTTTTAGGATGAGGGGGGTGAACAGGCCGAAGAGGCTTATGTTGCCGATGATGTTGGTCTGGTAGAGGTTCGTCATCTCTTTCTGGACTCGCGCAGGGTCTTGGGCTCTGTGTAGAACACCGTATCAGCCTATCCACGCCTTTACGCGGATGAAGCACTGCGGGAGCTTACAGAGTCCCAATGGGATAGAACGCATCCCAGTGTGCCATGTAGCCTGCGTTGGCAACGAGGTAGTCAAGCCGTCCGCCAGTGATAACAGCGGTGTCGGCGGCAGCTTTCTAGCATGACATGTCAAGAACAAGTCCGGTTAAGATCCGTGGCTCACGAGAGGTCTCACCTTCAGGCTTTCGTAGTCGTTCAAGTCGCCATGGAGAATGTGGATGTTGGACCGCCCTGGTAGCTCCTCGGACACCTTCTTTTCGGTGGCAGTCTTGTCTCGCACAAGCCCGACGACGGTGTTGCTCTTGTTGCTGGAGATCTGACGAAGGAACTCAAACTGACGGGCGGTTAGGTGGAACGAAGCTCAGGATAGTCATTGATTGTACATACCCCCAACCCTTTTGAGACTCCGGTGATGACGTAGGAAGACATGACGATTCACGAACAGCTGGGTTTCGGATCTGGGTTTCGGATCTGGGTTTCTGAGGTCTCGCGGTGATGGCGTGTCAACTGGCCTCGGGGGCACCCATCCCAGTATATATACGCATGTATATATACATCTATGCTGCGCCGTGGTCCAGCCGCAACTGTAGACAAAATGAGCGACGAGCGAGCAAGCACAAAGGCGACAATAGGTCTCTGAATGCCGGGCCGCGGGCCACGCACGAATGCTTAGCAATCGGATTCGAATTATTAATGCTTCTTGGTTAGCAATGCTACGACATGCCCGGTTCCAAAGCTGCCGACGGGACGGTTGGTTGCCCTGAATGCGCAATAGCTTCTGATTCGCATCATCATCCGTGATCAGTGATGCTTTTCAGCACAAGGCGCAGGGTTGTTGCCGAGAGGATCGCCAAGAGGATCTCAGCGACATACGTATACACTACGCCCTAATAGGCGATTTCATGCTGCCCCACTTGCCTTCGCATCGCGTTCCGGCCGGGCCTGCATATTGGTGCTACCTACAGGTCAACAGGATGATAATTCTTTGGCGCCACGCTAGTAGATCATTTACTCTAAGCAGCTACTATATAGCTCCCCACCTAATTTATATAAGGGAATATATTATACTTGCTTGCTACTAGGAAACTTAATACTAAGAGCTAACATTTTATATTTAAAGCTTTAAATTTAATATAGTTGTTGGATACTACTGCTATTATAAAGGTTTATAAGCTGTTTATATATAAACTTAGCTAATATTTATAGAAAATTTTCCGGTATTTTTTCTTAAGCTTTATATATAGCTAAATAAAGGTTATTTTTGTTTAGTTTTTAAATATTAAACGTATGTTTTAGCTAGTTTTTTATTTAAGCTTAAATATTTTTAATTAGGTTTAAATTAAAGCTTTAATAAAGCTATTTTAAAGTTTTTATATTTAATTATTAAAACGTTTTTTTAGTATAGTTTATAATATATAACCTAGCTTTATTTTATTAAAATATAGCTTAATAGTTTAGTTTTTATTAGAATTTTTTTATTTTTAGTAAGATTTAGTTGTTATATTTAAACTTGTTAATTTTATTTTTTTTATATAGTTAAATATAATACAGGCTTTTATATAATTAATAAGGTTTTTATAAGTAAGGTTTAAAAAGTATTTTTTTAAAACGTATATTTTATACTGTTTGTTTTATATAAAGTTTTTTTTTAAAAGTTATACGGTTTTTCGCGATCGATTTTTATATTAAATAAATTGTTTTTATTTGTTTAATAACTAATAAAGCTATAAAAGGTTAAAAAAAAGCTATTAAAGCTATAGGTTATAATTTTATAAGTAGTTAAATATATTAAAATATTAAAGGTTATTTTTTTAATTGGTTTTAAAGCGTTAAAATAATATTTAATTAATAGCGTTTTTTATATTTATAGTTTTAAAAATATTAAATTTAAAGCTATATAGTTTTAAAATAGTTTTAAAAATTATAGGTTTAGTAGTTTATAGTAATATTTTAAAAATAGCTTTAATTAAATAGTGGCGAGTAAGTATAATATATTCCCTTATATAAATTAGGTAGGGAGCTATATGGTGGCTGCTTAAAGTAAATGATCTACTAGCGTGGCGTTAAAGAATTATCATCCTGTTGACCTGTAGGTAGTGTACCTAGGTAATGCTTAGCATCGGGAACTAAGCCGTTAGTGTGCTTAGCCAGGTTAGTTGCTCGAACATCAGCTTCTACTATTTAAACATTAAACTAGCCTTATTTAGCAAAGTCCCCACCACATATTTTGGCCGCAACAATCTTTACTTAATTTATAAAATTAACAGTTTATTTAGCGAGGTTATAGTTAAGCGGTTATATAAGCAGTAGCTGCTATTAAAATAAAGTTAGACTTAGTACAGCTGTAGATTAATGCTTTACCTCCCTCTTTTACCTATAAGAATATAAGTGAAGTTCGGAGCAGCCAAGAGCTTAAGTGGGGAAGTTGCCAAATAAGGCTAGTTTAATGTTTAGATAGTAGAATCTGATGTTCAAGCAACTGACCTGGTGCTCAGCATGCACCCATATAAATCTAACCAAATCTGGACAAGATCTTACCGGAAAGGGTGTACAATTATTGAGGGCCTTCTATCAGATCAAATCTACTGCACCTCTGTTGGAGATCAATACCTAAGTTCTACTACTGTAGAGGTATCCAGGTCAGATTCTCGAACATCAAAAATACCTAGTTATATAGGCACATAAACAGTAGAGCTTAATATGAAGTTGACCAGAATTGCAGACGCTTACCAATCCATCGGTTCTGGGAAGTCCCAAATAGATTCCACCACAAAGCGTCGATACGGAATGGAACGCCTAAACGCTGTCAATAACCCACATAAGTAGCTGCAATATACTGTGAAATGCTCTCTGGCATTCCAAGACATCGACCTCTATCCGTTCTGCCTGCAGCCGTTGAATATGCAGACCTCTCAAGACATCCAACGTCCTCCGGATAGCGATCGGGAGCTACCACTCTCTGAGCCAGAGACCACCATGCATGACTCGGAGAAAACGCCTTCTCCAAGTCCAGACTCTGTTCCCCAAGAGCCTCCTAAGCCAGATGACCCCGAGCCCGTCTCCGGCGCCCACTTGGCCTTTATGCTCGGCTCCTTGACACTCGCATCTTTCTTGATATTCCTGGACACCTCGATTGTGTCGACGGTCAGTACTCGCATTAAACGCCCAACCTAGGCCTTGTCCTTCTGACTTTGCAGCGCCAGGCCATCCCAAAGATCACCGACGAGTTTCATTCTCTTCCAGATGTTGGTTGGTACGGCAGTGCGTATCAACTTGGAAGGTGCTGCTGCCAATCGCCCCGATGACATTCCAACCTGTGCGAATGCTGAGACGAGTATCATCACAGTGCCGTGTTTGTCCCGTTGTCTGGAGGGATATACCAGAACTTCAAGCTGAAGGTGAGTGCGCGCGACGTGGGCCGTCTGCTGATGATTATTACACGCTAATGGCCTCGGCGCAGTGGTCCTATCTGATATTCTTCGCCGTGTTCGAGGCCGGATCTGCCGTCTGTGGAGCGGCACCATCCTCAGCCGCTCTCATCGTCGGTCGCGTCATTGCCGGTATTGGGGCATCTGGTCTGAATAGCGGTGCATTCACAATCCTCTCGTGCGCGGTGCCCATTGAAAGGCGACCAGGTAAGTCTTGCTCGGCCACGTACATGTTCAAGTCTAACCCGGCCGCCCGAATCAGCTATTCTTGGCTTTCTCTTTGGAAGTGAGTATCTTGTTATCTTATTCCTCTCGCGTAATGATGTTTTATCTAAAGCGTGCGTGCCTCCAGTTGCCCAGGTTGGAGCAGTCTTGGGTCCCCTCATCGGCGGAGCATTTACGACAGGCTACACTTGGAGATGGTGTAAGTGGAATCTCCCTTATACTCAACTAAGAGACTCAACGTCTTTCCAGGTTTCTACATCAACCTCCCTCTCGGTGCTCTAGTCGCCGGGCCCCTCCTTATCATGCGTGTAGGTGACCAAGTGCCCAAACAGAAGCCAATGACCATCGTAAGAAATCTTCATCGCCATTTCGACCTGATAGGCGCCGTTCTTTTCACCGCAGCCATTGTGCAGCTCATCCTCGCAGCACAACTCGGTGGCAACCAATTTCACTGGAACTCATCGCAGGTCATCGGGTTATTTGTTGGTGCTGGCGTCACCTGGATCGTCTGGATGTTTTGGAACGGCCATAAGGGCGAGAACGGCCTTCTCCCGTTCCCAATCATCAAGAAGAAAGAGGTCCTCTCGAGCGGCATCAACTACGCATTTTTACTTGCCACTGTATATGGATCTTTATACTTCCTCCCCATTTACTTCCAAGCCGTTAACAACGACAGCGCTATCAAGAGTGGCGTGAATCTTCTGGCAATCATCCTCCCACAGCTCGTATCAGCCGTTGTTGGTGGCAAGATAAGTAAGATCCTCAACAACGCCTTCCTATCTCAAAGCACCATACTAATAAGGGATGTAGTGCAAGACACAGGTTACGTGGCCCCATTTGCCGTTGTGGGGTGTGCGATCAATGCGATCGGTAGTGGTCTATTCTCTCTATTGCAACCTAGCACATCAACTGGCAAATGGGTCGGGTTCTCAATCATCTCCGGTTTCGGTCGTGGCGTGGCTTTACAGGCAGTAAGCTATCTATTATTCCCTTATCTCAGATTTAGTGTTGACAAGCAATAGCCTATTATTGCTACTCAAGCAGCCGTTTCTCCAAAGGAGGTGGCCTCGGCGACAGCGTTCGTTGTCTGGTGCCAGTACATCGGACCAACAATTTTCCTCACCCTGTTCAACGTGCTATTCGACACCGGTCTTCGGTCCCAGCTCCACGAGAAAGCGCCAAATGTCGATGCCGGGGCTGTTATTCTCGCCGGTGCCACCAAATTCCGAGATGTTGTGGCTATAAAAGATCTTCCAAATGTCCTAATCGCCTACTCCACGAGTCTGGACTACACATTCTATCTAGCTGCTGGAGCTGGTGTCATATCTTGGGTGGCTGCCTGGGGTATGGGATGGAATAATATCCGAAAAAAGACAGTCACCGCTGCGGATCCTGTGGACGTAATGATCGGGCAGGGCGTCGGCGCACAAGGATCGGTGGAGGAAGGAAAAGCCTGATCTTGTAATCGGGTAAGATTAGACTTCTGCTGTTTCATGTTTGAACACGCGGCTGATAACCTGATATGAGGCTTGCCTGCATCGCATCTTCGTGGAACTTAACTGCGGCCGCACCTATTCAAGCGCTATTATCCCACAATACTATATTTAGAGTTATACTGTATATTTAAATATATAACTTTCTCGTTACACGTGTTTTGCAATCTGACAAGGGCAAAGTAAAACCCTCTCTGAATATGTTTGAATTCTTACCACTCAAGTACAAGCTGAAACTTGGGCATTGCCACAGCCACGGTTAGCGTGCTTTTATCCTGTATATATTTTGCCAAATTGCGAAGAAATTGCAATTGTAATCAACTACATCACTCTCGACCTTCGTCATGGCTGCAATTACCCCTTCACAACGCGAACTTGGATGGAATGTCAACGTTTGTCTCAGCTCCGATGTCGCTTTTGCTGGCTTCTACCATAGCGATGATTATGTATGTATCCATCGCCGAAGGCCGACGTGAACTGGAGCTCTGCTTCACATTCGAGAAGCCAGACGCGACCGATGATTGGCAATTGGTTCTGCTCCCGACGCTAAATACCGCTTCTACTTCAATTATCCTACTCTCTCATGATATGCGGCCTTTTCCGACCCCTCCGCCTAATCAAAAGGTGTATGTCAGCGACTCCTTCAACGACACTAATATAGGCTAGGTATAGACATATGTTGTTGCGCGAGGATCTAAGTCCTTCTGCGCGGCTACGGAAGCTACCCTACTAGCTATATACAAGAAGACAGGTATGAGGCTTCCTTTGTTGTGTGGTTTGAGGATCACGGACCTAATCCTGGTGGTGTGGGTTCCGGGGAGAGCCTCATGACATGTATTGAGAATATGGTTACGGCGGAACCCGTTAGATTTTTAGTCGCCGCGAGGAAGATATCTTCTGTACCACTTCTCACAAGTACAGCTTCCTCACAAGTCAAGCTAATGCAGCAAGGCTTCCTTCTTCAGGAGCTCAGTAGCGATGAGGAGGAAGCAACGCGTGGACGGCCAAGGAAACGGCGATGTAAGTGGGCATTAGAGTGCGAAGAGCGACACGCTCGACGTCCAGTGTCAATGGGCCTTATTGATATCGTGACCTTTTGTCCGCGAGCTGTTGTTTGTTTTTGTATATAAATGTTGAAGAGTTGGGATAGAAGCCTTTAGGACTAGAAGTTTTAGTATTTAAAAATAAAAACTCAAGTCTCTGTGTTACATAGACTTAAAGTAGGTAAATATAGTAGTTAATTGCTTTTACATTTCTTCTGTAGTTGATCTCTTAGAATTACATCGATCTTTACGCAAGGAACAAGTTAACAAGCGCTCAAATATCTAGATTAACTATCCAATGTGTTCTCGTCATATAAACGGGCCGACGCTCCTAGAATTAATCAGGCCGTTTCTAATAGCTAATTAATTATCGGGCAGAAAGAAGAACTCCGGGACCTTGGGCGTATAGTACATGGTCATATAGAGACCGGTCTTCTCCGTGTATGTAAGTGAAATCCAAGTATGCGTGAGTTTAGCAGGCGTGTTTAGATTGTGCTTCGGGCTGTCATTTGGAGTGTCAGTGACGTTATTCCATCGGCGGAGTACATTGTCAAACTTACAAGGTCGTGACCAAGTCGCGCCCGTAACGTGCGGCGAGACTGGGATGTCCATGCTTCCGGAACCACGCAGACATCACCTCGCAGATTTTCGCGTCCGTATTGCCAACCCACGAAGCAGGCATGTGCATTTTAACCTCCATGTTCAGCTCTCTCTGACCCTCTCTCAACGGCCGCATCTCGAACACAAAGGTACACATGCTCCCCGAAGGCAGAACCTCTTTTTCGCTGAGATCCGAATCTGAGCTGCTGACGCCGAAGATATGGTACCAAAAGTCTTCGATCGCTTTCAAACTGGCCTCGATATGTGGTCCAGAGAGTCTACCTCCGAGATGAAACGCGTCCTTGGCTTTTGCAAGAGACTGAACGGGTGCCACAAAATACACCTTGACTCTTGATGTGGCGGAATCGGCGACACAGTCATTGGACAGTAACGAGACCTGTGGCGCTTCTCTGGCATCGAACGACTCTATGTAATTATTGACAGCCTCGATCGACGCGTCGTAAGACTTGGAAGGCCCTTTGCATTTCCGTATCGCGTCGAACACGACGTCCTTGGTCGGTCGTCCCTCGAAGAACGCCTTCAGACCTGGATTGAAGTAGGCCTTAGCCACGACGCTGCCACGTTCCAGATCAAACGCGATTAAGGCGCGGGACCGTGGATAACCTGGCGGAAGCTTGCATAATACTTCATCTGCAGACTTGTCCGGCACACTTGTTTCCGAAAAGAATAGATCGAACCGTGTTAGATCGATCCCGGGTACTTCCTTGGCCATCTCGCTCAAGATATTCCGGACCATTCGTTGATTGAGAGGGTCTGAAGCAGTCCCAGCCTCTGGCGAACACGGTTCGGTCGTGAAGCGAATGGTCTGTTCAGCCTTCTTCTCTTTCCAGTTGAGGCTATATTCCAAAGGAGACCCGTCGTAGGTGAATGTCGAGCCATAATGGGGTTTGCCGTTAACTGGCTGGGGTCCTAGAGATTTCAAGATCCAGCGATGGAACCAACGGAGGTAGTAAAGTTGTGCTCCTCTGTCATACCCACTAGTTGCTAGCAGCGTGGCTAGCGAGCGGGCCAGAGAATCCCACCAGAAGGCTTGGTGTTCGTTGTCAAACCTGGTCTCTTGACTGACCTGATTGCAGGCTAGTAGACTTGAGCTACTCATGATTGCAGTAGGTAAGGGTTGACTCATCAAATATCTATACTTAGGAAAAATTGGATATCACACATTGACCTAGTCTGCGAACCACGGATGGTATTCTGTCTTAATGATTGTCTTAGGGAATATATGTTTGGATCATGTTCATCACAACTAGCATGGCACTCCTAAATCGGCATATTGGCTGCCCTTCATTGTCGCGGATCATCATGCAATAGACTCTCATCGTAACCATTCATCTGTAGACTGATCCCGACATGCAACTCAGGCTCGGAGTTTTGTTTAATTTATTCTCAAGTGGGTGACGAGAATACATGATCACACTCGGACAGGTTAGGACTCGGGACTCAGGGATATGAATCCTGAGTCCCGAGGGGCCGAACTAGGACTGCTTGAACTAATGCACATGATACCCTGACAAATCCGGAATGCATTTGGCGAAATCGACCTAATAGGGGAACTATGGGAAAGTTGCCCTTTTTGCCCATTGCACGTCGCACTGCATGCATCCTCGAGAGCTGGCAGACGTCATTTCAGCATGCTCATGCATCATGCGCCATGCCTAATGTAAGAACTGCTCCCGTACCAAGTACACGGCACACGCCGCATACACCCCTGAAGATGATGGCTGGCGAACATGTTACTTCGTAGAAGCCAAGCCTTGATAATCGGAAACTTGCGGGCCTGATGGAATGTATGGGCTATGTGTTTCTATCTGTTCACAAAAAGACGGAGTTACCCTTGTCCCGAAACCTGTATGCATGAATTCGTAAGCGAAAGGATTTGCTAACACCGACATCTAGGATGCGACTTTCGAAAATTGCACATTGAGCAAACCCCCACAACTGTCCAAGAACAACAGGCGCTTTTCAAAGAGACTATGCTTTCTAATAAAGCGGTTAAGGGGGCCGTCTTCGCGAAATGGTAGGTGCCTATTGAAGCTCTTGTAAACCCTTTCTAAAGCCGTTCCCGGTTGTGAGTCATGTGCGTTAGGTCCTAGATATTACGTACGAATCTATTCTCGTTAAAAAAAAACAAAAAAAAGCCGAGGGACCTGGGATGTCCCAAGAGACAATTAGGTGACCCCCGCGTGCTCATCCATATTCTAAACTTAGTAGTAGCACGCTCAGTTCACTCTGCATCCTACCCTTTGTGCTACGTGGTGTTGTCAAGTGTAATATCCGTCTTCAAGGCTACCGTGTGTCATGGCTTGATATAGAATGCGTCAAAATGCTACTAAAATGGTACGTCGTCTTATCCACGTGGCATCCACGTGAATAGTAATCCTTTCTCTGCGTTCCCTGTCAGGGACATTCGGCCCAATTTCCCAAGGAATGAACCGACACCGTAGACGATGCGTCCTTCGGCCAAAAGGCGTGGTCGCCCGTGGGAAGTACGATCTTGGCCACTCCTCGTGAGTCATTGGTGGTTTGTGAGCTTATTTTGGGTTCAGTCGGACGAGATCCTGCCAGTAATGACCGTTCCTATCAAGGTAAACCCACCAATATCTGTCCAAAGCGGGCAAATTCAACGCTAACAAGCCCTAGGTCAGTGTGGCCTTATCTTATTCAGGATTCAGCTCTAGCCTCGCCTTGGCGAGCTACTGGTCAGCCTGAGCTGAAGCCACTCAGCCCATGTTCAGGGTAACCAGAATGGAACAGCGTGGGATGGCGCAAGGCATTCGTAGTGTAGAGGTTACTAGCCATTTCAAATTGTGTATTGTCAGGATCGCAAGTATGAGGTACGCATGGAGTCTTGTTGTGCGAAGGTTGTCTAAACAAGCTAATTCCTGGCTATATATCCACATGTTCTTTGTTCAAGGGGAGTATCGTAACATGTATAAAAAGGCCGGCATAGATAGCATTTTCGAGAGAATATTGTCTTCAGTGTAAATGGGCAATACTGGAACTCTCATATAAAATGTTTTCTCTCTGGTTCTTTGTGGCCTGCTATTCTCTCGTGTTCTTCCAGACACCCGTAGCGGCATCCCCTATACATCACGATGTGCCTCATTTCTTCCAGCGAAGCCCTACTACGCGTCATAACCTGACGGCCTCCACAGTCCAGAGCGAGTTAGGCCCTCTCTTGTCCCAAGGTACACTCATTTTTGGTTCTTCGAGTCCCTTGTACGCCAATGCAACATGGCGATATGTCGAATTTGCAAAACCGAATATTCAGGTAGTAGTCCAGCCTGCACAAGAATCTGATATTGCCAAGATTGTAAGTTTCATGACGGACGCATGGGATGTGGACATTTTATTGACGAGGGATGCAGATCAAGTATTGTAATGCTAATAGTATCGAGTTTCTGGCGAGAAATCGGGGCCACGGGGCTAGTACGTCCTTGAATGTTTTCAAAGGATTGGAAATAGAATTGAGCTCGCTTCAGGGCATGATAATCAAGGAAGATGAAGGAATAGCTATTCTTCAGGCCGGGTCGTACGCTGGTCCAGTTATCAACGCGCTTTGGGATCGAGGCTACGTCACTTGTAAGATGCCAGCGCATGAACTTCCGATCACGACTTTACTAGTATCATCGCTAATATGAATACATATTAGCCACCGGATCCGCCTATTGTGTCGGCTTGATGGGGCCGGCTTTAGGCGGTGGGCATGGCCGCCTGGAGGGCGAGTATGGGCTCGTTGCTGATGGCCTAGTCCACCTTAATGTTGTTCTTGCTGATGGTTCGGAAGTTGGGGTGAACTCAACGAGCCATCAAGATCTATTCTATGCCATGAAAGGCGCAGGTCACAACTTCGGCATCGTAGCCAGTTATGAGGTTAAGATTCATCCGGTGGGATACAACACCTGGCATTACCATAACTATACCTGGACAGGCGACAAACTCGAATCGGTCTTCGAGCAGCTGAACATATTACACACCCTGGACAATGGGACAACGCCGGTATTGATGAGCTACGCAGGTGGTACCTTCAGTATAGATCCTAGCATCAGCACTACAGAGGTTGGTTATGTCCCCCGTTTGTCTTGGGACTCAGAAATTCAACTCCCTAATTCTAACTCAACCTAGGCAATCATAGCCTTCACCTTCGCCTATCACGGCCCCGCTGAGGACGCAGAGGCACTACTAGCGCCCTTCAATGCAATCGGAGCTGTTCACGAAGAAAAGGGTGATGTATCATACCCCGAACTCGCCGTCGTTGAGGGAACTCAAGAAGGCGGGCCGCAATGTCAGGACGCTCCATTTATCGTTGCCACCAACCTAATCGTCAGCTATAACATTACGACTACGCGGCAACTTTACGATCAGTTCAATGATTACGTTGCTAAATACCCAGGCATTGGAGATGGCGTCAACATCGTACACGAGGGCTATTCCACTAAGGCAGTCCACGCCGTTCCTTCTGATTCCACGGCCTATCCCCATCGTGTCTCAAACCACCTCGTGTACGTAAACATCCTTCTCGAGAAGATCGAGATATTGTTCATGAGCGATTAAACTGACAACCATGATTCAAGGGTCTTTCTGGGTGCGGTTTTGGATGACTCGCTTGAAGCCCCAATGCGGACTTGGGCAAAAGAGGCATGGGAACTCTGGACCGCCGGTAAGCCTTCGCGCAAACCAGATATTTATGTCAACTACGCTTCTGGGGCGTCATATGAGTCAATTGAATCCATTTACGGTTACGAACCGTGGCGTTTGGAGAAGCTCCGTGGGCTGAAGGCCAAATACGATCCGAACAACCGGTTTCGCTACTTCGTACCGATAGTGTAGCTGAGGTAGCAATCTCCGCAGTCATTTAAAGCGACAATGCAATAGGACTCTCTTATGTCATAGAAAGGAGGGAATTGAACGGGGATCTCTCATTTACATATATATAGATTGGCATTTGTACGAAATAGTTGTAGGTTCATATCGATCGATGCTTTATATCTTTCACTTAAAGATTATCCAATCCTAAAATCAGATTCTGTCGTGGCCTTGTACTAGGCAATTGTTGAGTTATAAGTATTTAGGTTGATGAACCGTATATTATATTGCTTAAGGAACTAAGTCTAGGATAGTGCGATACGGTAGTACTTCTGTCAGATTTAAGGGGTTAAAATAACGGTCCACATAGCGTAAATTACCTACACACACTTATTTAATATAGGACAGAAGAATTTTTATAATATAACAGAATATATTAATTGATTATTTATTATATTTAATTAGAATCGCTTAATTCTAATAATTAAAAGTTTTATATATATTAATTCTACTTTTAAAGCTAAAATAAACGATTAAATTAAGTAATAATAACGTTATTAGCGAATATAAAAATTACGCTAGTTAAACTAAATAACTGTACGCTTTAAAATAGAAAATTTATAGCTAAAGCTGTTTTTTTAAACTTTTAAAAGTACTTATAACTTATAAATAAATCTTTATAACTATAATTATTAAAAAAACTTAAATACGAATATTATTTTAAAAAAATAATTAATAAAACAATTAAAGCTTAATTAACTACTACTATTATTAAAAATAATATTAATTTTATTAATAAGCCGAGTAATTTAGCAGAAATAATAAAAAATAGTAAAAAAGCTTATTAAACTAATTAAAGTAAATATTTTATAAAAAAATAAAACTTTAAAATATATTAAAAATATATAATTAATTTTACTGTATAGCTAAGCAAATTTATGTTTTAAAACTATAAAAAAACTATGTTTGAACTTATAAAATTAATTAATAAATAATATAATAAGTTTTAAAAACTAAAAAAATACTTAGGAGTAATATAATAATTATAAATAAAAACTTAATATTAAGCTTATATAAAAAAAATAAACAAACTTTTTAAAAACTTTAAAGCGTAAGCTATAAAGTAAAAATTAATTATTTTAATAGTTTTTAAATATAATATTTTAAAATTAAAAAATATAAATTATTTAATTATAAATTTTAAAATTTATTTAAATAAAGTTTTTAAAATATAAATTATTATTTTTAAAATAATTTATTAAAATAAAATTATTAATAATATATTAATATATTAAAAAATTAAAGCAAGTTTTTAAAATAAAGCTAGCTAAAGGGTTATTATTTATTAATTAGCTAAATAGCTATATTAAAGTATATTCGGAGCTGCTTAATTTAATAAAGAAAACTTTAATTATTTAAAAAATATTATTAATAAAATAAATTTATTTTTTAAAAATAATTATAATTAGTTATTATTAAAAAAACGTAGCAAAAAATATAAATATAAAAAAAATAAAAAAAATTTATAAAAATAACCTTGTAATAATTTAAATATTTATAAATTAAAAGCTTAAGTTTATAAAAAATATAGTAGTTTTTATTTAATATTTAAATATTATTATTTTTTTTTAAATATTATATTAAAAAATTTTTTTTAACCTAAATTATTTTAAAGTTAATATAAAAAAAAATAAAAATAAATAAAAATTTTAAAAAAATTATTAAATATATTTAAAAAAAAAAAAAAGTTAAAATAAAGCTAAAATAGTTTAACTAATTAAACTAAATATTAATATAAGCTTTATTTATTATAAAAACTTTAAAAATAAAAAATATTTATTTATTAAAAAACTTAGCGATTTTAAACTTAAAAACTACGTTATATATATTTAATAAAATTAGTAAATTTAATAACTTATAATTATTTATAAAAAAAAACGTTGTTTACGCTAGTAATAATTTTATTATAATTTAAAAATTTAATAATATTAATATTTATATTTAAAAGTTTTAAAAGTTTAAAATTATAAAGTTATTTAATATAGCTTATTATTTTGGAATAATTTATAATTTTATATTTTTTTAAAATCTTTTAAAATAAAGGCTTTATTAAAATATAAAGCTTATAACTAATATTTTTAAAAAAAATAATAAATTAGCTTTCTGCTGTTTTTAAAACTAATATAATTAGTTTATATTAAAATATTTTTTTTTTATATTAATAAAAATACTTTTTATATATAAAAAAATAAACTAGTTTTAATAATATTATAACTTATATTAAAAGCTAATTTTTATTAATAGTATTTTAAACTTAAATATTTTAAATTTAATATTTTATATTATTTAATAGCTTAAGCTAAAAAAATAAAATTTAAATAATTTTTAAATAATAAAATATATATAAATAAATATAAAAACTACGTTATAAAAAAAATATATTAATAAATTAATAAAATATTAAAAAATTATTTTAAATAATTTAGAATATATTTAGTAATAAACTTTTATAATTATAAAAAAAGTTATAATTTTAAAAACTTATTAATATTAGTTATAAACTAATATTTAAAGTTTAATTTTAATTATTATTTTAAAAATAAGCTAACTTTTATTTTAATTAAAGTTTTTAATAACTTTATTTTATATTTAAAAATATATTATAACTTAAACGTATATATTTTTAAATATAATAATAAACTTATAAAATATAATAATTTTATTAATTATTT